>CM070818.1:60690433-61150433 GCA_036326025.1 Chrosomus eos
GAAAAATGTTGGCGTTATTTTGTCACTTATTAGATGCAGTATGCTAGCTGAAGCCATTGACTTCCAGTCTTTGTGCTAAGCTAGGCTAGCGGTGGGTGCGTCAGACAGAGTTACGGCACGCACGGAGATGAAAAGGGTTTGTATGACACCTTTAATGTTCGGTGCGATTAATCGAGATCACTCACAGAAAAATATGCGATTCGTTTTTTTTTTTAACCAATTGACAGCACTAGTTGTACAGCATATATAATGTGTGTTCCAGCACTCACTTGTGTCCGAGCTCATGTGCTACTGTGAACGCCAGAGGAAGGCCTGTGTCTTCATTAATACTGCAGCTGCGATGAGGTTGACACATTCCAGCCACATGAGACAGTCCCAATGTCTCACAGGGCTTATTGATGGCGGCACAAATGTCTTTCCTGCGCCACAGAAAAGATGCATTATACTGTACATGTAAAGCAATGTAAAACTGCTTCAGAGGTGGACAACATCAGTGGACAGAAGTAGTAACATGAGTCAGTGGATGATTTTGGTCGGAAATGAAAGTCGGATTGACGTCAATCTGACTTTGGATTCTGACATCAACCTGATTTTCATTTTCAACATTGGGTGTGGTCTTCGATTTTTGTCATTGTATTGGAGCACACTAGCTTATAGATAACAGTAAGGCTAAAATATTCATACTAAAAGCCAAAAAACTTTACATAGGGTACTATTTGAGGGATCAGCCATTTGGGTGTCCGAAACCATTGTGGATGTTATTGAGAGCATTTATTCAATCTCACATTCAATCCCACTACTGGAACTGTGTTCTAGGAATAAATGTGATATTGATATGAGGTTAAGTAGGCAAGCATTGATTCAGAGGCATACAATACTGTAAGTATTACATACAACAATGCAACAATAATAGAACAATGCATTGACAGTAACTTTTTACTTTTAATACTTAAAGGGTTAGTTCACCCAAAAATGAAAATTCTATCATAGTTTACTTACCCTCAAGTTGTTCCAAACCTCTATGCGTTTATTTGTTCTGCTGAACACAAATGAAGATATTTGGAAGAAAACAGATCTCATTCCCCATTGACTACCATAGTATGTATTTTTTCCTACTATGGTAGTCAATGGGGAATGAGATCTGTTTTCTTCCAAATATCTTCCTTTGTGTTCAGCAGAACAAATAAACACATAGAGGTTTGGAACAACTTGAAGGTAAGTAAACTATGATAGAATTTTCATTTTTGGGTGAACTAACCCTTTAAGTTCTTTTAAAAACGAGTACTTTTACTTAAAGGCACACTGCGGACTTTGTGACCTAAAGAGTTGACGCATATGAGTTATTTTAAATTTGTTCCTCAGGCAAATATACAGCGCTTGACACTATCAATCCTCCGAGCCGATGCCCTCCTGAAATACCGCCTATGTAAGTTTGGAGAAGGCGCACCGTCTTTGGCCAGGTCATGTGACCTGGAGAACGTATCGCTTTACGACTGTCACGTAACCACAGGCTCTGATATACTCATGGAGCTAAGGCTTTTGCTACTATTCTTCCGCCGGCTCGACTCCTGGCCACGGCTGAGGCAAGGAAAAAGTTTAAAACTGCTAAAACAAGCAGGGACGCGTTTGTGTGCATTTTATTTTGTGATTTCACCGGAATGAATAGAGAGTCTATAGCGCAACGGCGATAGATTGAAGAGCGCGTCCGAGTGAAGACTGCGCGCCGCCACAGAGAACACTGTATCCATGACACTGATAGCAGCGACACAAGAGCTCAGATTGAGTTCAAAAACACATTTTAGCGCTAGATCTCTTATTTAAAGGCACACTATGTAAAGATGTGTACTTTAATATAACAGCTTCAAAGGGGTATCAGGCCGTGAGTGCAGAGACGCTCTGCGTGAGTAACGTTAAATACAAGTACTCCACAACGACTCTAGGGGTCGCTGTTTGACAAAAATGGAATTCCTGCATAGTGTGCCTTTAAGTAAAAATCGGTCTTTACAACTTTTACTTGTAATATTTGACCAGTAGTATCTGTACTTTCACTCAAGTAGGGACGTTGTGTACTTTGTCCACCTCTGAACTGGTTAGAGTTAGGCCAGATGTACCTCGTGATCAGGACAGCCACATCATGATGGACTGGATGATCGTCATCCTTCATGTTAATGCCTTTCTGCCACTTACAGAAGCTGTTCAGGCTGTTGTCTGCATGATGGCTGATTTTCAAATCCTCCTGATGATAAATGATAGTATTAAATACATAAAGGAAAATTGTATTTACATCTATGTACAGTATATGTAAGTAGGATTGAGTTTAAAGAAAAAATACAGTTTAATTATTAAACACGTGGATTTGTGTGAAAGCAGGCAATTAGAAAATACGTTTTATTGCAGCTTTTATTAAAGATATCATGTTGTAGAATGAGAGTTTAATACAACTCTAAAATATTTATTTACTTTACAAGGTGGGGGGTTTGCATAGTGAACATAGTAATGCATATAAATAAAATTCAATGGAAACCTTAATGCAAAGAAAAAGCTTTCTATGTTTGTGGCATTCACAGCCTAACACAATTTATAAATTGATTAATGTGTGCTAATTTGAAAAAGGCATATTTGAGCACATGGCATAAAACCAATCTGGAGTGCATTTCCTAAAAGCATCGTTAGCCAAATATATTCGCAGTTTCGGCATTACAAACATAGATCAAAGATTCAGTGTTTTCCGAAACCATAGTTTCAAGTCTTCTGAAGAGACACTAATGCTATTCCATAAGAACCAGTGAAGTTTGATCTCACATGTCAAGCCACCTTGTGCTTCTGTTTACCATATTTGATGTGCTCTATAACAACATCTATATCTTTAATGCATAAGTGTCTAGGAGAAAACACCTCAGAAAATACCCCTGACCCTAAGAAAGACTTGAGGATTTAAATATGTCTCTGTTAATTTGCAGGTTTGTTATCAATTCATGGCAATTAAATGAATATATATATAAAAGATATAAGGACACAAAGCAATAACCCACACAACAGTTTTATTAAGCAATGTTGTTTGTGGTTTGATTATCAAAACCCTCTTAACCCTTTCAGGCACTTATATATATATATATTCATTTAATTGCCATGAATTGATAACAAACCTGCAAATTAACAGAGACATGTATTTAAATCCTAAAGAGATCAAACTTCACTGGTTCTTATGGAATAGCATTAGTGTCTCTTCTGAAGACTTGAAACTATGGTTTCGGGAAACACTGAATCTTTGATCTATGTTTTTAATGCCGAAACTGCAAATATTTTGCATCACAGCACTTACAGCTGCAGATTCAAGACACAAACACACTGAACAACTAACACATTTTTTTTTACAGGAGTGACAACCATATTTGCATAAAGATAAAGTCAATGTAGGGCTGTCACTTTACGTTCGAAAATCGATTGCACAATCGATCGGACCAACCAACAACAAGTATCGAAACGAAAATAGGGAATCGATTTTAACGGCCTTTTTTTTATATATATATATTTTTTTTTTTACCAAAAATGCGTTTTAGGTGGACAGATCAGTAGAACATGTAGGATGTTAGAAAATAATAATGTCTTTTCTGTTAACCAAATGCTTTTTAATATTCGCTATTACTTCAAGACAAGTGAACAAGCGCGCCGTTATTTGTTGCCAGTAGGGCTGGGAATCGATTCCAAAAAGAATCGATTCCTCGATTCCGAGGCGTTGGGAATTGAGAATCGATTCCAAAGGTTGGAATCGATTCCATTAAGGGGAATCGACTCCTCTCTAAGATTTTTTTTTTTTTACAAAAACCGCGGCCTGTAGCCGGTTTAATTTGTCAACACAATCACTTCAGACGTCACCTGTAAAGCAATAAAGTTCAGACTAAATAAATGATTAGGCCAGCTAGTTCACAGCCTTTTACAAACCACCAAACAGTGCTGAACGTGAACTGAACTTACTGAACGTTAACGCGTTCATTCTGGTGTCTGTGAACGCGCGCTCTCTCAGTTTAACTTTGTTCAATAGGGTGCCAGATTTCTAGAGCCTTCCAGGCGAAAACCCAGCTAAAACACACCGTAAACAGGCCTTAATATGTAGCGAAAAAAACACCCAATCTGGCAACATCAGCCACCAGTGTCGCGCACCGCCGCATGCGTCATCAAAACAAAAAGCAGTCGACAAAGCAGCGAGCGAGGAGGCGTCGCATTTAAAAGAGTTTTATGACAAGTTCGGCGAGGATGGGAAAAATCTTACATTTCTGTGCAAACTTTGCCAGTCGATAAAATAATTGCTCTGTGGTTGTATGGGCTGTGGCAATAATAATAATTGCTCGCAGCAACATATGGAAAAAAAGAACTATGAACTATAGTTCATTTTTTTAAGTATATGAACTATGAACTGAACTAGTTTATTTAAAAATTTGTGAACTGAACTTTGAACTAGTTCATGTAGAAAATGAACTTTCCCAACACTGCCCTGGTTAATTGCAGAATGATACTCCACAGCTCTCGTGATACCGACTTGCACTGACAACATCCCGATGTCAGTGAATAAAATTCAGAGTCATTGTTTTTTTTATGCTTAAGAACTGTAAAACCTGGTTGTGGTGCAGTGATTAGTTATGAAATCTTACTACATAAATCCAATCTTATTTAATCCACCATTTGAATGTTGTATGTGTTCGAATTATTTATATTTATTAAATAAGACATTTGTAGCCTACTGATTATTGTTGTCCATAAATCGAACTTCAGTAATTATATATTACCATGTACCAATTCATTTCTAATACTCGGACACTTCGGTTTCTCTCGTGTGTACATGTGTGTAGGTAGGCCTATGTATATAAATAGAATCTACCATGTAGGCTATATGGTGAACATATTCATAGTCTTTACACTGTGTCTGTCTACACCTGACGTAGGAAGCACGCGTGACAAATCCCCGAAGTAAATGCCTCGTTTTATTTATGACAGAACAGCACGCAATAAGTCTCGCTTGTCACGCCAGGTGTACAAAGTTTCTCGCTGTGTGGCACCGTGGCACGGTAAAAGACGTGACAATGTTTGACACGGTGTTGGTATTTTAAAAAAAAAGAATCGAAAATAACAGTGTGGAATCGATTCTTGGAATCGATTCTTTTCGATTCCAGAAACAGGAATCGGAATCGGAATCGATTCCAAAAAATCCGGAATCGAACAGCCCTAGTTGCCAGAGCCGTTGCTTAGTGACGTGTGTGTTCAAGTAAGCCAGAAATGCGCAGATTCTGCGCAATACGCTGTATTTAATATCACGAGCTCATAGATGTGTATATCTCTATGAGGAGGACTCACGAGTTGTGTATTTGCGCTGAATCCACACAGATTTGGCTTACACGAACTTCCACAGCAAAGAAAGTGAGTAAACATAGACGCACGCCTCTTGATTTGACAGCGTTAGCCGCCAAAGTTCATTTTTACCCGCATTTGACGAGTTGAGGGTGTTAATTTCAATCCCTGAATGTTGCACTCCTGTTTGTCATTGTGCACGAAACTTCACGGCAATAAATCATCAGGAATATTGCTGACTTGTGGGCAAGGGCGTAGATTTGGTTTGAACATTGGGGGGGTTATAATGTTTAATATAGTTAAAAAAAAAATTATTCTGCATATTTTTCATATGATCATGGTATAAATATTGGGGGGGTTATCTCCCCCCCAACCCCCCCATAAATTACGCCCCTGCTTGTGGGCGCTGCGCGTCTCAAGCGCCCTCTTTACGTTCGTCCTAATGCCTGTTAGTTGTCAGTGGATTTGCCTATATTTGGTGTTGAAAATGGAAACGTCTTTAGACACGGAAAATCGATTTTACAATCGATTCAATGAACACTTATGTCTCAAAAATCGGGATTTTTTCACAAAAGTGACAGCCCTACAGAAACAAACTGAACAACTACTGTAGATGACGCATTTAAAAGCACATCAGAGATGTGTGTCTCTATTCTCAAGATGTGGAGCAAGCAAATCACAAGCAAATCTGTTTTCTTCACTGTAGTTTCTCTCAATATTAATATTACATTGGGCAGAAGAAACAACGATATTAATTCATGTTTCTTGTTTGCAGCCTTAATTAAAACTCTTTCTATGGCTATCACTATGCCAATAAACACATTACAGGAGAGACTCCTGTCACTATCATAATAATATTTTAAACAATTATTTATTGTTTATCACTAATCTCTCACTCACCAGGCAACGTGTGTGTGTGTGTGTGTGTGTGTGTGTGTGTGTGTGTGTGTGTGTGTGTGTGTGTGTGTTAAAAATTCAAACCCAGTACAGCATCTTGTGTAATATGCTTTTTCTAAAAGTTGCAACTAAGTGGAAAATACCACCACCAATTTTAACTGATGCTTTTTGGGCATTTTTCTCTCTTCAGAACACCATGTGGTGACACAAATGAGAAAATTGAGGAACTGTGATAGCCGACATAAATCAGAGATGGTCCGACCCCTGAATTAGGTGATTCACTTGTGCATTTAAACGCAGTCGTCACTCCTAAAACCATGTGTGCGCATGGCCTTATTGCACCAGCTCTGTTTTACAGCAGTGATGTTGATTCAGAACGACTGCATGTATTTTTAGAGCAAGAGCAATTTAATTTAGCTTTGTCATCTCACTTACCTCGTCCTTTTCCAGCAGAATAAGACGCACAACAGCAATGTTGATGGCATTTCCGATGCTGGCATCCCGAAACAACCCTGCCACCTATAAAACACAGCATTCTCAAATATTAAAAGCAACATTGCAACTCTTCTACTACAGTGATCTACACTGTCAAAATTTATCGTGATTTTAACGGTAAAAAGACTGTAAAATGCTATGGTGAAAAACTGTTAATTGGTTAACAGAAAGTTTCCGTACTATATATGGTGAATAACTGTGATAGATCTAACAATACATGTAATGTAAATTTACAGTACAATTTACAGTTTTTGGAGGTGAAAAAGAACAAGTCATTGAATAATTTTCAGTAAAAAAAAAACTAAATTGAAATTCCCACAAATTCCATGCATGACATTTTTTGTTGAAATAACTGTTTTCATAGTTTTTTCTAATCAGTTATGTACATTAGGGTTTTATGTTACATGTAATCTTGTTAGATTGATATTTAATGCATTTTTTAAATTTCATGTGTGTTACCATGAAGATGTTTAGTGTTCGTGTGAATGACACTGTGTAGATTCTATATAATAGTATTAAAGGTACAATATGTAGAAATTTTGAAGTAAAATATCCAAAAACCACTAGGCCAATGTTATATATTTTGTTTAGTTGTTTACTTACAATATCCCAAATGTTTCCAACTATTTGTACATCATGAGAAAATTGCGAATTTAACCAAGGAAACGGGGCGTGTGAGCAGCGGTGAGGAGTTGCCAGTCAAAGGCATCATATCCGCGTTACCTTCGGTTTCCGCACGCACTGCAATAGTAACCATGGCGACAGAAGTTGAACTGGGTTCTGCCCGTTATGTCTAGCAGGACGCTCACGCTGTTGTTGTTTTGTTTAAACATTATGGACCATGGCAAGCAGACTTTGAGACAAAACGAGGACTAAAACAAAGATCAACATCTTTCGAGATGCGAGAGCTCCACGTCTGCGACTAACTTCGACTTGACAGAGACGCGAGTGTTGCATGTACTTTATTAGACAGGAGAGCAAATGTACATAAAACTAATCAATGTGATTTAGTTCAACATGATGAAATGTTAGAATATGATCTGTATGTTATTCTAATGTTGATCTAGCTTACTTAGTCTCATACAGCCAACAAACAACCCAACTAACATCATTCAACACACTCAAATGGCGTTTAGTGTGATTGTGTAACTGTTAGAGCGAGTGAAACAGCGCTACGTTACCTCAAGTTTCATTCGTCTAATAAACTGACCTGTGTGAGTATTCAGCGTGTAGTTCGGTAGAATGAAATGTCCTTATTCCTTTATATCCGCGGGACTCGCGTTGCGTGTGGCGCTGGTGTACTCAACTCATCAAAAAGATCCATCAGATTGACGTCAAGATCAATACTTACGCTTTAATTTTTATTTTTTACGGTAAACTTATGGCAAAAACAGCTGCCGTTTTTTTACTGTAAATTTTACTGATTTATTTGACAATGTATCCATTCTGGTTCAAAAACTCTAGAGAAAAGCTAGAGAAATGGGAAAACCATGTAGTGTGACAGCCGTGTTTCTATGATCTGGCCACTGACTACAGGTAATGAATGTCTTACATTTTTTAATAAATGGAAAGGGAGAGAAAATTCAAGAGCCGCTGCTTTCAGAAAATATGAAGATGAAATCCCATAATCACAGACTTTCAAGGGTGCTGGCAGCTGAGGTCATCACAGAACTTTACAGGTATTTAGATGAAAGTCATAGAGCTGAAGACCCCTAAATAGCTGAACTAAGGCGTTTTCGCAGGAAAGCAGCTTCTTTTGGTGAAGTTCTGCTCTCGCATCAAAGCTCTCCTTGAGGTAAATGAGGTCTGAAATGTGAGAGGCATTTTCTATGCTTCGGTGGTGCTCATTACAAAATGTTCCAGTGAATCAATGAGGCATCTTTGATGCTGTTCTGTCCTTTTGAGGTGAAGCAACGTCTGCAAAAATGTGAGTGACACCCTGAAAGGCTGTTTAACTTTAGATTTTACAGGTTTTGGGTACAAACGTTACAGTTACAGCGATCAGGCTTGCATGGAATATACTGGCAGATACAGTGGTGCTCAGAATTAATGGCACCCCTGGTAATTATGATCAAAAATGGCTGTAAAAAATAAATCTTCATCGTTTATCCTTTTGATCTTTCATTAAAAAAAATGGCAAAAATCTAACCTTTCATTGAAGTAAAAGAATTGAAAATGGGGAGGAAAATCACATTATAAAAAATATTTTTCTCCAAAACACGTTGGCCACAATTATTCATACCCCTAGAATTTTTTATGAATAATTTATCTATGAAGTATATTCCCATTAATATTTACCTTTTTTAGCACACCAGGGTGACTAGGAACATGAAATTGTCCAGCTATGACTTCTTGTTTCACAGGAGTTTAAATATGAGGAAGCACAAAGGCCAAATTCCCCTAATCATCCATTACAATGAATAAAACCACAGAACATGGTTCTGATGTGCATCTAAAAGATTGTTGAGCATCACAAAATAGAAAGTGGCTGTAAGAAAATAGCTAAAGAATTGAAAAATCCCCATTTCCACCATCAGGGCAATAATTAAGAAGTTCCAATCATCTAAAGATGTTACGATCTGCCAGGAAGAGGACGTGTGTCTATATTTTCTTAATGGACGGTGAGAAGGAAAGTTTGAGTGGCCAAAGACTCTTCAAGGATCACAGATGGAGAATTGCAGAGATTAGTTGAGTTTGGGGTCAGAAAGCCTATTAAAAAAAATCAAACAATCCCTACATCACCACTTGTTGTTTGGGAGGGTTTTAAGAAAAATGCTCCTTGCTCATCTAAATACAAACCCCAGCATATTCAGGGTCAGACACGACTGGATCTTCAAACAGCACGGGGTTCTGTGGTCAGATGAAACTAAAAAAAGAGCTTTTTGGCAGCAAACACACTAGATGGGTTTGGTGCACACAATGATAAAAAGTATCCCATGTGTACAATTTAATATACCATTGGATCTTTAATGTTGTGGGCATATTTTTCTGCTGGAGGTCCTGGACTTCTTATTCAGATACATGGCATTGTGGATTCTATTAAATATCAACAGATAAAAAATCAAAACCTGACGCCTTCTGCTAGAAATCTTATAATGGGCCGTGATTGGATCTTCCATCAGGACAACGATCCAAAACAAACATCAAAATCAACACAAAAATGTGTTAGGGAACACAAAATGAAGCTTCTGCCATGACCGTCCCAGTTCCCTGACCTGAACCATATAGAAAATGAGTGGGGTAAACTGAAGAGAAGAAGCACCAATATGGATCTGGGAATCTGCAGGATCTGGAGAGATTCTGTATGGAGGAATGGTCTCTGATCTCTTGTCAGGTGTTCTCCAAACTCATCAGGCATTATAGGAGAAAACTCAGAGCTGTTATCTTGGCAAAAGGAGATTGCAAAAAGGTATTTGATAAAAGGGTATGAATAATTGTGGCCAACGTGTTTTGGAGAAAAACATTTATTTTATAATGTGATTCCCCCCCCCACTTTCAAATCTTTTACTTAAAGGAAAGGTAAGGATTTTGCCAATTTTTTGAATGAAAGATCAAAAGGATAAACGATGCAGATTTTTTTTATAGCCATTTTTTATCATATTTACCAGGGGTGCCATTAATTCTGAGCACCACTGTATATTTAGGTTAGAGATATAAAACAAATAAAGGAGACATTTTTTTAATGGATATAGAATCGTAAGTGTTAGTATTAATTTGTCAATTGTTGCCGAAAAAGACTGTCTAACAAATAAAGTTCAAATTGAAGGCTATGAAAACAAATACAGTGAATATTACCATGTAGGCTATGCTATATGAGAGAAAAAGGGTTAAAATCACATTATTTTATATCTAAAATAAAAAATAATGCTTTTAAAGCAGAAGTAAAAATTAAAATGAAAACAAAAGCACTTTACAATTTTACACTGCTATCATAAAAATACACTTGTAGGTTTAAAATTCTACTTATGGCACATTTATTGTCCAACAACAAATATTTTTTTGCAAAATGTATATTTTGATAGGGCGGCTGGCCAATGTTGATCACGAATATCCACACGATTTCAAATGTGACATTAATTTTATACAACTGTTCAACAAACGATAGTTATTAATATTAAGTGATGTTCATTGCAGTATTGCCGTATTTTTTGCAACAAAACAAGATCTCCAACGAAGGCCCACAGCAGTGTTTTTGAACGAATCTGCGGCTTTGAATAAATCGTGTCAACAAATCGAACAAACAATGATTCATTCATAATTACAGCCACTTCGTTACTGTATGTATGAATGACTCGATGACTCACTTATAACGACAGTGACTTGCCGCCACCTACTGGCGGATTGAATTTAATATTTAAAACCATCAATTCGTTTTTACAATCATTGCATATTTCTCTATTGAAATATTTTTTATGTAAAGAATTATTTATTTTATAAAGGTAAAAAATGCACTGGAAATATCGATTTAAGGGGCAAATATTGTCCCTTACTGAAAAAGGTGTGACTGCAGGAGGACGTTAAAAGCCTTACAACTTTAAAATGTTTGAGAACGTTCGGTTACTGAAGGAGGGAATGGAGACGTAGTCGACGTGTCAACTGATTGGGATCACGCTTAGGGAGCTTGTCATCTTCGAGTACTGTTAAAACGAGCCAATGCACATTGGCGTGCGAGATCTGCATCTCACACTCAGCCCTGCAGCACGGGTATAAATACGGAAGTGGATACACGCGCCAGATGTTTTTTGCTGAGGAGCCGAGCGGAGCCCGGGTCAGCGGTGGTCCAGCAATAGTGGTGACGGGACTACGTCTCCGTTTCCTCCTTCAGGGAACAAGGGTTAAATACGTAACCGAGACGTTCCCTTTCAGTCGCTCATGTTCGACGTAGTCGACTGATTGGGATCCCACTTAAAATGCCACTAGTGCTGCCACCTTCCAGTGCATAGAGAGAAGCGTCCTGATACTCTTGCATAATTTTGAGGCAGAGATGGGACAGGGCTTAGGCCAGGGAAGTCACTGCTGTTTCACAAGACAACTAGGAAAATTTTCTCTTTCGATAGTACGCTGTGGAAACCACATCCTGCCTGAAGGGAGGTAACATGTGGAGAATACACATATGGACTGGGCGGATGACCGGGTAGTACAACATATGGAATGTCACTGGGGTGGCTCCAGCCTAAGACAGCGGGGAGACTCAACCGGACAGTGAAGCCACAGCAGGCTCTGCCGAGGGAAGACTCGGGCACGCCCCAGGGAGCCGTACCGTGGAAGAATACACACATGGGATCGCCGTAGGGATCACAACATATGGACCCAGCCTAACACAGGTTTCACCAGTGCATACGATTGATAGGCCTGCCTTCGGATGTTCCGCCACGTCCGTTGCCGAAAGGTATGGAAGAACTCGACAGGGTTCGGCTAATAAGGGGAACTCACTGGAGCAAGAATTGCGCACATATCCACTCCATAGGAGGGGAACGGCGCAGCAAGCCAACAATTTGAACTGGTCTTACAGTGAAACTGGCTTCATGTGAAGGGAGCCCACGGGAAGCAGCGGTTCGACACATAGGCAAGTTCTCTAGCAAACGTGATAGGTGTCGCCCAGCCCCCAACTCTATTAACATCTGTTCAGCGAGGCACTCTGTGTCAATGCCTAGGAGGGAGGCTCACTGGGGAATGCATTTCTGCAGGGGCCCCGGGGCCAGCTGTGGCCAGAGTCTTTCTGTGTCGAGGGGTGTCCACTCAGACAGAAGAAAAAACAACTGGCGGAGGGACGAGTCTGGAGGGGCAACAAATGTAACTGCGGCCCCGAAGTGGTTCCAAACAGCTTGACCGGCTGGGGGACAGAGTCTCCAGTCTCTCTGGGCCAGAGGCTGTCGTGAGGCTCGTCAGCGGCATGATTGAGCAGGCCAGAAGTAATAAGTTGAATGAAGCGACCTCAGAATGAAGCGACCTTCTGACTCCAAGGAGGAGGTGGCGGGCGAGTTGCAACATGCGAGGAGAGCGTAGCTCAACGGTCGTCATGTCTTTTCAGACCAGTACATGCTCGCTGAGCATGTCTCAAAGCAAGGTGAACTGAAAGCTACTCGAGGCAATGTATGCCAATGCAGTCGGAAGGCCGCCCAGACCTCCATTACTGCATGCTCTTTGTAAGTGGCCCCTCAGCCGGCATTGATGGACACTTGGCCCGGAGTATCAAAAGGTCTGTTACGGACTGAGGGTTTGGCGGCAGGCCAGGGTGCTTTCAAGGAGCATGCCACTCTGCCACGGCCACCTCAGGATTCGGTCGTAAAATCAGTGCTGAAGCGGTCTTCATATGGAGGAAGCCAAGCGCTGCGTCTGCCATATGCCCCAGGAGCCTCTGAAAAGTTTCAGTGGGACCCTCTCTCACTTCTATACAGCACTGACCATCCACATACTCTTTTTCAGAGATGCGGTGATCTGAATCCATCTTCAAAGAATCTGAGAAGGCCGATGACCGGGTCCTCGAATCGCACCCAGCTGCCATACTGCGAACAAGAAGGGGGTGAGGGGTGCAAGACTTTACAGGGACGCACACGGCCAGACTTGCCCTCTTGGGACCCAGGAACAGAGGAATTTGCTCTTCCTTTGAAGTGTGGGTAGAAATGCTTTCGCTGTTGCTTGCCATCCCTACTGCGGCCGGTTCCATGCTGAGGCCTGGCTGGAGGCTACTGCAGTGGCCCAGCGGGAGCGACAGCAGAGGAACGCAGCGGGCCACCAAGGGAGGATGTGACGGATGTTCTCCTTCTGCGCTTGGAGCATCGCCGACCAGTGAGCACAAGGAATGACGTATTGAAAAAGACGGAAATTCACCCGTCTTGCTCTTTCAGGAAATGAAAACTCTCACCAGTGCCAGAGCACACAGGGGCAACACTGACTGGAATGTTGCAGCCTGTACCAGTGAAGCACTCACTTTCCTCGCCCTCAACCGGCCGTCAGACAAACAAACACAATTTTTACACAGAATTGTGATGCTGTTAAAACACCAGCACCGGGAGAGACATCCTGAAGAAGCGCCGACACACTCGCTTGTTGTAATATAACAACACTCTTTAGAGACATCGACATGAAGACCGATCGGCTCTGAAGCGAAAGAAAACTGGTATGTGCATCCACTTCCGTATTTATACCCGCGCAAGATGGAGATATCGCACACTAATGTCCATTGGCTCGTTTTAACAATACTCGAAGATGACAGGCTCCCTAAGCGTGATCCTAATCAGTCGACACGTTGACTACGTCGAACGTGAGCGACTGAAAGGGAACCACTGGGTTAAGTAATAGAACAAAATCAACAATACACATACCTTGGGCAGAAAGTAATATACAGAGGTCCCTTACAAAGTTAGGTTAAAGATACAAACAAAGAGGGATTCAAACAAACAACATATAATAAGGTAGAATTTACAGACTGTGAGATGAAGAGTAATATTCAGAGAAAAAAAATGTTTTTAAGAGGTTTTTGAATAAGAGAAGGGTGGATGCTTGACGGATGTCTTGAGGAAGAGCCACAACACTAAAAGAGCTGATGGCTCCTATGGTTATACCAGACTATTGAAACTGACTGAATATGGCACAGCCATAAAAAGATATTTTTCACCAGCCGCCACTGCGCTTGTACTTTACTGAAGTCTGTGAAATTTAGCGGAGACTCGCCTGCAGATGGCTCGTCCACTCCTGACAGCAAAATGGAAATATTTTCATGACTTTCTAACATTTACAGATGGAGAATATACCTGTGAAATGTAAGTTATGCACCACATCTCAAACGCATTAAACAGCACAAGAAGGCAAAGGTAAGCCGCTTTAAACTATACACGTTAACTATATATCTTGCAAGTTATTTTGAAGGCTTTATTATAAAGCATGTCTCACGTTTAGGACAAATTGGATTATGAACTTCCCCTGCAGCTGCTCGCTATTTTTCAGATGCGTTCGTAATATCTAACTGTATACCGATATTGTCACAGTTGTGTTCAGTTTAGATTGTTTTCATTGGACTTGTCTGCCTGTTATCACGTAACTGTGTTTAATTAATCATCATCATCATCTGTATCACCTGTGTTTAGTTAATCAGTGTCGTCATCTGTGTTTGTATTTAAATTCCGGCTGTTCAGTCAGTCTTGGTCCGATTTCCATGTATTTAGTGTGTGTTGCTGCATGTTCTACTTTCCTGTATTTAATTAACATTAAACCTTTGTGTCTCGTCTCCGTCTGCAACCCCACCATGACAGATATAGGTAACACTTTACAATAAGGTTAATTAGTTAACATTAGTTGTTCATTGCTCATTGTTAGTATACATGTTAGTTAATACGTTAACTAATGAACCTTATTGTAAAGTGTTACCTCGATATAAACGATACTGCCTCATCTTATTTCATTTATAAAAAAAACGTACTCGGTTACTAACGTAACCTCGGTTCTCTCTAGAGAGGGAACGAGTACTGCGTAATATCTTACGCTACGGGGAAAACTCTTTTCCACGAGATATTGAAGCCAAAAATTATCCTTAATTTTTTATTAATGTAAAACGCTTTGCAGCAGCAAGCAGACCTAGGCGAGACAGCTCGCGCGCCTATTGGCTGCTCTGCGGCAATAGCAGCGGCCTATCGAGAGAGGCTCTGCGTGACGTCACGACGAATGGGGGCCTTTCGCGCCCATATCGTCACGTCCCGCCAGAAAGGGCGTGGTCTCGCCCTATATCTAGGCTCGATAGCTGCTCTTACGTCGGTTTTCATCGCCGAAGCGAACCAGAGCGTATTCCAAGCACGGCAAGATACGCAGTACTCGTTCCCTCTCTAGAGAGAACCGAGGTTACGTTAGTAACCAAGTACGTTCTCTTACGAGAGTATCTCTCGTACTGCGTAATATCTTACGCTATGGGGAACACAATGCAACACGCCGTGCTGGTAGGGATCCAACACCAGAGTCCCAGGGGCCGAAGCCCGGGGCGCATATAGTGCATAATCACCATAAACTCACAGAGAGTGAGGGAAGAGAGGCTAGAAGCATCATTCCCTGTAAATAGCATCCGAAAGGAGCTAATCATGTGACAAATAAACCATACCGTCAGGGTGAACATTCAGCCTGAACTGGGTGGCCACAAGTGTGTCAACTTTTTAATGAGCTGCTGTACCGGTCAGTGAGCAATACGCAGGTCAAACTCAGTATCCGAGCCGCACAGCGGGCAGATAGCACTGAATTTTATACCGCCAAAAGCTTAGCTTGTAAGGCGGGAATCTCCAGGTTATAGTATT
Organism: Chrosomus eos; assembly: GCA_036326025.1. Lineage (NCBI taxonomy): Eukaryota > Metazoa > Chordata > Actinopteri > Cypriniformes > Leuciscidae > Chrosomus > Chrosomus eos. The sequence goes on from CM070818.1 coordinate 60,706,447, forward strand.
TTATAAATGTAGACGGCGAGGCCCAGCCCGTGGCCATACAAATATCTTGCAGGGTAACCCCGCTAGACCATGCCCACGAGGAGGCCATGCCTCTTGTGGAGTGCGCTCTAACACCCAAAGGGCACTGTAGGCCCTTAGAAGTGTAAGCCAGCGCTATGGCACCGACTATCCATCTGGATAGGCTCTGTTTCGAAGCGGCAAGTCCCTTAGCACGGCCGCCAAACGAAATGAAAAGCTGCTCAGTCTGTCTGAAACCAGACGAGCGGGACACATAAGCCCTTAGTGCCCTGACAGGGCAAAGGAGACTCGCGTCCTTCTCCTCATTGAGAACCGGAAGGGCAGACAGGGAAATCACCTGGGCCCTGAACGGTGTGTTGAGGGATTTCGGCACGTAGCCGTGCTTCGGTTTGAGTATGACCTTTGAGTCATTAGGTCCAAACTCCATGCATGACGCGCTTACTGAGAGCGCTTGCAAGTCCCCTACGCGCTTCACTGAAGCGAGAGCCATAAGAAACGCTGTCTTGAAAGACAAGTGTTTCATGTCTGACGACTGGATTGGCTCGAATGGGGCACCTTTCATGGCCTCCAAGACCGTGGAAAGGTCCCATGTCGGGACTGAAGGGGGCCTGGGAGGGTTTAGCCTCCGAGCTCCTCTAAGGAAACGCACGACTAAGTCGCTCTTTCCTAGTGACTGGCCAGACACCGGTTTTGCAAACGTTGCTATGGCCGCCACGTATACTTTGAGCGTGGAAGGGGACCTGCCCTTATCCAGTAGCTCCTGAAGGAAGGAAAGCACTTCCGTAACCCCGCAGTCTACAGGTGAAAAGCCCTGCGCTTGACACCAAGCAGAGAACACAGACCACTTCGAGGAGTAGAGCCGTCTGGTAGACGGGGCTCTAGCCTGCGCGATCGTGTTTTAACACTCCTTCTGGGAGGTCAGCGGGTACCCGTTGATGGCCCATGCGTGCAGGGACCACAAATCCGGGCGAGGATGCCAAATCGAGCCTTCCGCCTGAGAGAGGAGGTCTCTCCTCAACGGTAAAGGCCATGGGGCAGCGCTGGTCAGCTGCATCAGGACAGGGAACCACGACTGGTTTGTCCAGAGCGGAGCTATGAGTAGCACTGGGCATCCCTCCCTCCTGATTCGCTCCAACACCTGAGGCAGGAGTGAGACAGGGGGAAAAGCATAAAGGGGGCGGCGGGGCCAAACATGGGCCAGCGCGTCCCGGCTTTTCGAGAAGAATCTCGGGCAGTGAGCGTTTTCTTGGGACGCGAACAGGTCCACCTGCGCTTTGCCAAACGTTTCCCACAGCAGCTGGATCGTCTGCGGGTGCAGAGACCATTCTCCTGCTGGGACGTTGTTTCTGGACAGCCTGTCTGGCCTCACATTTAGGTGACCAGGCACATGCGCCGCTCTCAGCGAGAGCAGGTTGTGCTGAGCCCAGACCAGGAGGCGTTCCGTCAGCCTGTAAAGGTTTCGGGACCTGACGCCGCCCTGGCGATTTATGTACGCCACCACTGACATGTTGTCCGACCGGACCAATACGTGGTGGCCTATTATCTGGGGACAGAAGCGCCTTAGCGCTTTGTCGACTGCTATTAATTCCAAGCAGTTTATGTGAAGGAGCTTCTCCCGCACTGACCATAGGCCAGCTAGCGGTCTGCCCTCGAGCAGCGCTCCCCACCCCGAAGTGGAGGCGTCCGTAGACACCACCTTCACACTCGAGGGGATCCCCAGACTCACACCTGACTGATACCAGTCGGTTACTTTCCACGGTTTCAGAGCCGAAATGCACTGAAGGTCGACCCTGAGGCGAAACAGACCTGCGGTCCACGCCCTGGGGGGAACTCGTGCTTTTAGCCATAGCTGCAGTGGGCGCATGCGGAGCAGGCCCAACTGGAGTACAGAGGCTGCTGAGGCCATGAGACCCAGCATTTTCTGAAACCTTCTGAGCGGGACTATAGAGCCGTGGCGGAAGGATTTCGCGACGTGCTGAATATTCAATCCGCGCTCTGGTGACAGGCGTGCAGTCATGGATAGCGAGTCCAACACTGTTCCAGAAAGGAAATCCTCCGACTGGGGAGCAGTGAGCTTTTCGCCCAATTGACTGTAAGGCCCAGCTCCTCGAGGTGCTCGAGTAATGCGGCCCTGTGTTCTAAGAGCTCCGTTCGTGAACAAGCTAGAATTAGCCAATCGTCCAAGTAGTTCAAAACTCGCATGCCCCGAAGTCTCAGGGGGGCGAGGGCCGCGTCCATGCACTTCGTGAACGTACGGGGGTACTAGGGACAGGCCGAACGGCAGGACTGTGTATTGATATGCCTGGCCCTCGAAGGCGAATCTCAAGAATCGCCTGTGATGGGACGCTATTTGTATTTGGAAATACACGTCTTTCAGATCTATTGACATGAACCAGTCTCCTTGGCGCACTTGCGCGAGGATTTTCCTGGTCGTAAGCATTCTGAAACTGGCGCTTCACGAGAGCTCTGTTCAGCAGCCTCAGATCTAGAATGGGTCTGAACCCACCATCTTTCTTCGGTACCAGAAAATATCTGCTGTATAAGCCCCCTTCGCTCTGAGCCTGAGATAAAGGTTCTATAGCCCCTTTCCTCAGTAGTTTCGCTATCTCGGCTCGAAGTAGATGAGATACTTCGCTTTTCACCGTAGTTTCGACGCGCGCCGTGTAGCGGCGAGGGCGTCGAGCGAATTGTAGCGAATAGCCTCTCTTTATAGTGTTCAGCACCCACTCTGATACCCCGGGAAGCCTTGACCACGCATCCGCGTGAATAGCTAGGGGCAGAATGAAATCTGGGCTCTGGCCGCGGGAAAGCGGCGGCACGAGAGTCCGTGTGTGCTGGGAACACAGCGCCGTGTTTACAGCGTTCGAGGCGGGGGGCGCGCTGATCACAGCGGGCAGCCTGGCCGCGCTCAGCTCCTCTAAGGCGGGTGGCGCCGAGAGAGCGAGCGGGGCGAATCCCGTGGGATTCGGCGTGTCTGTGAGGAAATGTGGGCGCGGGACCGCGGGGCACATTTGCTGCACTGAAAACACTGTCGTTTAGGGCCGACTGAATGTGTGTTGGTTTCGTTTTTACAGAAACCGAGGGACACGCAGCGTGTAGTGTAAGCGGGCATAGGGATATGGGCGCGTTCACTACATTGTTTGCACAATCGACCGGAGTCGATTTTATTTGTGCGAGCCCTGCACCGTGGCGGGTGTGTCTGGGTGTGGGAATGGGCACTGGGACGTGGGCACTCTTACAACACTCATAACACCATCGGCCGAGGCCGGAACACCAGAAAATACACTCTTTATTGGATTTATCTGGGTAGCCGTAAAAACAGCTTTTGTGTGCAGGCAAGCGGGCTGAGACACCGGCTGCTTCACTGCAAAATACACTGGGACAGTCACAACGCATGGGACTGAACGAGCGAGAAGTTTTGGTGGAAATCCGGCCGCAGCGGGATCTGAACACCGTCGTTTTCCTAGGGCGGCTAGGAAGACTTTGAGGCCTCGGGCTTGATCTCAATCCTCGCGGGCCCTGATCCCGGGCCTGGCGGCGCTGTGAGGCGGCGGCGGGCGGTGCAGGCTGGGGCTGAGAGCTGCGAGCAGGCGGCTTGGTGCGGCCTGTAGCGGAGCTCGAGCGCTTCGGCAGGAAGTGCTTCATAGCCTGAGAAGTCTTCTGCACCTCAACAAACCTGTCCGCGAAGTCTTTGACGGCCGTTCCGAAAAGGCCCTCCGGGGAAATGGGCGCGTCGAGGAACACAGAGCGCTCGGCTTCCGTCATCTCTGACAGCGTCAACCATAAGTGTCTCTCGGCAACGGCGAGAGAGGCCATGTTCCGCCCCATGGCTTGCGCAGCGGCTTTAGAAGCGCGTAGAGCGAGGTCCGTAGCGCTCCTCAGGTCCGCCACACAGATAGCGCCGGGTCCCTCCTCGTCCAGTTTGAGGAGGAGGTCTGCCTGGTAGATCTGCAGAATAGACATCGTGTGCAGCGCTGAGACTGCCTGCCCGGCTGCGGTGTAAGCGCGTCCGTGCAGCGATGATGTCACTCGACAGGCTTTGGACGGGAGCGTCGTCTGAACACGCCGTCCAGCGGAGGGCGGGCAGAGATGCGACGCGACAGCCGTCTCCACCGGAGGAATGGCGAGGTAACCTCTACTTCCCGCACCGTCGACAGCGGAGAATGCCGCGGAGGTAGAGGTACGCATCCTGGCGGAAAAGGGGGCCTTCCACGACTTTGCAACCTCCTCGTGAAGTTCCGGGAGGAAGGGCGCGGGCCTAGATTTTGACGGAGCCTCGTCTTTCCCGAGAAAGCGCCCGTCTAACCTTTTGCGCGGCGGCAGCGTGGGTGCCTCCCAATCGAGGCCGATGCTTTCCACGGCCTTGGTGAGCAGACGCATCAGCTCAGTCTCAATGCCGGCTCTCTTCCCAGAGGGTTGGCGGGAAACGTTAGCGGAGGGGAGGTCCACGGAGCTCGCCCAATCCTCGCTATCCGAAGCCAAGAGAGAACATGCCTCGGTGTTGTCGTCCAACTCGATGGCGGACGCGGCGGCGGACGGCGGCCGCTGTCCGTCCGTGAGCGACTCGAGCGAAGCCGGCGAAGCTGGCGGGCGAACCGGCGAGCTTTGGCGGGCTGGAGATAGCTCGGGCGCGCGCTGGGCGCGGCGCTTCTTGCGGCGCGGCGTCACGGCAGGCTGGGATGCGGGCTCGGAGAACGAAGCTAGGCGAGTCCGCAGAGTCACCATAGGCAAACGTTCACAGTGATGGCATCCGCCGTCAGCGAGCGCGATGGCCGCGTGATCCTCACCCAGGCAGGACACGCAGATGACATGGCGGTCCTCATCGCTGAGTGGGGCTCGGCAAGAACCACAGGAAGGCATCTTTAAAAAGACGCCGCTCTTTTAGAGGGGTGGGAAAAAAAGGCAGAAATGCAATCACACACACACACTCTAGGCAGAGGAAAGGATATAAACGCCGGAAAGCGCAGCAGGTACGGCGGCTGAAGGCGGCGAAGCCAGCGACTCCAGGCTCAATGGCACGTCCCGCTGAAGGCTACAGGTCGACGGCGCGGCTTCTCACTCTGGATCCAGCGATGCGGGAGGCTTCGCTGAAGAGATGAAAATCGACGTAAGAGCAGCTATCGAGCCTAGATATAGGGCGAGACCACGCCCTTTCTGGCGGGACGTGACGATATGGGCGCGAAAGGCCCCCATTCGTCGTGACGTCACGCAGAGCCTCTCTCGATAGGCTGCTGCTATTGCCGCAGAGCAGCCAATAGGCGCGCGAGCTGTCTCGCCTAGGTCTGCTTGCTGCTGCAAAGCGTTTTACATTAATAAAAAATTAAGGATAATTTTTGGCTTCAATATCTCGTGGAAAAGAGTTTTCCCCGTAGCGTAAGATATTACGCAGTACGAGAGATACTCTCGTAAGAGAACATAGCTATCGATATATCTTTAAAAACTCGATATACCGACCAGCCCTAGCAATTAGGCTCACAATTTTTGCCTGACGAGATGAAAACACTTCATCTTCTTCAGGACTTATATTTTATGAGAGACTCGAACCGTCTAGAGACCAGAATATCACAGAGCCTTGGGAGTGGGCCCTTTTGACTGCCTCTTTTTGCAGTTGATGAAAAATCACTTCAAATGAACACATTCTTTAAATTTTTCGTGAGAGAATCTCAAAAGAACGGATCAAAGATTAAGTGCTTCCACACAGCACAGTAACAGATAGCCAAACTATTTTACATAAAATTTGTGTGCTATGCATTTGTTTATTATTATCATTTTGCAATATCATGTTGCACCTAGATCATGCTAAAATCAAATGTTACTGTAAATACGTGAAGCAAAAACTGTGCTGGTTATGTAAAGTGTTCAAAATCAGTAACTCACAAAGAAACTTTGGTAACATTTTATTTTACAGTGTCCTTGTTACATATGTTACATGTACTTACCATAGTAATAACAGTAAATTGTGCATAATTATATGCAACTAACCCTCAACCAAATCCTACCCTAACCCTATAGTAAGTACATGTAGTTAACTAATATTACTCTGTGCTTCAACATATAATTACACTGTAACAATAAAATGACACCTTAAAAAAACGTGACATAACAAAGACATCTTAAACAATGTCATATTTGCATTCAAAATGTCATTATTGAGCGAAAGACACTTAATGGCAGTTATCATAAACATGCATAAAACCTCCTTCATATTCATGACAAATGTCATGTCATGGTTATGAAGGTGTCATGTCAGTCTTTTATCCACACCCCTTCAAGTAAAGTGTTACCCACCTGATTCAACAATACATAAAAACAACTCAAATACAGCAGTAATGAGTTTATAATGCCAGAACGAAACCCCTGCCAACTCGGATAATGGAATGTTTCCCCTTTATAGAAGTTCTTGTTCTTCAATGCCAACCAAGTGTCTGGAATGGAAAACTTTTTTTCCCTGAGGGGCTTTCACTTCTCAAACGCAGAAGCCAGACAGAGTATACAGAGTATATTTTGGAAAATGTACCCAACCGACTGGATCTGTAACATGGTCAGCTGACTCCAGCTCAGGAGCAACTAAAGCGCTGCTGCCTAAAGGACATTGTTGCTATTTGAGGAGAAGAGAGTCGGAAAGCTAAAGGGAGGAAATGAGGATAGTTTACAACAGAACATCAGAGTTAAGAAGAAAAACGAAAAGTGTGGATTTGGAAACTTTTCAGATTTTTTGTGGGCAAGTCTAATCTTAACTAGGATCTTATGATTATTAGTTGGCACTACTTTGCAATTAACATAAGCTGGATGACCAGTACAAACAACAGTATATATATATATATATATATATATATATATATATATATATATATATATATATATATATATATATATATACACACTCACCTAAAGGATTATTAGGAACACCATACTAATACTGTGTTTGAACCCCTTTCACCTTCAGAACTGCCTTAATTCTATGTGGCATTGATTCAACAAGGCGCTGAAAGCATTCTTTAGAAATGTTGGCCCATATTGATAGGATAGCATCTTGCAGTTGATGGAGATTTGTGGGATGCACATCCAGGGCACGAAGCTCCCGTTCCAGCACATCCCAAAGATGCTCTATTGGGTTGAGATCTGGTGACTGTGGGGGCCATTTTCGTACAGTGAACTCATTGTCATGTTCATTGCCTGCTGGAAGTAGCCATCAGAGGATGGGTACATGGTGGCCATAAAGGGATGGACATGGTCAGAAACAATGCTCAGGTAGGCCGTGGCATTTAAACGATGCCCAATTGGCACTAAGGGGCCTAAAGTGTGCCAAGAAAACATCCCCCACACCATTACACCACCACCACCAGCCTGCACAGTGGTAACAAGGCATGATGGATCCATGTTCTCATTCTGTTTACGCCAAATTCTGACTCTACCATCTGAATGTCTCAACAGAAATCGAGACTCATCAGACCAGGCAACATTTTTCCAGTCTTCAACGGTCCATTTTTGGCGAGCTCTTGCAAATTGTAGCCTCTTTTTCCTATTTGTAGTGGAAATGAGTGGTACCAGTGGGATCTTCTACTGTTGTGCGTGAAAATCCCAGTAACTGAGTGAGCAGATTGTGAAATACTCAGACCGGCCCGTCTGGTACCAACATCCATACCACGCTCAAAATTGCTTAAATCACCTTTCTCTCCCATTCTGACATTCAGTTTGGAGTTCAGGAGATTGTCTAGACCAGGACCACACCCCTAAATGCATTGAAGCAACTCTCATGTGATTGGTTGATTAGATAATTGCATTAAGGAGAAATTGAACAGGGGCATGTTCAAGATCACAACGGTGCGCAATGTTTTGCTACGGTTTCCGTGTTGAACGTCATGTTTCCTGGAAACGGCTTGCACCGGTGTGCAACGGGGTTTGAGATGCGTTTTCTCTTGTTTGGTGGGCGTGTCAGAACTGCAGTCCAATCGGCAGCAACATGTATATACAGCACGCGGGATTAAAGTGAACGCGCACAATGGAAGTAATTTACAAATGTGTTCGATACGCAACAACTGAGGATATTAGAAGACATGTTTGTCTTAAGTTTTATTGTAAAAATATAGGATATCAACATAATGATGTTGTTGTTTATATTTTTAGTTTCATTGCAAGTGTATGACATTTGGTATACAATGCATGTAAAGTGCTTTTCCTAAAAATGAGAAAGAAAATACAGGTTATTAATAAAACAGTATGAACAACAAATAAAGTCAGTTTGTGAGGCTAAATATATGTGTTTTAGTCTTTATTAGGTAAAATGTGCTTCCATTTCAGTTTCCACAAATCCCTTCACTCGATTGGGATGTTCTCTTGTGTTCTGGGCGGCAAGTGCAGTAATCGGGCATATTTTGTAGTATTAAACACATATTTATACCGACTTCATCAGGCTCCGAAAATTCTTCACAAAGAACACGAAAAGCCTTCTCAGCTGCCATAGTTGGAACTCTTGCGTCATCACAACAGTGCGTTCAACGCGTCACCATTTCTGTTTAAAAAACGTTCTGCAACGTTTTGTCTGCGCTGAACGCAGCCCAGGTTCCTAATAATCCTTTAGGTGAGTGTATATATATATATATATATATATAATATATATATATATATATATATATATAAGAAAATTAGGGAAGTGAAAGCAGCCAGAACAATGCTAGGATGGTTTAGGTTGTTGCTTAAAGTGCCCCTGCAAAGCGCACAACAAATAATGTTATTAGCCGCGTTTCCATTACCCTTCAAATTGCGCAAATTGAAATTGCGAATTAGAAATAAACCCAATGGAAACACGTCAATTTCGCGTCAGTTTCTGGGTGTTTCTCCCTCATATCTGCTTCAAGGTCTTGATTAATTGTGGAATTTCTATGTTGTTTAGAATCCAGTATTCCTGTAATACTTTTGTCTTTTATGAATTTAATAAAGAACTCTGTCTCGTCTTCTGTCCAAACAAGCGTCTTCTTTAAAGAATGATCGACTATAACGTATGTCAGGTGACCTTTAAATGTGAAAAAACTGTTTCCATTGCAGTTTTACGAAATATTACTTTTTTGAATTGCCTGAAAAACCACCTCATGTGAGGGAAAAACCTTTTTCGGATTATATATGGGAGTTTTTTGCCAAATATACTTGTTGCCAATGGGCGTATTTTCAATTCGCAATTTCAATTTGCGCACTTTGAAGGGTAAAAGAAACACGGCTAGTAATAGTGATTCTCGCCATAAATTCATCTATTCATAAATATGATTGTTACTCACAATATTCATGACAGAGAGCACATAGCTCACAACTCCTTTGCTTCCATGGTACTCCACCATTTTAGGATCAGCCACTACCAGAGTCTCGACCCACTTCTCAGAGCTGATGGATCGCTGTCTAATGCGCCTGCGCCGCTGCCGTCTCTCCCAGCGCTCGCGTTGCCTCTCCACCTGCTCTGCCTCTCCTAAAGGACCTAAAGAGAGTCAGAAATCACACTGGATGAAGGGAATGATAAGACATCTGGGCAAAATTATTTAGCCTCATTGAATCCCTATGGGCCCTATCATACGTACAGTGTAATGCAGCGCCAGGCGCTACACAAGTGTTTTTTGCTAGTTTCAGCCCAACGCAGTTATTATTTTCATGTCCTGCACCACATTGTTTAAATAGCAAATGCATTTTGGTCTGAAAAATAAGTTTGTTAAGGCGCATTGTTGGCGCATTGCTATTTTGAGGCAACTGAAATAGACTGAGTCATTGACCAACTGAAACCTGAAGTCAACGGCGCATTATTTTTTTGTTATTTAAAGGTCCAATATTGTACAACTTTCTGAAGTTTTATTTTAGGTTTTGATATATTCTTTGATGTTAAGAATATATATTTGCGGTATAAGTACCAAAAACCATCTCAATATATTTTTACAGCTCCTTTCTCAGGAGCTCTGCCAAGAACAGCTCGATTTTGGCCTGTCTACTTAATATTCATGAGCCTCTCTTCTGAATGGTCTGTTGTTTTCTGAGTGACCCACCATTGGTCGGGGAGGAGACTGAAGGCGGGGACTGAGTAGTTCTGACATCACAAATACACTGAAGTCACAACGGCTTGTGAAAAGGCTCAGCTACTTTATGCAGGCTGTGTGCATGTGTCTGTGGATCCACTGTTTTGAAACGTATATGGTAGTTTTATAGACCCTAGTTCTCTTTTATCATGAAAAAAGCCAGGAAATTTCAGTTTTGACAATATGGGACCTATAAAGAGTGCGCTATTGGTGGGTCCACAACGCACGTACACTCACTTATTACACACACAGGGAATCGTAGCAGCACACATGCCAAATATTAGCAGTCTGCATTGTTTTCACGTCACATTTTTTAGTATCGCCTCAGCTCACTCAGAATCTCGCCGGAGGTGATACGAAAAAAAGTACCCGAAAGCAGGTACAGGTACAACTTTTACACAGTGGAAAACCAAACAAAGGCGAGTCGAGTCGAGTCAAGCTGGTACTGTGTAGTGGAAATGCGCCATTAGATTCTTAAAATAGGGCCCTAAGTCTGACCTCTGACCCCACAGGTGGTGTTGGCTGTGTTCTCCCCGAACAGGGGTTGCACCAGCTGGCGTTCTGATTGGACAGCATGTCGCTTATAGATGGCGTGAGCCTTGGGTTCGTCTCTTCTTGTGCCGTTTCCAGTGGACTAATGAAGAATTCCTCTTCTGAGAGCTTGAACAGCCCTGTCTAGAGAGAACAGAAGGTCAAAGCAACATGACACAAAATTAAACAGCTTAAGTATACATTCACTGCAGTTGTATTTTTTGGCACCCACTTGTTATTACATCATTATTATCCTTTTACAGTACAGCTCTATATAGAAAGGCCCTGAGCATCATTGAGGACAATAAACACCCGCTCCATATTGAGTTTGAGCTGCTCCCTTCAGGACGACGATACAGAGTGCTTCTGGCGAACAGGAACATCTATAAGCGATCTTTTATACCTAGTGCAATAAATTCAATTAATAAATCGCACTAAATGGTATTTTTCTGAACAGAAAGTATATTGTACACAATGTGTGTGGGGTAAACTGCAGTGATGTGATGTGATGTGATGTGATGGGCGGAGAGATGTACGGCACTGATGTGATATGATGTTGGTATATTTATATATGTTCATGTTTGTATAGTGATTTTTATAGGTCTTGTGAGACCAAAGAAAAATGTCTATTCTATTCTTTTCTAATTATCACTCAGCTTCTAACTGAAACTAAATAACATAAAGTAAGCATTAACAGAAATATCATAAAAATATAAAAATATCTTATTTCAGCTTTTTGCCAATGCCAATTTCTCATTTTCATTGTTTAACTTAAATAACTAACTACAGCTGAAATAAAAATATAGATTTTTTTTAAAAACTATAATAAATATTAATCAAACACAACAAAATTACTAAAATTTAGCTAAAATTTAAATATTAATAAAACATATAATAGTATCTTAATTATCCTAAAATAACACAGTTATCATCTAAATATTAAACATATTTTTAAAAAGAATTGTACAGATCTACCGGCTTAACTAAAATGTAAGTATCTACTAAAACTTTTAGTTTTTAAGTTAAACTTTAAACTTTAGAGTTAAACTTTAGTAAACTGCTTGTCATAGATTTGTCTTTAAAGAATCTCAAACGAAAAACTGCAATAAGAAAATCTTCACAATATTAAAAAGTTATTTATTTTGTTTTTTTTTTTCTATTGGGGGGGGGGGACTCGATGATCTTTTTTCACATCATTCTTATATACTTAATGAATTTTATTATATATATAAAAATAAACTTTATATTTTTATCAAAAAATATATAAATATATATAATATTATATCTATTATAATATATAATTAAAACTGTGGATTACTATGCTAAATTCTTAATACATTTTTCTCTTCCAATATGTAGGTTTTTGAGGCTTTTTTTCCACCTCTTTCCATAATTTAAGTAATTCAATCCAGAAATTATGTGCTTATCTTGAAGAGGTGCATTCAAGACATTGTATGTATGAATTGCATTTTTTTATGTATTTTCTAATACAAACATTCTAATAAATAGCCACGTGTTGTCGCTAATAATATTTTATATAAATAGACAAAATGTTACATGATCCCTGGTTTTGTGTTTCTTGTTTTTGCTATTTGGACTTTTATTCTGAAGTGCATTTTCTGTCCCAATCATTCAAATCCTCATCAATAACTCCAGCAAAATAGAACGGTCAGGTTTGATAGGCTAGTCCAAATAACCCACGAAACACAAGAAACACAAAACCAAGGAACATGTAACAACAGGGTAAGCTTTTTGTCTAGACTAAGTGGAATGATGCGATTTACCCAAGTAGGACATTTTTCTGGATTACCTAGATCACCTGTATCAACATCCTTTGTTCAGCCTGAAACAACATTCCTTCCAAACAGTCACAGCTTTAACCTTAACTCTAACCTTTGACCCAGGGGTGTCCAAACCTGCTCCGGAGGTCTTGCAGAGTTTAGCTCCTTCTTGCCTCCACACACCTGCTGGATGTTTCTAGCATGCGCTAGTAGACCTTGAGGTTCAGATGTGTTTAATTGGGGTTAAAGCTAAATTTCGCAGGACAGTGGCCCTCCAGGAGCAGGATTGGACACTCCTGCTCTAACCTATCCTACTCACAGGGAGAATTACGGGAATGTTTCACTGTGATCAAGAACCAGACGTGATGCAATAAAATTCCAGCAACAAGCAATTTCTCTATCCACACTAAATGAGGCACAACTACGAGTCAAGTGCACTGCACTCGCAACCAAATCGATTCAAAATCACAGCCAATTAAAAGAGCGCCCCTAGAGGCAAAGTTGCTCAGAATGAGGAGTTCTACCATATTGTATGAATGTCGTGTGCATGTGTGAGAAAACGTGTGATATACAATCCTCTGAAAAATGTGAAGGCGTCCCCTGGTGGCCTCCGTTAACCTTTGTTTTACAGCTGCTCGAAATTCTTTGGCCGATGTTTTTCAAGATGCACAAATATCCTCGTATACAACCGCGCACGTTGGACAAAGACACTGCATGCCAGTTTTTCAGTCAATCGGACTGTTGCATAGCTATTGTCATTTTTGTTTTTTTTCCCATATTTTATAGCGTCACCAAGTGGCCAGTCGCCGCGTCATTTTCATTTGACCACAGACTGAGCCAATACATAGGTGTACCAATTTTGGTGAAATTATTTCATTGCATTCAAGAGGGATGTAGTGAATGTGTCCATGCCCACTTCGAACGGTTAGGCGTCCCGTTGCGGATGTGTATCGAAATTTCGACTGTTTTTGATAATGACAAAACAGACTCCAGAAAATCTCTCTGTATTGGTTTGGTTCCGATCAGGCGAAAAACCTGTTTGCTTTTTTTTTTTTTTGTGAAAAATCTGAAATACCCGAAATTTCACCATGGTGACGATCCTCATCTTGAGCCAAGGATTTAAACATAAAGGGGTGGGGGAAAATCGATTCACATATAAATCGCGATTCTATCTTACGCCGATTCGAATCGATTCACAAATTTCAAAAATCGATATTCTAAATGTTTAATAATGTGATGATGTAATTTAAAAGAAGCACCCACCAGACAGTTTAGAGACCACAGGCTTGCAATGGAGGAAGCATTATCAATGAAGCTTTTAGTTGACAACAGTAGTTCATATCAGTATTTAACACATAGCTGGGCCTTAAATACTGGTATCTGGAGAGTCGGCATATCCTTTTCTGCTCGGAAAGATTCGGGCCGTACCAGTTCGCTAAAATTGGGAAGGTTCTAAATAATGCTTAAGGCACCATAATGCCATTGGGCAGAATGACTTTAGAGGGTGGTTTTACATTAATTCAGCTCACATCGATATTGGTGGGCCCATAGACGTTAGGGAAATTACTGGCTTGCAATTCACATTAAAGGGTCTCTAGATCCTGTTTATATCCTCTCGGTCTGCTGCTTTGGACTCTGGATGTGAACCCATGACAGGTGCTTGTTGCCAAATAATGCAGAAGCCCTATAAGATCGGATGGGGACTCTGGTGGAAACATCCAAGGATTCAAATTATTCCGGAGACATGGCTCATCTTAGAACCTCAGTCAGTATCTCCATGCACTAAGGCAGCTTGGGCAGTGGCATACTAACGAGGACCCTTGAGGACCATCCTCCTCTAAACCGCGCTAGTAGATACGTGTTTAGCCTGGGTTAAGTGCAGTCCTGACCACAACTGCAGTAGAAAACCGGGCCAGGCCTCTTGTGCGTTTCCGAAACTCAGGTGGGACACAAGATGACAAAATGTCCTGGATGAGTCCACTCGAAGGATGAAAACTTCATGGTTTGGAACCATCAAGGACTACCTCAAACAACGGGTTAGTAACTTTCCTGGTGAAATATTCTTCTTCCACAAACGGATGAAAAAAACACAACATAACTTGCCGCTTGACACATTTCATGTGTGGGTGCGACTACCTTGTTTGGTTGACTTAAAGGGTGAATTCCATAGGGCCTTGGTAATTGCAAGTAAAGGGCCCTGAAAGATTAAGGTCGTTCGGTTTGGCGGGGATCTGCCTGATCAGGTTCATGATCAAGGGCCACTTTAATTTTCTATATTACTGTAATTGCAGGTGCCTATTTCCATTGGAAGGAATAAGCGATGTTAAGGGCTTCTCTTGCATTTCAGGAGAGTAGACTCGAGAGAGGGCATCCGGCTTGACATTCTTGGTACCGGGTCTGTAAGATAGGAGAAACTGGAATCGATTAAAAAACAAGGACCATCGTGCTTGCCGAGGGTTCAACCGCTTAGCCTGCTGGAGATATTCCAGGTTCTTGTGGTCTGTGAGAACTTGGAAAGGATGCTGAGCCCCCTCAAGCCAATGGCGCCACTACTCTAAGGCCAGTTTTACCGCAAGCAACTCTCGATCCCCCACGTGGTAATTACGCTCGGCTTCAGACAGGCGGCGAGACATGAAGGCACAAGGGTGTAATCTTCTATCCTCACCCCTCTGTGACAGGATGGCCCCCACTCCCACTTCTGAGGCGTCTACCTCACCACAAAAGGTCTTTCTGGGTCAGGGATCATAAGAATCGGAGCGGAAGTGAAGCGGCACTTGAGATCCTCAAAGGCCTCCGCTGCCTTAGGACCCCAGTGAATCTTGGTTCCTCCTCCCTTAGTAAGTGCTGTCAAGGGGGCTACAACAGAGCTGAAATTTTTAATGAACTTCCTATAGAAGTTCGCAAAGCCAATAAAACGCTGAACCTCCTTGACTGTGGCAGGAGTGGGCCAGTTGTGGACCGCCTTGACCTTCTTGGGGTCCATCTCCAGGTGGCCAGGGGTAACGATAAACCCGAGAAACTGAGTCTGGGAAACATGAAATTCACACTTCTCAGGTTTTACGTAGAGATGATTATCAAGAATTTTCTGGAGAACCCGGCTAACATGCCCCTCATGCTCCTTCAGTGACCTCGAGAAGATGAGGATATCATCCAGGTATACGAAGACAAACAGATTAAGCATGTCCGGAGAACATCATTAATCAGGGCCTGAAATACTGCGGGGGCATTGGTGAGCCCGAACGGCATCACCAGATATTCAAAGTGACCCGTGGGGGTGTTGAAGGCAGTCTTCCATTCATCTCCTTGCCGGATCCGCACGAGATGGTAAGCATTGCGGAGATCCAGTTTAGTAAAAATGGAAGCCCTTGAAGCAGCTCAAAAGCAGTGGCCATGAGAGGAAGGGGGTATCGATTCCGAACCGTGATCTTGTTAAGGCCCCGGTAATCAATACAAGGTCTAAGACCCCGTCTTTCTTCTCTACAAAAAAGAAGCCAGCCCCAGCCGGGGAAGTAGAGGCACGGATGATGCCAGCTGACAAGGACTCCTTAATGTAGGTATCCATGGCTGAGTGCTCGGGGGAGGACAAGGAGAAGATCCGACCTCTAGGAGGGCAGGAACCAGGGAGTAAATCAATGGCACAGTCATAAGTGCGGTGAGGCGGTAAGGAAGTAGCCCGGGACTTGCTGAACACTGCCTTGAAACTGATGGTAAACACTGGGGACTCGGGAGAGGTCGACAGACTCTTGAAACTCGGAACTAGGGGCCGAGGGACTCTGAAGCATGCAGGTGAGTTGGCAGGTGGAACCCCAGCTTAGAATGGTGCCAGTAGGCCAGTCGATCTGGGGATTATGTCTGCACAGCCAAGGGTGACCAAGGATAATAGGATACTCGGGGGAGTCAATGAGATAGAAGGTCTCCTCCTGCTGGTGTTGAAAGACATGAAGTCGCAGTGACTGAGTCGCCTCTGTTACTTTGCCTGGTTCCAGAGGTCTGCCATCCAAAGCTGTAACTGCCTGGGGTTGAGGAAGAAGTTGGGTAGGGATCTTAAGTTCCTTAGCCAAGGTTAGATCCAGGAAGTCACCTGCGGCACCGGAATCGATCATAGCCTGGACCTGATGCTTGTGGCCTTCCCAGGACAGAGTGACTGGAATAGCTAGGACAGTGTTAGAAGGAGGAGCTCTAATTTTCCCCATCACAGCCCTCCTGTAGCTGGGCGGGGACAGGCGTTTCCCGAAAGCTCGGGGCAAGTGGAGCGGAAGTGACCGGCAACTCCGCAGTAGAGGCAACGACGCTCCCTCATGCGTCGTTCCCTTTCGTTGGGAGAAAGCCTGGAACGGCCTAACTGCATGTCCTCTGGGGAATCATGGAGCTGTTCAGGAGCCGGAGAAGCTCTGAAAGAAGGAACACTAACTGGAGAAACAGAGTTATTCAGAGGAACTTGAGACTGAGACACCTGGCGGCGAGCTGTTCTCCTTCTCTCAGACGATTGTCCAGACGGATGGCCAATGCTATGAGGGACTCGAGATCCCAGCTGGTTCTCGGGTGGCTAACTCATCTTGAAGGGACTCAGACAACCCTCCTGAAAACAGACCCTCAGCGCTTCATCATTCCATCCGCTACTTGCTGCTATGGTCCGAAATTCAATGGCAAAATCCGCCGTGCTGCGGGAACCCTGACGGAGAGAAAGTAAGCGCTTGGAAGCTTCTCGACCACTGACAGGATGATCAAACACCCGCTTGAACTCTTCCACAAATGCCGCGTAGGAGTCACAACAGGCCTCCTGAGATTGCCACACTGCGGAGGCCCAGGAGAGCGCCTTGTCTGAAAGAAGTGTAATAATGTAAGCAATCTTGGAACGGTCTGTGGGAAAACTTGAGGGTTGGAGCTCGAAGGTGAGGGAGCATTGGGTGAGGAAACCCTGGCAGGAACTTGGATCTCCAGCAAAGGGCTTGGGAGGTGGAAGTCTGGGCTCCGCCACTGGGGAAGGCCTGTCACCACTCGGGAGTGATCTGGAGGAAGGAGAAGGACCAGGAAGGCGTTCAAAAAGTTGGCGGATGGAGCTCATCATATCAGACAGGAGTTGCGAATGTTTGGTCATCAGCTCTTCTTGTCGGCTGAGAACGGCTTCATGGCGCTGGAAAGATGCCTCATGTTGAGCCACCACTGCCAACAGGTCCTTGGAACTGAGTGCTTCTGGGTCCATGAGTGACTCGGTTTTTCTGTCACAAGCTGGGCTCGAACTCGGGTCTCAGACGTGGAGAGTTGAGAGTTCTACCACTTAGCCACAGAGGAGGTTATGTTGGACCCAAACGAAACACTCAAGGCAATACTCCAGGCAAAGTAGATTTATTAAAAAAAAAAAAGGTTCTTTGCAAGTCCATAAAAAATCCAACAAAAGTTCTTCTCAGAAAGAGGTATTACTAACAGTAGAGATAAAGCAAATCATAACAGGAGAGAAATAAAATAACTCCACGAGGGGAGAAAACAAATAACTAAGAACAGCTTACTTGGGATAGCTTTGGATAACTTGGAATGACTCGGGAGGACACAGCAGGAGACACATAGCCAAGACTCAAAAACCGAGTGAGGAAAAAGGGGAAAAAACACAGCTTAAATACTCTAGGGGAAACAAGGCACAGGTGACCTGGATAACGCTAACAAGGACACACGAGGAAGAACTAAGGCAGAGGGGAACAGGTGACCTCTAGAGGCCCGGAGACAAACAACAGGAGGCAGGATGCTGACAAGTATCTTAACAAATAGAAAATAGCCTTAAATAATGTTTAGTTTTTGTTTAGTTAGTCGAGCATACGTCAAGCTTTTCTTGCGATTCCAAAAGATTCCCGCCCCTACCAACGTAATCGCTAAATAATTGGGTCCCAAGGATTCTAAATAATTGCTTTAGCGCCACCATCAAGCCGATTGGGACGAGACTTGGTGACATTGTAGACGGGGTGGGTACTACAATCCCTCAAAGTTTCAAGTCTCTACGACTTACGGTTTGGTCTGCCCGATCACTTTTAGGGAAGAATACTGATTATTGGAAATTCTAACAATTACAATAGGGTTACACCCCTCAAAATATTATCAACAATGTTTGATTATCCCTCTGGGGTCTAAGGTGTTTTTGGGGTCCTTGAGATGTTTTGACATGCCCTGACATTTGTGCTTTTTCAGTTGCATATATTAATGGCAAGGGTGTAATTCCCTATTTTTAAGATTCTGCATAGGAACATACTGTGAAACATCCAAATACAAGTATGCTTATGGACTCACCAGGCCATTGCATGTGCTCACAGCTGCTTGACCCCAGGTCAGTTTACTGCTCCAGACATCTCCCAAGAAGAAGCAGAGAGAGTGGCCATGACCGTGTAACGTAGACCCTTGCAGGCCACCATACCTCGCTCTGTGAGGAATCCGGGCGCTAGTAGATGAGGGTTTAGGCTGAGGTTAAAGTGCAGGTCCTGACCACCGTACTGCAGATGGTAGAAAACCCGGGCCAGGCTCTCTTTGTTTTTTGCCGTCTCTCTCCTCTGAATTCTACTCACGCGGTGGGACACAAGATTGGACAAAAAATGTCCTGATGAATCCACTCGGATAGGATGAACAACTTCATAGTTTGGAAATCCATCAAGAGAACTACCTACAAAAAACAAAAGGGTAACTATTAAGATAAAAACTGTCACATACCAGAAGTGGAATTGTTAAATAGTTATACTTCGTGCCAAAAGACAAATCGGATGAAAAAAACAACAACATATATTTGCGATCTTGACACATCTTTCAATTTGTGTAGGGTTGCGTCTACCGTTGTTGAGGTTTTACTTAAATTGGGATGTAAAGTTCACAGTAGGGGCTTGGTAAATATCAATTCGTTTTTAAAGGGCCCTTATTAAGCTATTTTAAAGGGTCTTCGTTTTGTTTTGGAGATCTCCTATAACAGGTTACATGCATTCAAGGTCAAAAAACACTTTAATTTTCTCATAATATACTGTACATTGCAGCATCAGCTCTATTCTCACATTTGAAATGGTTCAATAAAGGCTTCAGTCTCTCTGAACCCCTCCTTTCCAAGAGCATGCTTTGCTCTGATTGGTCAGATGGCTAAGTCTGTTGTGATTGGTCTACTCTGCTCTGATTGGTCAGATGGTTCAGTCTGGTGTGATTGATCTACTCTGCTCTGATTGGTCAGATGGCCAGTCTGTTGTGATTGGTCTACTCTGCTCTGATTGGTCAGATGGTTCAGTCTGTTGTGATTGGTCTACTCTGCTCTGATTGGTCAGATGGTTCAGTCTGTTGTGATTGGTCTACTCTGCTCTGATTGGTCAGATGGTTCAGTCTGTTGTGATTGATCTACTCTGTTCTGATTGGTCAGATGGCCCAGTCTGTTGTGATTGGTCTACTCTGCTCTGATTGGTTAGATGACTCAATCTGTTATGATTATTCTACTCTGCTCTGATTGGTCAGATGGCTCAGTCTGTTGTGATTGGTCTACTCTGCTCTGATTGGTCAGATGGCTCAGTCTGTTCTACTTTGCTCTGATTGGTCAGATGACCCAGTCTGTTGTGATTGGTCTACTCTGCTCTGATTGGTCAGATGGCCCAGTCTGTTGTGATTGGTCTTCTCTGCTCTGATTGGTCAGATGGCCCAGTCTGTTGTGATTGGTCTACTCTGCTCTGATTGGTCAGATGGCCAGCGTTTGTCTTTCGTCTGATTGGTTAGTAACCCAGTCAGTTGTGATGTCTGCTCTGCTCTGATTGGTCAGATGGCCCAGTCTGTTGTGATTGGTCTCTCTGCTCTGATTGGTTAGGTAACCCAGTCAGTTGTGATTGGTCTGCTCTGCTCTGATTGGTCAGATGGCCCAGTCTGTTGTGATTGGTCTACTCTGCTCTGATTGGTTAGGTAACCCAGTCAGTTGTGATTGGTCTGCTCTGCTCTGATTGGTCAGATGGCTCAGTCTGTTGTGATTGGTCTACTTTACTCTGATTGGTCAGAGGACCCAGTCTGTTGTGATTGATCTACTCTGCTCTGATTGGTTAGGTAACCTAGTCTGTTGTGATTGGTCTACTCTGCTATGATTGGTCAGATGGTTCAGCCTGTTGTGATTATAGCGTGCCAGAAACCAAGCGGCCATTACCATATCTGATTTTCAACCCCGGATCATCAACACTTGAAAACACAGTGATGCAAACAGTTACGATGGCATCGGTTACCAATTATCGGTATCAATTTGAGTGTGAAGCATCAAAAAGCCCCCTAGCCCTGGAAATATGGGGGGCATAATGTGGTTTCTTCAGCTATTTACAACTATCAATTTGGTTACTGTAAGCTTTTTGTAAAGTAGTCAATGGAAATAAACAATAATGAATCAAAATAATTAGTAATAATAAATCTTCAGGAATAGTGCATAAAAATAATAATGGGCTTAATACAAATAATAATTAATACAACTACAATAACCTAGGAAAAATGTTTTTTTTTATTATTTTATTTTTTTATTTGGCATGCACAAATGAAAGTGCACTATTTAAATTGACTGTGCTGAAGAGCTGCAAATAACATGCAAAACATGAGCTCATTATTCCAGCCATTACTGTGGTTTGGAGCCTTCCGTAAATATTTAGTTTATACATATGCTTCAACTAAGTTCAATGGTACAAAACTCAAATTTTTAGTATAGTGTCCTGGAAACAACGTAGAACTGAACTGTTGTGGCAAGTTTTGCATGAATAAGCACCACTTACTTTTTTTCTTCAGAAAATGTAAAAATTATGTATATAGATTGCATTATACAAACAACTAAATTGCAATGTTTTATTTTATTCAAATTTTCTTATTGTCTTATGATGCACTAAATTACCAATGAACAATATTTTATCAGAGTTCAGACTTTAAAAAAAAGTATTCAAATTCCTCTAAGATTTGACTAAATCCACTGATTGCAGGATTTTTGGGGATTGTGTGACAGTGTGGCAGCAGTGCATCTGACAAATCATTTAAATTCCCATGACTTGCAAAGCAATTGAATTGTACATTGAATAATTCATGAAACAAATCCATGAATTATCAGTAAGTAGAATTCATTCTATTCAAACAATAGACCAGAATAATTCTTACAGAAGAATTTATAGCAATTCTGCGCCATAGTAAAGACTAAAATATCTTATCATTGATTTAACTACAATTCTCTGGAGAGTGTGTATAGAAGTTTAAACAGTCTTTGTTATATGACTTGACTCTGTTCATGCTTTGACCTGCATGATTGTGGAAGCAAAGGGAAACAGCATTACCCCTCAGTGTCCTCCACGAAATGGGATATGGAGTTGCTTCATCAGGGCAAAAATAACTCAAAACCACACAAACGCCTCTGAGCGTTCAGTGGCATGTGACATTGATATTTAGAAACAATTCACATTACAGTATCCTTTTTATCTTACGCTTTAATATAGTTATTCACACCAGCACTAAATCAAAAACATGTTTTATTACAGGCTGTTCCAAATACTTATAGGGTAATAATTAAAGGGTACAAATAAAAATAATTAAAGGGTACATAACACACAGTTTCTGCCAATCTCATGTTAATCTTGAGTACCTGTAGAGTAGTATTGCATCCTTCATATCTCAGAGGAGTCTTTAGTTTTATCAGATTAATAAAAGACATATACAGCTGTACTGATTCTTTCCTAAACGTTTTCCAATTGAGGAGTATTACTTTTTTGGCTGCAATCAAACCTACCATTAGAGCGAGCTGATGAGTATGAGGGATAGTATCCATTACACCAGAAGCGCCAGAAATAGCCAGATTGCGGTCAGGTTGAATGTTAATACTGTACGCGCTTGTAAACAAATAAAAAACTGTTAAACCAGAAATCATATAGAATGTGGGGCAAAACCAAAATAAATGTGCCAATGTGCCCTCTGGGGTATCTTGCACCTGTCACATTGAGAAGATACAGTATGGAGGGAAATATTTTGTTTAATCTAGTTTTGGAGTAAAGAATGGGGTGTATAACTTTGAACTGGATAAATTTATATCTCGAATTTACAGAACACTTCATTCTCGACAGGCCTTCTGCCCAGTTCTTTGTTTGTCATATTCTTTAGAGCTTAAGGAACTAATGGTAAAAAATGTATATTGATATTTTATTCATATGTTATGCTATGTCCTCTGTAGTGGACACCAAGTTGTTTAAAAAATGAAATGACATTAAAGTATATGTATAGGCAAAAAATGGGATTTTTTTTTTCAATCACCAATACATTTTGGAGTTTCAGGATTTTTTTTAAGAAATATTTCAAGTATGTTATGAAAGATTATATGTTGTATAACGGAAAGAATTGATACACCATTTTACTTTATGCAATATGTGGGTAAAATGGCCATACAGTACATTAATATTCCCATTCAATGCAATGTATACATTGTATCTGATTTGCACATTGTGTTCTTGGAGCAACATTTAATGAAAAAAAAAGTGTACTAATTGGAGTAATAATTTACTAATAATATTTCATATTTCATAGGAATATTGAAGTATAATTTATTTCCATATTCACTTCTTGTGTTTCCCAATATGCCTGATGGACAGTGGACATGAATGAATTCAATGCCCTGTTCGCCCTAATTTCCATAAGATTGCTACATTTGATCACTAAATTAATGTCAGACATTTTTAAAGACCAAGGAGAAGCTGTTTTAATGGTGAAACCTCCAAACATTTGGTCTCTCTGAAATGCCCTGAATGTGCTCTTTACAGGACAACCCAGGACCCAGGACGGAAATTGTACATTTAGTAGTATTACTAATATTAGAAACATTCAGACGTGACCAAAAAGTAATAATTTCTAGTGCATGATTTATGAACATGAGAATAAAATGAATAATCTTTTGGATGCTGAAGCCTCCAAATATTAATCATATTTCTAGATTTGAAGTTGTGAAATGTCTGTATGGAGGTAATTGTAGGTGGTGATTTTGATTAAAGTATCAATATAGAGATCTAACTATATTACATTTCAGGAGTTTGCATCTAATTACACTAAAGATACAATAAAGAGTCATCAAAATTGGGGACATATTGAGCAAAGTTATGAGGAAAGAATATGTGCAGATATCAGCCTTTATATCTTACCATGGCTTACCATAGTGAATCAGAGTAAGAAAAAAACACATTTTAGAAGAAGGACTGATGATGTATTGATTCTTTTAAATGCTATTATTTAATGTGTATATTTAATGGTCAGCATAGGCCTGTATGTTGTTTTACAATAATAATAAACAAATCAAACTTTAATGAAATTGATTTTGCTCAACTAAATGGCACTTTAAAACAAAAATAGGCTACATATACATACATAAATATAAATAAATACGTGTCCAAATACTTTTTGTGGGCACTGTAGCCTGTTCAAACTCTATTGTGCGCACAGCAACTGACAATGAGACAAATGAAAATCACGGCGTGGACTGTAATGAGACACAAGCTCAACCCACTCACCTGTGTGTTGATTATTTCCGCTCGTGCTCGTGCTCTCGAGAATGGACAGAAGCCCAGCTGTTATCACAAACAGGAGAGAGAAACTTGCTGGTCCCAAAACTTTCCTCCCGCAGTCCAGCTGAACCATCATGTCAAACTGCACAGAGGGCAAGACAGATCACTCTTGGTACATCTACAGTCCATTTAAATGCAGATAGTTTTAGGAACTTTTGCCTCAGCCTAAAGCATCGGTGGTTTGGACCCATCACACAAAAAAACGGTGCATTTATTACGCCGGAGATCTGCAATGATCATCATCAGTCCGAAGCAAATGACCCAGCATGATAAAGTGTGTGAATCCGGTGCAGGGGCGATTCTGGACTCCGTTAAATCATCCGGGACGACTGGAGTTACTGATGCCGCACACACAAGAGCAGAACTGTGTGTGTTTCAGTAAAACTTTGTCAAAGTTCCGCCCTCTGGTAGGAGGAGGAGGAGGGTTTCTTTG
Organism: Chrosomus eos; assembly: GCA_036326025.1. Taxonomy (NCBI): domain Eukaryota; kingdom Metazoa; phylum Chordata; class Actinopteri; order Cypriniformes; family Leuciscidae; genus Chrosomus; species Chrosomus eos. The sequence continues at coordinate 60,730,817 of CM070818.1, forward strand.
TGTTCAGTGTGTCAGACTGAACTGAACCCGTTCTAGTCTTTGTTTGGTGCTTTCCTTCAGGGACTCACGTCTCATCATTTAAACAATGCTTAACCATTTACCATTGCATAGAGCAGGAGTAAAGGAATATTCACAACTGAAGCGTTCAGTCTGTGCAGTTTTATTTATTGGTTTATGAACGTAGGTCGGACGTATTGGCTGTTGCGTTTTATCATTGATCATTGCAGTTTTAATACTCGACCTGCATTCTGTTCAACCCCTTTTACTTACGGATTGCTGTTTTTGATCGCTAGAATCAAGAGAGCATTAATAATAATGTCAATAGTAATCATGATCATGTCCCTCTCAATCCATCAATGATATCAAGCTCCTCTCCTTGATCTTAAAGGTGCATCATAATCTTATTATTGTTATTAGCCTATTTGTTTATCTACACTTGGACATGGCAAATAAATAACTTATTTTATGTTCCGCAGAAGAAATAAAGTATTATAGACTGTATGAAGCCCTGCCCCTTTTTGCTCGTTGTGTTCCGGTTTGTAATTCCACAACATGAAAGATCTTACAAATGTATGAATGAACTGCTCGTTTTAAAATCTGGCACGCAAGGTCTATATTTTTGGAACATCATTTAATGACAGTATTTATATTTATATACTTTAACATACTCAGTCACTGCCAATTTCGTGTTACACTGATGAACATGGATTTATTGTCCAAGTCATCTACCATTCTATTTAACATTCTAGCTCATGAATTTAAATGCTGATAACCGAAAATGCTATAGCTGATTTAGAAAGTACCAATCTGCAGTATCTGAGTGTCCATCAAGTGCCCCCTAGTGGACACTAGCAAGCAAACATATTTCATGTCAATTTATGAAGTCATCCCCATCTAGCATTTCAGATAGCAAAATTGTTAAAATGATATATGATCAAATCAGACTTGATTGAGTCTAGGCTATACTATGAGCTTTCAACAGGAACTGGAAGTAAACCTTAACCCAATAAAATACGCGAATAGAGAATTATAATTAAATGTTAAACCATTCGGCATTGCATTATGATGCAACAACGTTATTCACGCGTGTGTTATTTAGTCATTATCCCCAAAAAAAAAATGTTTCAGATGCGTTATCATGACATGACGTCAAGTGTGCGGTCAGCGGTGCACCCAGTGCGCGCGCTTCACAGGCGCGCACTTCAGCTTAAAGCGCGTGCAGACAGGTACACTATCACGTCGCTTACACGCATGGAAATCTGTTGCTGATATATCCGTTTCTATGTTGTGTGTGACACAATACTATATCAGACTGAGTGATATGCGATTGTCCACCTGGCACCTGTTGGAGAGCTCTTTCAGAAACAATGGGTGACATTCTCAATCTCAACCACAGCGGATGGGGAAGTTTAAACAGGAGTTTAACGGGTCTCCACAAGTTCAGCAGTCTGGAGGACATCGATGTGAGTGCTGACGGAAGCCTCGTCCTGAGGATCATCATCTCGGCTGTGTACTCCGCGGTGTGCGCCGTGGGTTTGGTCGGGAATCTTTTGGTGTTTTTCCTGATGAAGATCAGACAAGGACGAAAGAAATCCATCATTAATTTCTTTGTCATCAATTTAGCTGTCACCGACTTCCAGTTCGTTCTGACCTTGCCCTTCTGGGCAGTGGATACGGTGTTGGATTTCAGCTGGCCGTTTGGTAACGCGATGTGCAAGATCATTTTATCAGTCACTGTGATGAACATGTACGCGAGCGTGTTCTTTCTCACCGCGATGAGCATCACGCGCTACTGGTCTGTCGCGTCCGCCTTAAAAGTCCCTTCCCGAACGAAGTGTGTGTCGGTGAAGTGGATCTGCGCGGTGTTGTGGATCCTGGCGACTGTAGCAACAGCTCCAACATCTATTTTCTCCACCGTGACAGTTGTGGCAGGTGAAAAACTCTGTCTCCTCAAGTTTCCAGAAGGACACGATTGGCTCGCGTTGTATCACCTTCAGAAAATAGTCATTGCGTTTATCATGCCCATGTTCATTCTCTCAGTGTGTTATCTTTTACTTCTGAGGTTTATCCGAAAGAGAGGCGCTAATACCCATCAGAGGAGACGATCTAAAGTAGCAAAGTCTGTAACTGTGGTGGTGCTCTCGTTCTTCATCTGCTGGATGCCGAACCATGCGATCACTCTGTGGGGAGTTCTGGTGAAACTCAACGCCGTGCACTGGGATAAGTCATACTACATGGTGCACACCTACGTTTTTCCCGTGACTGTTTGTCTTGCCCATACTAACAGCTGCTTAAACCCAGTTTTGTATTGTTTAATGAGACGGGAGTTTAGGAAAATGTTGCATAGTTTCTTTTGGCGCGTCTCGTCACCTGTTCTTTCGAACGTTGGGAAACTCCATGGATACAGTGGAGGAAGCAATCAGACACACGATGACGCACATATTGGAATTCGTTTAAACGTGATTGACGCGCAACTCTGCCAACAATCCAGACAATAATAATAGACCACATACTGGACAGGACAAATACTATAGTGTATTATAGTAAAATGACTGTATACTATAGTATAGTAAATACTATCGTTTTTGAACGGTACTATAGTAAAGGTACTACAGTAAACTGTATTAAAAAAAACTATAGTAATTTATAGTACACTTAGCCTACTATAGAGAATGTAGTAACATTTCTCTAGTAAATACTATTTTTGAACCATATTATAGTAGGCTAAAGATACTACAGTATTTACTATAGTTTAACAATTGACAATACTACAATATCATGTATTATAAATTAACAAAGTATTGTAAATACTATAATATCCTGTAGTATACTACAATACAATTCAGTTTACTGTGGTAAGAACTAAAGTATACTACAGTTTATCAGTTAATTCTATGGTATGCTGTATTAATTAAAAAAGTGTAGTAAATACTATAATATACTACAATTTACTATAGTAAATACTAAAGTTTACTACAGTATTTTTTCATGTGGGACAGGTTCTGTTAACTAATGCAACAATGGACTGATTTCTTTCCGTTTCTGATGAACTAAAGGTTGCTCTTCAGAAGGTTATGACTTAAAGAACTATGATTTAGTGTGACTTGAACAGTTTTAAATGTGTTTTATTTGTTTGCCCACAAACATGCTGGATGTCTGAGATTAAAATACACTCTAAATAATGGGTGATGTCAACCCATTTTTAGGTCAAATATAGACAAACCTAACCTTTGGTTTAAAATGTTCACTTGGAATTTTTAAACCCAATGGTTTAAACCCAAATTTTTGACCATATTTGACCCAAACATAGGTATTTGACCCAGTATTTTTTAGAGTGTACGGTGTACATTTTGTCTTGCATCTAAATTATTTGATCAAATTTGATTTATTTTCATGTTTTGTTCTTATTGTGTGATTGAAGAATGTGTACATTTGAAAAATAAAAAATACACTTAAATGTAAAGATACTCTGAGGTCTGATTCTGTGCTTGCATACTGTATGAGTTTTAATCATTTATTAATATGAACTGTATAATACATTTATTTCAATATATAATTCTGAAAATGCTGTCATAATTTACATAGTTTCAAACATCTATGACTTTCCTCTGTATAACACAAAAGATTATATTTCATCGAATATTTGTCACATAACATCCGTTTCATCAGGAGACAGAGAGTGGGGTAAGATGTGTCAGTGTCGCCATGTGATCTACAATATTTTTATTTTATAAACTGAATAATGCTATAAAGAAGCATTTGTTTTGAATATGAATTGTAGAAGACCTTCTATTATACCACAAATATCAAATTTCTGAATACTTGCATATCAATTATTGATGAACAGTCTGTTCTTTTCATATAAAATATGTAGAAAACAATAGCCTCCTTCATGCTAAGATCACTCACCAAACTTCCTTAAAACACGATTTATCGTATATTTCATCATATCTGTTCTGAGAAAGAGGATTTTGAGGTTAAAGGATCTGATATGCAGATTGTATATCCCAATAAGTGTCTCGACTGCGCTTGTTGATGCCCAGCGTAACTTTTATGTTGTAACTGCACTTCTTGTGCTAAATATATTAGATGCACATCATTTACACATCCTCGTACATATAAAACATATAAGCTCAGACAACTGATCACTTGCAACAGCATTTGAATTTTCTGTGCTTGCACTGGACATTAAACTGACATGGTCTGAATTAGCATTTCACTTGTTATTGCCTCCATAAAATGAAGGATAAAAGCATCTGCTAAATGAATAAATGCAATGTGAGCATGTTTAAGCATTTAACAAAAACTTTGTTAATGCATTCCTTTTTTAATGATTTCTCTCACTGTTTTTAACAGCAATATCTAGTGAGCACACCGAAGAAGACGTCACACATCACACCAGAAAGGCCTGCAGTATTTTCAGAGAAGCGTTAGCACATGTAACATGTTCAGGACTCCCTCAAGTGGAAGGTGCATGTATTAGTTTCAGTCACACTTTTATGAGTGAATGACAAACTGCTTTTTAAAGGTTGTTCCAAAAATATAAGAAATGCATTTGCAATAGATGTCCATGTTGTACTCTTGTCCCATTTACACATTTGAATTCCCTAAAGGGACTAAAAAAAAAAGAGATTGGATGAAAAAATATTTTTCAAAATGTTTGCGACCGCTTACAAACCTGTAATTGTAACGCATTACAATGACAGCGACGTATGTAATAAGATTACTTTATTTCAAGTTACTAGTAAAGACATTAGCTTTAAAATGACAAAAATCTGAGTTACTTTTTCAAAAAGGTAATGCAAGTTACTGTTTCCCATTAATTGACTGACAGCTCTTTTGTCACATGTTGAGAGAAGGAGACGCTGTGTAAATATGATGCTGTCTAAATGTGAGCATTTGCACAAAAACACTAGGCTAACGCCAGACCCAATAGGCTCTATGCACGATCGCTTCCGCGTTTTGTCTCAGCCCGCCCAGTTACATCCGGTGCTGCGTCAGAAGCCGGTTTTGCATTAGTGGAGATAATGGCAAATTACACTCGCTGTTTACAAAAACTTTCCTGCGGTTAACGTGAATGATGTTAACAACACTGTGAGGCAGTTAGCTGTCACACATAAGAGTAAAAAAGAGAAGGACTTTAAATTATATTTTTCGAGCTACATCGACAACTTTGAGGTGAGTATTCTCTCATATCATGTGAAATCCGACTAGCGAATCAGTTTGTAAAATCGTTGTCTCGTTTCTGAGAAAAATGAATTTTATTAAGTTTTGCCGCTATACACTTCCCTATAGAACGCGCTTGGCGGAAGTAAAGACCTGCTGAGATTCTACCGAAACCGTCAGCAGCGTTCGTGCATTGAGGCTATTCTCATTGAGACTTGGGTCTGGGAACCACATGTACATTTTCTCGTATTTGAGGCGTGGTTTACGAATGCCCGCGCCATTTGTGCTAAGAATGTCTATCAAATGCGCCTGTACGTAGCTCATAGCCAATCGTTTCAATTATACCAGATGACGTACTGTATGTAGAGCGACAGAAATTAGACAAGGAAGAAGCGATGGTAAGATATTTTTGTGTAAACAATGAGTTCAGCGACTATTGCGTTTGTGCAAGATAAACATGAGGGTCGAAGGTATATATGGACACTCCACAGACATGTTTTTATAAAAAAAAACACCAAGTTTATCCAAGAGGTTAGCATTATTAGGGGTGACAGTTGCACCGGAGTCAGGTGAATCGCGAAGATCCTGCCAGCGTTGCTCAAACCGAATTTCCAGGCTGGGGTCTCGCGAAGCCCCATTGCCTTAGCCACTAATGGGGCTAGTTGATATATCAGGCTTTTTCCAAAGCCTGTTGGTAGCAGGGCAAAAACAGCATTCTTGTTTAAGAAATGGTTTAACGCCAAAAGCTGCTATTTTTTCAAAATAAACTTGCATTCTAATCTACTTAGAACAATATCTAAGGCTGCATCAAAAGGTAGCTTCGCGTCTGCTGCCATGTTGAGTCCATAGAAATAAACAAACTGCTTCGGTGTGTCGCATAGATGTCGTCATCGTCTTGCTGCTCCCCCCCCCGTTCTGTGATTGGTTCCCTAAATGAGGCGAAAATCTGGACCATGGTATCCATACGGCCTTTCAGCGTGAATAAAATCGCGCTGCGGGAAGGCAGCATGGGGAAACCCAGACTACAAAAACACATCCCTCAAATGAATAAAAATTGTGAAATGCAAACCTGCATGCAATAATTAAATATGTTAAATTACATATATACTTTATGAATTTCCTTTCATATATTGTTTGCTGATCTTCACCTGTGTCCTATTCTTCTGTGATCCTGAACAGCAACACATTTGAATTAATACAATTTCATCAAAATGGAATGGAATAATCCTTACCAATTTTTTAATTTAATAATTGACTAAGAATTGTTCAATTATTCAATTAAAATATGTAAGGGTTATTCAATTCAATTTGATGGATTTTTACTATTAGTTCAAATTATAAATCTTAAAAAAATTAAGGCTTAATTCTTTTTTTTTTTTTTTTTTTGCGTGTTTACAGGCGTGAATTTTTTATTTCCTTCAGCCTGAGGCTTATTCATTTCACTTTTGGCGTGAAAGGCTCTTTACATTTGCCAAAAATAGAATATTTGTATTTTGTTATTAAAAAAAAGAAAAGAAAATGAGCACGCCCAGCCCAAGTTTTAGAGAGTAACGCATTACTTTTAAAGTAACTTTCCCCAAAACTGCTGAAGACCCTTATGTTTGTATTTGTATAAAACCTAAAGAAAAAAGACACCAACAAATCCTTTGTGTAACAAAACAGAAACTAGTTGTATTCAAGTAATCAAGTAGCAGTAAATACAGCCTTGCTAAACATGCTAGACTTGCTTTTGATTTTAATAATATTCTTTAGTCAGGCATCACATCAAGTTTGGATACTTTCTCGAGTGGTTCAAATTTCCTTTATTTTGCACCCCCCCCCCCCCCACATAATAATTTACATAATAATACAAAACAATGTATTCCACAATGTATTATTCATAAACACAGCTGATGTTAAATAGAGCAGCAAGCCAACATTAAATCCTAAGGTTTGTTTTCTTAAATTATAGACACATTACGTCAAAACATTTTAGTTTAGCACGCATTATCACACAATGGAAAATCATTCACATATATTGGTCACTAAATGTGTCAGTATTTTGCTATTAATCACATCTCAACTGAACCGTGTTTCATTTTTGCGAAGACATATTATCACAGCTGAACTGAAAAACTCCAGAAATCCAGTCTCTGATGAGCAAAAGAGCTCAAGCCGGAGCCTCACGGATCTTTTCTGTCTGTATTCAGTCCGTCTCTGCCGTCAGAAATTTCCCTGCTACTCAAGTCCTGTATATTCGACATTATCAAATCCCCCAGTTCCATTTGACTGTCTTCCGGTGCATGAGAAGCGAAATCTCCTTCGACTCTCTCCACGTCCTCTTCAGGCGTAATCCCTATAGTGTCAGGGATGATCTCAACCTCGATATCTGAAGAATCCTCGCTCTCCTTGAACCAGACGCTCTTGTGTCTGTCATCCTTCCTCCTCTCTTTAGCCAGAATGGACTTCACTCTATACTTATTGGCCTTCCTTTGGTTTGGACGACTGGACTGTGATGGGAATGGTTGAAACTCGTCTGGAGTCCACAGGATCGGCAGTGCCTCAGTCTTTCACGAGGAATCACTCGCACTCTTGCTGCCTGAACCGCATCCGGTCTCCCTTCTCTCAGTTCAGCTCGCCTGGCTCTGGATCTCCCGGTGTCTCCTTCATTTAAGAAACCATCATTGTTGAACTGCATGCTATCTCTCGGTCTTGGCCTGTTAGGGGCTGAGTAAACTTCAAGCATGACCCTAAACACTGGATGAGGGCAGAGGGTTAATCTCACAATTTCATGAGCTGAATATTACCTGCTGTACTACATGATTACGGCGTTCTTAAGGAACTTTCTCTTAAAGGGGACATATGAAAATTTGACTTTTTCCGTGTTTAAGTGCTATAATCATGTCCCCGGTGCATCTACCGACCCAGAAAACATGTAAAGTGACAACCTAACTTTGTTTTGGTGAGCGTTTGTCTGCAAGCATGTAAAAAAATAAGCCGATCAGATTTCGCTGAGAGGATCTTTATATAATATTACCGGCCCTTAATCTGCACGTTTACACCCACAGCGACGCCATTTGGTTTTCTTAAAGGGACTATATGGAACTTTTTCCCCAAAATAAACGTAACAATAGCCTTTTTATTTGACCATTTATGACTCAAACATCTCCTGTTGAGCATACTGACACCTTGTCCGCTCACAGTGGGTGCACCTATAAGCCTGTATCCTATTTTTCCTATTTTCTGTCGGGTCGGATTTTTCCCGCGCTGTCTGCGGATGTGACGTCAAACGCGTCACTCTGCCACCACCGCTAGTCAGCAAGTAGCCTACACTCGCAAACTTATCTCAAACAATATTACGTATTTGACTGTTCTTACCTCTGTAAACATAATGTTGACGACCTTGCTGCAAATGACTTGTGAAGTGTGCACGTATGAGCGCGCGCGCCGCGCTGCGAGAGCGAGCAGAAAGGAAGAGCAGTTCTGTTTTTTGGCCACAGGTGTCAGTCTCGAGTTTAAATTTCAGAAAAACGCATATAGCCTCTTTAAGCGACAACAGTAAACAGTTCTAACGCATGGCAAAAGTTTGAGCAAAGCATGAAACTGTTGAACACTATTTGACCAAAAAATACCACAGCTGTCTTATAAAGACCTCAGGGAACTGTCAACTTGTGTAAAAGTTAAACATGACGGTACATGCAAGTCGATGAGATTAATCAATGTAACTCCACAACAACTACATAAATGTCTCCAATAACCATTCAGAAACGTCCAGGAGCGTCTAAAAGTTAAACTCTTCCTGAGTCTCTGTAAGGCTGCTCTCACTACTAGTTTTTTCTGAGATTTTGGATGAGTGAGATTCGCCTGTTTTGTTATTGCCGGAGTATCTGAAGCTTGTGTAAATGATCGGCCTCTTCTGAACGGGCAGAAACTCAGCAGAAGCTTATTTGCATTTAAAGGCTATAAGCACCCAAAAAGGGGCAAATTTGACAAGTTGTTATAAATGATCTGGGGCTGAAATTTCACAGACACATTCTTGTGAAAAGAGTCAAAATATGTCACCCTTTAAGCCTTAGTTCTTTTACAAAGTGGACACTCAGAGCTGGACTCACTGAGCTTTGATGAGAAGATGCTGACCTCAGACAACTTGAACGCGTCAGGATTCCCCTTCTTGACACGGGATATCAGATAGCCGATCACAATGAGGCAGAGCACCAGTAAAGCGGCCATTACGAAGCCCAGTAAAGCCATGTCTCCTGCGCGGAAGCTCTCGTCGGGCGACTGGACCCCCGTGGCTGATATGGAGAAACGTTAGATAGCCAGAATGCTGGATAAACATTAGGACTTTCAGTGGGTTAAGTTACATTTTAGATGCTAACTTACATGGTATGACAAGGACAGAGAGAGCAGCTGTCCCTGACTCACCAGTGGACACGTCCACCGCCCGAAGCTGGCGATAAAAGAAACAATTATCAAATTCAGACTTCTATTTGAAAGATTTTAGCCTTAACATTGACAGACGTTTACAGCAGCAAAGTAACCGGAAGTCTTTTGGACCTACTTTATATAAAGTGTCTTTAACAACAATGTGCAAACCATGTACATATGCAATATAATTTATTTATTTAATGTAAGTACATACACTGTCCAATAGGGTAACACTTTATTTTACGGTGTCCGTGATACAGAGTAATTACTTAATTACTTAATTACTTAGTAGTAGACATTGTAATAACATGTAACAAAATGTAATTAACATGTAACTAAGTTATGGAACAGCCTGTACTTACAGATTGTAATTACACTCATGTATTAGGCAGCTACTGTTACACATGTAACAGGCCGAGTCGGTTACATACGTGTTACCGACTTGGTACAATGTAATTATATAAGAAAGTATTTTGTACTCATTCATACGTCGGTGTATGAATGAGTGAATGAATGGGTGAATGTGAGGCAATATGTAAAGCGCTTTGGTGGCCATTGGTCTGTTTAAAGCGCTATATAAATGCAGTCCATTTACCATTTACACAATGTAACAACAAGTATTTAAATATGTTACTAAGGTGTGAAAAAAGCCTGCAGTTCCACATGGTCATTTTGTACCTTCTAAAATAGTGTATCAAGATTGTACTTAAGTGTACTTCATGTGTACTGTATAAGGTATGTAGATACACATTAAGTACACTTAAGTACAATCTTGATACACTTTATTTTATGTAGCTTATCCCTGTGTAATATTATGTAATTGCAGTATAATTAGGAAGCTACCGCATGCATTTATGCTGTGAACGAGGGAGTTAGGCCTAATTCAAACTAAAGTACATATGGATAAGGTTTGTAGATACACATGAAGTACACTTAAGTACAATCTTGATACACTTTTTAATGTAGTTTATACCTGTGTAATATTCTGTAAATTGAATGTAATTAAGAAGCTATTTAAGTATTTAAGCTGTAAACTAGAGGGTTAATTCAGATGGATACGGTATGTAGATACACATGAAGTGCACTTAAGTACAACCTTGATACACTTTATTTTATAAGGTACAAAATGACCATGTGTAACTGAAGGCTTTTTACCTTAGTAACATATTTAAATACTTGTTGCATTGTACCAAGTCGGTAACACGTATGTAACTGACTCGGCCTGTTACACATGTGTAACAGTAGCTGCCTAATACAATTACAATCTGTAAATACAGGCTGTTCCATAACTTAGTTACATGTCAGTTACATTTTGTTACACGTTATTACAATGTCTACTACTAAGTAATTAATTAAGTAATTACTCTGTATCACGGACACCGTAAAATAAAGTGTTACCGTATCGTAAAGTACATACTGTAGTTAGTTAATATTACTCAGTACTTATTTGAGTAAGTAAAATGTAACTATGTCACCGTGAAATAAATCTACGATTATTTTATTTTATTAATTTCTTTTTATGCAAGAACATTTAAGTACAAATTTTTGAAAAACATTATTGAAGTTTGTTTTACAAAAAAACACTATTTCATTCTGTCCACTTCAATGTTTTCTTTGTTGTTGTTGTTGTTGTTTTCTTTTTACCAGCGATTTATGAGTAAGACTGGCTTCAAAGTAAATCTTTCACCACACTTTTTTCACTATGGTAGTTTGATAAAGATGCCTATATAAAGGGGCCAGTCTTTCAATAGCCAGACATGACAAAATCATAAGTGGTAAAAGCTTTGTTAAATGCTGTGCTTTCAGTGAGGGTTGACAAATTACTTGCTGAAACCAGTTGTGTCTGTTTAGGACACATGTAGAATCATATATAGAGGACCATGTATTGTGGACCACCAGAACTGTGAAAGTAGACTGATTTCAACTACTACCAACTATGCTGTAGTTAAAATATCCTCAAAGAGATGCAACTAAATATATTTACTTGCCTGCAAAGCGAAAGAATCGGTCCGAACTGCTTTCTTCAAAAGTATAAACCCATCTGTTGTGATATTGACATAGCTGCTGTATTGCACTTCATATCTTATGTCAGGATTGATTCCCTGAAAAAAAAGGGATAAACTGCCAACCTCTTATTAAATGGGTTTCATGTTTATGGGTGACCATAATTTTAAACATAAAACTTACACTTGCAAAGTCTTCATCCCTTGCTTTGACTCTGAAGGGTCTGTTGGTCGTCCTGTCTCTTAGCACCATGTTTTCAGGCCCTGAACTAATGTAAACATACCCTTCATATCGTTCTTTCTCAAACCTCGGAGGATTTCTGCTCTTTTTCATCACATCAATGATGACTGAAGTGGTGGCAAACTGATCTCGGTTTAATACCTGGGAAGCCTAGGAAGGACAAATAAAGGAAGGCCACTGTTATCAAAATTACGCAGTGATTCAGCTCGAGCAGATATTGTGAGGATGCATATGTAGACTAGACTTTATAATATGTACAAGAAACTCACCAAAACTAAGAGAGAGATAGGGCCTGCTATATCTGCTGGTTTCAGCATGGATATGTTGCCGGAGTTCTCATCAATCTGAAATATGTTGTCTTCATTTCCTAGGCAGTTACAGAAATGATAGCGTGTGCAGTTCATGTTGAAAATTGAGGGATAACAGTTATGTTAGGAAAAATGCTTTACTACCTCGAACAATTTTATAGCTTATCTCTTCATTTCTGCTTTTATCTCCATCTCGGGCATACACTGGACCTGGCTGCAATTGCAAGGCTCCGTCCTGAACATATACATGTTGTATGGATAATTTTGAAATACAGCGTTAAGTTTATTAACCATGTTCATAATATGAATGATAAATAATGTACCTGCTTCTCTGTTAAGTTCACCCTGGCCCTGTAACCGAGGCTCAGGCAGATTTTGGCATTTCCAGAGGTTACTCTTATACATGGTTGAAACCACGGAGGACGGTTATCGATGTCTTTAATATTGACGGTGATGGTTGCTGTAGCTGTGAAGGAGCGTACACTCGGTTGTGATGGCAGTGGAGTATGTTGTGATGGCAGTGGAGTATCCTGATAGAGTCAAGACTTGTTCGTGTTAAACGTGAGATCAGGAGAGAACTTTTAACGTATTCAAATTCAAATTCATTTGACATACCTGCACATACAAGATCAGTTTCACCTGTTGGATGACATCATAATCTAAAACCTTGTTCACAAGGATGTTTGGTGTATACATGGTCTCAAGTCTGAAGTATCTGTTCTGTAAAGAAACGTTCAGATTAAAGGAATGGTTCAAGCAAATATGAGAACTATCATTAAAGCCAGGTCCACACTGTACAATTTATAATAGTCCTTTACGATTGTTACTTGTTGGCAGTGTAACAGATAAAGTCCAAAGATGATGAAGATATGTGATGTAGTTCATTAAATAAAGTTCATTAAATAAAGAAAACCAGATCATCCAAAGGGATATAACACAACACGACACAAACAATACCGGATAATGAAGGCAATGATTAACTTAAATACACAATGATAATGAACACAAATATGAACAGGTGTGATGATTCAATAAATTATCATGACAACTAAAGGCTGAAAAAGAAACAGGTAAACTTCAATGAAAAAGAAAGTTAACACTGACAGAACGAGCACCCCCCACTCCCCGAGTTTCAAGTTAATTTATATAGCACATTTAAAAACAACCATTGTTGACTAAAGTGCTTATATCAGGATACACAAAAAAATAAACAACAAACACAGTAGAAAATGTCACAGTATCAAAACTCAACTCGAAACGAAAGCTAAGCAATACAGGTGGGTCTTAAGCAACGACTTTTCAGAAATTTCAGCAGTCCAATCTGTTCTTATATGAAAAGGTAGACTATTCCAGAGATTAGGATTAGCCACTTAGAAGGCTTAGTCACCTTTATTTTTTAACCTGGATCTCGGATCACCGCCGAAAGGCATGTCCTCATGCTGTAACTGATGACATGAGGGAGGGAGGGTGGAGGCTCTGGAGGTGGACAAGGTGCCGTCGCAGACCAGGAACCAGGCTGGGATGCCAGCAGAAGAAACCAGGGTAGAGTTGATGGTAGGAGGTGTCATGGAGGAGCAGACGGTTGAAGGTCCCATGGAGGAGTGGACGGCTGACAAGAGCCCAGAGTGACCGAAGAAACAGCAAGGAGGAAGGTCACCCACGGCAGAACTGATGGAGGGAGGAGCCTAGGTGGAAACTTGAGCCCACAACAACAGCAGTGATGCTGGGAGATGTGGAGGCCCGGTGGAGTCCAATGGACAGAGAGACATTGATGGACCAGGAGACCAAGGCGGAGATGTGGTGATGAGTGGCCGAGGTGGAGCCTGGGTGCCTGAGGACTGAGTATTCTGAATTCTATCCTACATTATGTAATTGTAGGCATTGTATGTGATGTATGAAATTAAACAAAGATTCCATTTGGAACCCTGGAGCCATTATTTAAATGAAGGTGAAAATCTTGGCATAGATCACATACATCATGCTGGTTCCATCGCCTGTTGCTTGGATTCCATTGCGCACCATCAGCATTCCATGTGCAAAGGAACATGTAGTACTCAGGATACTCAGACTGAGGACCTGACTCAGTGGTTTGAGAGAGGACAGAGGAGGAGCTGGAGGGAAGGAGGAATGAGGTTCAGAAGACCATGGCAAGGGTAGAGTGACGACAGCCCAAGGTGGAGCCGGAAGGACGATGGTCCCAGGTGGAGCTGAGGGGGCGAGGAGGCAGGGGGTAGCCGAGGTGGAGCTGATGGAGAGAGGAGCCAAGGAGGAAACTTGAGCCCAAACAACAACGGTTATGCCGGGAGATGTCGAGACCCAGAAGACATTGATGGACCAAAAGACCAAGGCGGAGATGATAAGTGGCCGAGGCGGAGCCTGGGTGCCTGAGGACTGAGGCGACAACGGTGTGAGTGAGACGGAGCTGTAGGGGTTGAGGAATGAGGTGCAGCCGAAGGTCCATGGCGATGGTAGAGTGACGACAGCCCAAGGTGGAGCTGGAAGAACGATGGTCCCAGGTGGAGCTGAGGGGTCGAGGAGGCAGGGTGTAGCCGAGGTGGAGCTGATGGAGGGAGGAGCCAAGGTGGAAACTTGAGTCAAAACAACAACGGTAATGCCGGGAGATGTGGAGACCCAGGAGAAGGGAGGGAGGACAGATGCGGATCTCTAGGGGTGAAGGAATGAGGCGCAGCCGAAGGTCCAGAAGTCCATGGCGATGGTAGAGTGACGACAGCCCAAGGTGGAGCCGGAAGGACGATGGTCCCAGGTGGAGCCAAAGGGGCGAGGAGCCAGGGTGGAGCCGAGGTAGAGCTGAGAGCTCACAGGGAGGAAGCGGAGCCAGGGAATTCCCACACCATGCCGGAGCTGGTGACTGGAAGCCCCAATGTGAGTTTGGGTTGTATGGCGGAGCCAATTGGGAAGCCGAAGGGCTGAAGGAATGGCTAGCTTCAGTGGAGCAGGCAGGAGAGGAAGGCTGGGTTTAAACATCAGTGACATAGAACAGGTGCTGGGTGAGGAAACAAGTTTGGTGTTGGACTGGACTCGTGGCGACAAATACAACTCTGTGCTGGACGGGACCAGCGGCGATGAAGAACACTCTGTGAGGGATGGGACCTCTAGAGGCAGAAGAGGTTTATGGGTGGGTATCAGGGTGGGAAGTGCTACCTCTGTCTCCTAGTCTATCAGCCACTAATATTCCCACTGGCAAGGATGTCTCAGACAGGTAAATCATGACCAAAATCATACAGTGTGAACCCAGCTTTACTCATACTGATTTCATCATCAGATTTCATTAAAAATATCTTTATTTGTGTTTTGAAGATGGATGAAAGTCTTACGAGTTTGGAACGACATGAGGGTGAGTAACTAACGACAGTTTTTTTTCATTTTTGTGTGAACTATAGCTTTGAGTTTGACTTTGATCTTCACACAAAGAGATCATATGACTTCGGAAGATTGTAATATCACACTAGTCACATTTATGATGCTTTTGCAGTTCTGTTTGGTCTTTTTTGAGCTTAAAGGATTAGTTAACTTTTAAAAAAATATTTTGCTGATAATTTACTCACCCCCATGTCATCCAAGATGTCCATGTCTTTCTTTCTTCAGTCGAAAAGAAATGAAGGTTTTTGATGAAAACATTCCAGGATTTCCATATAATGGACTTCAATGGGACCCAAACGGTTCAAGGTCCAAATGACAGTTTCAGTGCTTTAAATAATACCAGACGATGAATAAGGGTCTTATCTAGCGAAATGATTGGTCATTTCAAAAATAAATAAAAAAGTTTTATAAGCACAAAGGTAAATTAATTATTTATGTTCCCTGTAATTTATTTTTGACTGCATTATAATGATTTCTTTATTCAGAATATGATCAAGATTGCATAGGTGGATGTGTCCAGGGAATTTGGCGGTTAGAAGTATAACGTTTAAAGCCACTTGAATGAACGAAATGACTCGAAAAAAGATTCGTTCATTTTGATGAAGAGTCTCAACGTAATTGCGTATTACGTGACGTCACGAACGCGCATCACAGAACAGAGCAAGGCAAGCATTTGTGCTTATAAAACGTCTCAGGTTACTATTGTAACCATAGTTCCCTGAGAAACAGGGAACGAGACGATGCGTCGAACGACACGGTGGGAACGCCTCTTGCGTGATTGCGTCTGAAGCATCTATGCCAACTAGTCCAATGGAATGAGAGAATGAGCGTCACGGGCGGGTGATGTCATGAACCAGGAAAGGACAAGAGCACTTCCGCTGCTCGCCGGCATTTAGCTTCGACAGTTGCCGAAGCAAGCCGATCGCAGGGACGCAGGAAGTATGGCAGGGGGACGCATCGTCTCGTTCCCTGTTTCTCAGGGAACTATGGTTACAATAGTAACCTGAGACGTTCCCTTTATCGAAAAAGGGAACTTCGAGATGCGTCGAACGACACGGTGGGAACGAGAATACCCAACCCGCCATAATTACAAGTACCTGAGTGTCAGTCTGTTGATCTAAGCACTCAGCACCTGAGAACCTGGGGCAGCATCCAGGTCCAAACTGTAAAATCTCACGAATGTGAGCGGAGAGGACCAGCCCGCCGCATCACAAACATCTTGAAGAGATACCCCCTGCAATATGGCTTTAGAAGCCGCCATACTCCTGGTCGAGTGGGCTCGGACCACCAAAGGACAAGGCTGGCCCGAGTACTCGTATGCCAGTGAAATAGCCTCGACTATCCACTTACTGACTGTCTGTTTTGAAGCAGGAAGACCTTTCTTAGGTGATCCAAAGCAAATCAGTAATTGGTCGGACTTTCTGATTGAGGAAGTCCGCCGTACATAAGTGTCCAGTGCTCGCACTGGACACAAAAGGTGCAGTCTTTCCTGGTCCGCAGTTGCAAAAGGAGGAGGACAGAAAGCCTGCAGCAAAATAGGCCTCGGAGTCAAGGTTGGAACCTTAGGGACGTATCCCTGTTTTGGATATAGGAACGCCTTGACCATCCCCGGTGCAAATTCAAGGCAGGTGGGGGAGACCGAAAGAGCCTGAAGGTCACCAACTCTCTTTAGGGACGAAATAGCTAGCAGAAAGATAGTCTTGAAAGTAAGGAACTTTTCTGAGACCGAATCTAAGGGCTCGAATGGAGCCCTAGACAGGCCTACTAGAACTACAGTCAAATCCCAAGCTGGCACCTTAGTGCGAATTGCAGGCCTCAGCCTCAAAGTGCCACGAAGGAAACGTGTAATCAGGGGGTCTCGACCCAAAGATATACCTCCCACCATGGTATGGTAAGCCGCAATGGCTGCCACGTAAACTTTTAGTGTGGAAGGACATAGACCTGACACAAAGCGCTCCTGCAGGAACTCGATTACTGTGTTGACAGAACAATTAACCGGATCCCACTGATGTCGGTGACACCATAAGGAGAAAACTCTCCATTTAAGCGCATACAGTTTCCTCGTAGCTGGAGCTCTGGAGCTTAGGATGGTCTCAACAGCCTCAGCTGAAAGACCACTATCTATAAGTTGGGCCCCCTCAGAGGCCAAACCCAAAGATTCCACATGTCTGGTCGAGGGTGAAATATTGTGCCCCCGGCCTGAGACAGAAGGTCCCTCCTCAAAGGGATCTCCAATGGAGGCCCGTCTAGCAGAAGGATCAGGTCCGCAAACCAGATCCGACTTGGCCAGCGTGGTGCTACTAGCAGTAGGCTTATTCCATACCGACGGACCCTCTCCAGAACTCCTGGGAGCAGAGCAACAGGGGGAAAGGCGTACAGACGTAGCCTCGGCCACGTCTGCACCATGGCGTCCAGCCCCAGGGGGGCTGGGTGCGTCAGAGAATACCAGAGAGGACAGTGCGTCGTGTTCTGAGACGTGAACAGATCCACCTCTGCCTGACCATATGCCTCCCAGATTTTCTCCACCGCCTCGGGGTGGAGTCTCCAATCCCCTGGCCTCAGCTCCTGCCTCGACAGGATGTCTGCTCCTATATTCTGGTCCCCAGGAATATACACTGCCCTCAGAGAGAGTACCTTCCCCAGAGACCACAGGAGGATCTGGTGCGCCAGTTTGCAAAGCGGACGCGAGCGCAGACCCCCCTGGCGGTTCAGATAAGAGACCACTGATGTGTTGTCTGTTCGAACGAGCACATGATGGCCTCTTAGGTCCGGAAGGAAATGTCTCAACGCATTGAAGACGGCCATCATCTCCAGGTAATTTATGTGCCAAGAAAGATGATGGCTTTTCCACAGACCCTGAACCGAGCGGCCTTCCATTACCGCTCCCCAGCCGGTGAGAGAAGCATCTGTCGAGATCACTACTCGATGGCAAAGAGCTCCCAACACCGGACCCTGGGTTAAGAACCAGAATTTACATATAACTAAGGCACGAAAGCATCGCCGCGTGCCTTGATATGCAAAGTGGGTTTCCCCTCGGGGAGAACCCTCTGGTCCTGAGCCAGCACTGTAAAGGTCTCATGTACAGCATGCCAAAAGGAATTCCGTTGGACGCTGCTGCCAGTAGACCCAACAGTCTCTCGACTGTTTTACAAAGCGTGACTGGCCTAGCCTCAGCTCTTCTGTGGCTGTTAGGATAATAAATCCCATACCACACCAAGGAAAGTGGTTCTCTGTACTGGAGAAAGTACACTCTTCTTGGCATTGAGCCTCAACCCCAACATCTCTATATGAGCGCGAACGACACCTCAGTGCCGAACCGCCAACTGCTCTGATTCCGCTAGAATCAACCAGTCGATATAATTCAGAATGCGTATGCCCTGAAGCCTGAGAGGGGCTAAAGCTGCATCCATGCATTTCGTGAACGTGCGGGGTGACAAAGCTAGGCCGAAAGGAAGAACCCGATATTGGTATTCTTTGCCCCTGAAAGAAAACCTTAGGAACTTCCTGTGCTGAGGGAGGATGGAGATATGGAAGTATGCATCCTTTAGATCTATCGTGACGAACCAGTCCTCGGATCTGATTTGGGTCACGATCTGTTTGAGGGTCAGCTAACTTGAACTTTAGTTTCTGAACTGACCGAATAAACAGGCGAAGATCTAAAAGGGACGCAACCCTCCATCCTTTTTTGGAACAATGAAATAATGGCTGTAAAAACCCGACTCTCTGACGGGTGAGTACACCTGTTCTATAGCTTCTTTGCTAACAGGGCCTTTACTTCTTGTCCCATTACCAGAGCCTGCTCGGGATGCACCACTGTGGGCAGCACCCCGCTGTAATGAGGAGGACGAGAGCCAAACTGGATTCTGTATCCCTTCTCTACAAACTGCAGGACCCAATGAGAAATATTCGGCAGAAGCATCCACGCTGCCAGAAAATTTACTAAGGGAACCAGCCCCTCGAGGCTGGTCTCTGGTGTTACTGAGGGAGCCAAATCTGGAGCCTGAAACATAATGGCAGGAACTACCTGACCTGACTACTCAAAAGCCCCCCTCAGAGGGCGCGAAACCAATGCTGTACCGCAGCATAGCATCAGCGACTCGCTGGAGACCGCTGCGCCCTGAAGCACCGGAGGTGGCAGGGTTGGCAGGAGGGTCTCGTGAGGACCCCGAAATGGAACGGGCACCATAAAATGAGGTGTACACCACTCTACTTCGGTCGGGGCTGTCCTCACAGGCCTGACGCCTAAACGTCAAGACCCTTGAACCGAAATTTTTTTCGCCTGAAGAACGGTCCTCAGATCCGGCTTAGGCTTAGACGACTTCGGTTGAGAGGGTTGCGTCTGTCTCCAGTATCTACATGGAGGAACACGAGACGCAGCACTCTCTTTCTGTGCACATAATATGATGAACTCGACGGCTGGGGGCTGCTCACGCCCAGCAGCCCCAGGGGGGCTGGACACAGCGAGGGAGAAACCTTATTATATATATATTTTTATATATATATATATATATATCTTGTATCACCTAACAACGACCGCATGGAATGCGTCGCCGAAGAGACCCAAAGGCTCAAATTTCGCTATATCCAGAACCCCAGCAGATCGGCCTGATAAGCCTGGAGCATTATAATATAGATTTCTATAAACATTCTCCAGCTGACCTGCTGCCGTATAAGCTTTACCCATAAAACCAAAGTAGTTCTGCTTAAACCTACGCGCTGCCTCGGCAAACGCGAGATCCCAGCCACAGAATCTTATTTTTGCAAAATACACTCGAAATCTAAGCAGTGCCTCGGCAAACGCGAGATCCGAGCTAGATTCTGATTACAACATTAAACCTACACGCTGCCTCGGCAAACGCGAGATTCTTTAGTATAGGCTTATGAGCAAAGCAGAGGCTTAAATGATGATAGCTACTGGACCAGGTGAAAAAATAGCATTTTCCTATTTTTATTTCTGTTCAGCCTGGGGCATCATATCATAACCGTAATCTTTCAACCCTCTAATCTTGAATAAACATTTAACACGAGGGCTGAAAGTAGTGATAAATACGGTTTATTCCATAATTTAAATATTCAGTGTGTAAATCAGGGAAAAAATGGAAGCCTCGTGGTGGAGATAATGTGATAGAAATAAGAAAACGCTCGTCAAGTTTCTTAGGACGAGCGTTCCTTTATCTCAGCTGGCCATTAAATATTTAATTTACTAACAGCACGGGACAAAACCTCCACCAGTTCATCATATACTGGAAAAATAGATGGCGAATCTAATTCAACAGTGTGTGTGCTTGCTTTCACTTTCAACATTCTCAAACACAAACCTCCTCGGAGGAAGAATATGAAGGAAAAAGGGCTCTCTCTCCCCGAGCGGAAGAAACCGCAGAGCGTGCTTCCAACACCGGGGAGATAGAGCTGGATCTTCCGGGCAAGGAAGAAGAAAAGGCCCTCGGACCGTTCTCCCACCCCTCCAAAAGATCCTTTTGCGATTCCCAGGAATGCATTCTCCGCGCCGCCTCGGCAAACGCGGGTCCTGCATCCCGTGAGAATCGCGAGCCTGCCACTATCATAGTGACAGGCGAGAGCAGAGCATGCAAAACTGGTAGTTTCACTTTCACAATGTTAGCACTCAACATGCTATTACTCTCAAACAAAATGACACAAAGCTGTGTGTGTCCCCACCCGTTTAAATAAACGCGGGCAGGGAGGAACACACTGTTTGTACATTTGTTTCGCCATAACGTTTCCGACAATATTGTAACAGACAACAATAAATAGACAGAGACAGTTTGACACAGATCGCTTGCTGAGGCAACAGAAGCTAAATGCCGGCGAGCAGCGGAAGTGCTCTTGTCCTTTCCTGGTTCATGACGTCACCCGCCCGTGACGCTCATTCTCTCATTCCATTGGACTAGTTGGCATAGATGCTTCAGACGCAATCACGCAAGAGGCGTTCCCACTGTGTCGTTCGACGCATCTCGAAGTTCCCTTTTTCGATAAAGGGAACTTAAACTTTTTTATTTATTTTTGAAATGACCGATCGTTTCGCTAGATAAGACCCTTATTCGTCGTCTGGTATCGTTTAAAGCCCTTTGAAGCTGCACTGAAACTGTCATTTGGACCTTGAACTGTTTGGGTCCCATTGAAGTCCATTATATGGAGAAAAATCCTGGAATGTTTTCATCAAAAACCTTAATTTCTTTTCGACTTAAAGACATGGACATCTTGGATGACAAGAAGGTGAGTAAATTATCAGCAAAAGTTTTTTTAATCCTTTAACAGCCCTTGGTTATTTCGCTATATGAAAAAGAGCATCTTGGGCATTCTGCCAAACTTCTCCTGTTGTGGTCTACAGAAGAAAGAAACTCATATGGGTTTGAAACAACATGAGTATAAGTGAATTATGACTTTTTTTTAGGTGTACTATTCGTGAATTTTTTAAAATCTAGATAAAAGGAATTGGTTACTTACCAAAGTTGGTTCTATAAAATAATACAGAACCTCAGAATCATCATCGATTGCTTCAATCAGGCCAATGCTGGTATTAACTGGTGTGAGCTGTGCAATACACACACAATGTAAAATTTATGGACTAGAATGACAACATCCTTACATTGAAAGTTGGTCTAGAAACTGTTTGCTGTCTGACTTAACGTATATTACTTATTTTTGGTTGATTAGAATGTCGATTAAGCCACAAAGCAGAACACTTGCTCTAAAATTCAGACAGTACAAATGTTGTTCCAGGACCAACTTACAAGGACAAATGTTGAATAACATGCTCTCACCTCATTTACATTAAGTGTATACTCGCTTTTGCCAAATGATGGAGTGTTGTCATTGATATTCTCAACACGAACAATCACAATCAGAGTTATCTGTAGATAAAATGTACAAATTAATATAAAAAGGTCAAAACTACAGATGTAACAGCTGGCTTCATCTTTAAAAAATAACAGAGGAAAACCTACTATAGCAATCTGCAATATATTCTAACAGTGACCCCCAAAATAATGGACACGAAAAATGCATGGATGTCTTTGCATTAAAAATATTCGAAAGCTGGAACTAAAGTGACTAATGGGTATTTAAGAGAAGGAATAAAGTGTTAATCGGGTAGGGATAGGGGAGAGATTTGTCCCATAAGGCAGCATCCATTTAATGATTTAAATAAATCTAATAATTTACACTCAATATGTTATTATTGTTGCATAATGTTTTATACTACAATACACTGAGGAGTAAGTACTCAACATTTGAAGTAGATCAAAAAAGGTCATCAAAGTTGTCCTAAGAGAAGAACGTATTTTGTCCAACAGTTGACTAGTATCTGCCAGCCACTAATTGTACTAAGTATAAATGGCATCTAAATACTATTAACACTTAGTGCAATGATAGTCTCAAAAAGTCTCTGCCTTTTTGTTTTACATTAATAGGATTCACTTGTAATTGTACATGTGAGTAACTTACACTTCTGTAGCCAGTTTTATTACACCGGACCTGGACAGTTAGCTCTTCAGGACCTGAAAGTGTCTGGAAAACAGGTTAATATCAACTGAAGTTACGATCAAACTGCTGTGATCGTTCATTGTGCATTTTCATCATGTTAACCAAAGTCATCTTAAATTAAGATCAGTCAAACTGGTATTTTGGAAGATGGTGGTTTGTTGTCGGTCCAGTTTGGTCCACCACCAGGTTTAAACCAGGTCTTCTGGCTGTTAATTTGTCCGATTAACCATCATCTAAACCAGCTTGGATCAGATAGTGACCATAAATGACCAGCTAGAAACCCTGTAAACACAGCTGCCATCTTAACACTGCAAAACAAGTTTTTCTTGCTTAGTAATTTTGTCTTGCTTTTCATTAAAAATATCTAAGTATTCTTAGTTTAAGATACATTTACTTGAGAAGCACAATTATTTTTAAATTAAAATATTAAGATATTAAATAATTGGTGATAGTGGGGTAAGAAAAATATATATATTGTTTTGACCCCACTGGCAGATATTTTTTTCTTGTTTTATCCAAACTTTATTTGGAATTTTTTTTTCTCCAAAAAAACAAGACTTAATATCTTTATTTTGCATTTCATGTAAATGTATCTTGATTTAAGAATGTTTATATATTTGTACTGTGGGAAAAAAAAAGACAAAAAATACTGAGGAAGCAAATAATTTTTTGCAGTGAAGCAGGTTTTAACTGTCTTTTCCAGCAGGATCATTATAGTCTTGTTACTCATATTGCGCACAAGAAAATGGAAAGTCATGAAATAAACATACTTCAAAGTCCAGGCCTTTCTTTGCTATCAGTTCTGAACCTCTCAGATAGAATGCGTTTCCAGGATTCTCTGTGAGATTCAGCGTTACATCCTTTGTTGTTGTGTTAATATGGACAACAACTGTGTCATCTGTGTTGTTCTCTTTAATCGTCACAGGCTCTGAAGGGACTGTGCAAACTGCAGAGAGAACAAATATTACCACTTTATATTAAGTGGTGCTTCACCGCTTAAAATGGGCCTATACAGAACATTTCCAAAATGCGCCTATACAGTAGAAAGTTGATTTTTTTAAATTGGTGCAGAAGAAGGCTGTTTCTTCCCTTTTTTTCCAAATTGATATGCACACTTCAACACCCATAATGCACTGGGCATGTTGGCATCCAAGGCCACTCCCACCAGCACGCGATAATACGCTTACGGACTCAAATAACGCCTTTTCTTTAGGAGGAAATACTTCTTAGCAAACTTTTGGTCACAATGGTATAGACTTGTTTTGTTCCCAGGTGCAAGAATTCAAAGAAAGAAAATTTAGCGGAAGTGAGTTACTTTCGGTTTCCAGTGACGGATCCGGCGCGTTGAAGGCAGCGGCTAAAAGATGCAAAGAATCGTAAATACTGAGAGAATTACGTGACGGGAAATCTGAAAAACCTCCATGTTTGTAGTCAACATTTCAAATTGGATGACAGCGAACGCAAATGTTTTAGGCTAAACGAAGGGGAAAAACTGAAAGACATGGAGATCTCAAAAGTCAAAAGTAAATTGGGTAACAATTTACGAGTAAACATTCTTCATTTACATATACTGACAATACAAAGTGAGTTGAAAACACACTGACATTTAAATTAATCATTTGATACAGTGCAATTATACAAGTACATTACATTGTAATTACATCTATAATTACACAACCTACCCATGCCACCAAACCTGTAGCAATACAACATCAACACAATGCGTTTATTGTACCTAACAATTATTATTATTAATTTTGATGCATGCACATTGGTAAAGACACCAAATATTAAGTGTGACCCATTTTAAGGGGAAGTTTGTTTAATGACACAATGAGTGTAGGAAAGTATTTTGAACATTTGACATATTTCCAACCTCTATATTCTCTAAATCCAATGACAATGAACAGACATGGCATCTTTTTATTGCCACTGCCTGAGCTGAATTGGGATGATTGGGACACTCAACGGCAAGAAGTGTCCCAATCACCCCAAATATACCCCTACATCATACTAAATACCCACAGAGAGAGACTGATACATGTCGCACCGACACAACAGCATTGGTGATGACAGTTCAGCAAATAGCCTATTGCAATCTAATATCGGAAACAAGAGTTACTTACTTTTCTCAGCAAAGCAGATTTTGGGGAGGAATAATGCAAATACACAGCCGAAGATGGTCGTTGTGGATTTACGCTTAAATTGCATGTCCATTTCCTAGTTTCTGATGCACACAAATAAGTATGGAGGACTATGAGACCGTGGCACCAGCTGGTACTTCTCCACATAAAGCCTTGACTGTGTTTCTCGATGAGTGGGAGTCGACTCCAGTCGCAATGTTTGTGACTTCATCTTACGGTCATATATTGCCTAAAGAGCTTGCCAGCAGTCGACTGCTCCCTCCCACCCAAATACTTGCATCTGTTTTTCAGGGGTCATTTTGTATTTGTCCAAGTATTCCACTGCTGTGTGAAATCTGATAATGTGAGTCTAGCCTGATGACCAGGACTGGATGCATAAAAATGAATATCTGTTATATAAATTACAGAATAAATATGGTGAGA
The DNA here is from genome assembly GCA_036326025.1 of Chrosomus eos. Classification (NCBI taxonomy): domain Eukaryota; kingdom Metazoa; phylum Chordata; class Actinopteri; order Cypriniformes; family Leuciscidae; genus Chrosomus; species Chrosomus eos. The sequence goes on from CM070818.1 coordinate 60,756,393, forward strand.
AATAAAATATAATTTGCTAACATTTTAGATATTCTACTAACTATAAGTAACTTTGCAACTACATGTCAACTAGTTGTCATTAGAGTATTAGTAGACTGTGTTTAATATCTGCTAACATTTTATTTTGATTCCCCGCAAAAGACATTCTACTGACTATAAGTAACTTTGAATCCGAACTCAAACCTAACAGTCTACTTATACTCTACGGGCCGGTTCACACAACGCTTCTGCTGTTAAAAATGCGAGATGTGAGTGCAACGGTTACAGATGTCATTCTAGTGCGTGTTTACACTGAAAAACAATGGGAAAGTAGTGCAGTGGAATGGAAAAACGTGTTCTGTGTGAACCGGCCCTAATAACAATTAATTGACATGTAGTTGCAAAGTTACTTGTAGTTGATAGAGTGTCTAAAGTGGACCATTGAAATAAAGTGCACTCAATTTTTTTTTAAATAATAACTGGGTAAAAAATGTTTGTCAAGACAAACTTTGAAGTTGGCTTGAGAAAGCCTGACCAGAAAGTTTGAAAAAGTTTGAAAAGCTTGAAGTTTAAAGGTTTTCAGTTTGAAGTAGTTTGAATGCAAATAGAAAAACAAATAGATAGATAGGCTAGATATAGATAGATAGATAGATAGATAGATAGATAGATAGATAGAAGATTAGATAGATAGATAGATAGATAGATAGATAGATAGATAGATAGATAGATAGATAGATAGATAGATAGATAGATAGATAGATAGATAGATAGATAGATAGATAGATAGATAGATAGATAGATAGATGATAGATAGATAGATGATAGATAGATAGATAGATAGATAGATGATAGATAGATAGATAGATAGATAGATAGATAGATAGATAGATAGATAGATAGATAAATGATAGATAGGATAGATAGATAGATAGATAGATAGATAGATAGATTAGATAGATAGATAGATAGATAGATAGATAGATAGATAGATAGATAGATAGATAGATAGATAATAGATAGATAGATAGATAGATAGATAGATAGATAGATAGATAGATAGATAATGATAGATAGATAGATAGATATAGATGATAGATATATATAGATAGATAGATATATAGATGATAGATAGATAGATGATAGATAGATAGATAGATAATTAGATAGATATAGATAGATAGATAGATGATAGATAGATAGATAGATAGATAGATGATAGATAGATAGATAGATAGATAGATAGATAGATATAGATAGATATATGATAGATAGATAGATGATAGATAGATAGATAGATAGATAGATAGATAGATAGATAGATAGATAGATAGATAGATGATAGATAGATAGATAGATAATATGATAATAGATGATAGATAGATAAATGATAGATAGATGATAATAGATAGATAGATAGATAGATAGATAGATAGATAGATAGATAGATAGATAGATAGATAGATAGATAGATAGATGATAGATATATATATGATAGATAGATGATAGATAGATAGATAGATAGATAGATAGATAGATAGATAGATAGATAGATAGATAGATAGATAGATAGATAGATAGATGATAGATAGATATGATAGATAGATAGATAGATAGATAGATGATAGATAGATAGATGATAGATAGATAGATAGATAGATAGATAGATAGATAGATAGATAGATAGATAGATAGATAGATAGATAGATAGTTTCTAACATGATTTAGCATGTTAGCATGATTTAACATGTTGCTAAAATTATCTTTTAGCGTGCAGTTCTGTTTCTTAAAGGGATACTCCACTTTTTTTGGAAATAGGCTCATTTTACAACTCCCCCAGAGTTAAACAGTTGAGTTTTACTGTTTTCGAATCCATTCAGCCGATTTTATGATATTTAGAAGAATATCAGTAACCAGACAGTTTCTGGTCTCATTGACTCCCATAGTATATTTTTTTCCTACTATGGAAGTCAATGAGACCAGAAACTGTCTGGTAACTGATATTCTTCTAAATATCAGAAAATCGGCTGAATGGATTCGAAAACAGTAAAACTCAACTGTTTAACTCTGGGGGAGTTGTAAAATGAGCCTATTTCCAAAAAAAGTGGAGTATCCCTTTAAGCGCTAGATCGCAGAAAGTTACGGCCTGCAGCTTTAAGTGGTTTTGATTTCAAATTCTATGATGTGTGAAAGTTCTGGCCAGGCTTGTGTGATAATGTGTGCCACTGATCACTGACCAAGTCTGAGAGCGAGAGAACACACTCTCTTTATGCAGTGTGCTGTTTATTTTAGCCTATTTGTTTGTAGTATTTAAATAATTTCCCTGAAAATATTTTCCTTCCCGTCCAGCCAATCAGAGCTCTTCTCTGCCACATGCGACCGTGACATCCACTGGTATAATACATGTTTGTAGAGACCCCCCCCCCCCCCCCCCTCCACCACCCCACTGCTTCTTTGTGTGGGAACAACAGCAACACAGTGTCACATGAAGCAGACACATTGTGCAGCCAGATGTAGATGTACACAGATGTACACACATGTAGATGTGTGTTCCTGTCATGAACAGCTGAGCCGTAGGATGCATTGTTTAACAAAACAATCTCAGCATTTCTCGCACTATTAGAAAAGTTCTATATAACTCTACGGTTCTTGACTCAATTCTAAAGAACCATTTATGCCAAAAAGGTTCTATATAAGGAGACATGTTTTAAAGTCCCCCTCTGGTGAAAATCAAGTGTTTAATGTTGTTTATATGTCTATGTGGTGTTTTTAAAATGATTTAACCTTAATCTGCCCTTGAGGTCCAGCTGACCCCACTGGACTTTTCCTTCATTTTTAAAAAGTGTTACCTTCATCTCAGGTCATGAGACTCCGGGACTATTCCTAAATAATATCTTAACACGCACAAAACAAAATCTGGGCTTGATTTAGTTGTTCTAAAAGGTGTGTTATATAATTATATATATACATATATATACATTTTATATATTTTATTTTTACCGTTTAAGGTCCTTGTGGTCAGATTGACCCCACATTGAAAAGGAATGAAAAAATGAAAAAAAAAATTACTTTTTTTTCATTTTGTTTGTCAAAAAAAATCTAAATTAAATTTCTACATTTAAATCAAGGTCTGGTCAGAGCATAACACAAAGTAGAACTCTCTCTCTCTCTCTCCTCTCTCGCGCACACGCGCCACACACAACACACACACACACACACACACACACACACACACACACACACACACACACACACACACACACACACACACACACACACACACACACACACACACACACACACACACACACACACACACACACACACACACACACACACACACACACACAGTAACTGAGAGCATTTTTAGAGTTAAAACTAAAGACTCATAACTCCAAAACTATAGCAAGGAGAGTCTCGTTTAATAGATTTTTTTTTGAATTGTTTGAAAACATAAAATTACTTTACATTTGGATATTCTCATGCTGAGAAACTGCTGATAAAAGACAAAAAAATATATAACTTTTATTATTAATTTGCATATCTTTCTCTTTTGACATGCAATAACTCGGGAAGGAAATACGGATTTTGCATATGTAGCGGGAGATTTCACTACAATGCAGGGGTGAATATTTCTTCTGCAATATCTTGGACGCCTATGAAAATGACAGGATCTAAGTCCCCACTCCTAGTACGATTAATTCCTGTAAATATTATTTTAAGTATGTTTTAATCTGCCATGATAAAATATGCTTTCTTTAGCATCGACTGGTGAGTATTGTGAGGGCTGCAAGTGTACACGGTAGCTTTCCCAGAGTGTAATACATTTTAATTAACCTTTTTTTCTACTACCAGCCTACAAGACAGGAGGAATGCCCCTGATCCAAAATGACAGAAATTGTAAATTTATTTTTTTCTAAATTATTCAATAAAATAAAATAAAACAAAGTAAATAATAGAAGTAAATGCCACACATAAACCCTTGTTTCACATCACTAATGCCTCAACAAAAATACCATCACAGAAATAAAGCTTCACTCAGCTTCAAGCGATTGTTCAGTCTCTTCCTTTCTACATAAAACATGTAATTTCATTGTGCTACCACCAGATGCCTGTATAGCTCTCTGGAGAGGCTTGTGAATTCTCTAGTAGTTTTTGGACAGAATGACTTACTTTTAAGCTGTGAATTTGAAATTTGAATGTAACAAATAATATTTTTGTCATGGTTTATTAAAAAAAATACATCTTGATTGGAAGTGTACACGTTTTTGCATTATTATTACTACTACAGTAAAACCCGAATACAGAGAAAGCATTTTGTTACGCATAACAAAATTTCAATAAAACATTTCCATCAAATCTTTTATCACAGCTTAATCCATCTGGATCTGATCTCATTTCAGCCTCTTATTTCAGTCTTCTGACTCAATTCTGCTGTATGGTAACAGCCCTACCGGTTCATTTGTGTATTATTGTTGATTTTAAAATTCAAAACTGAAAATTGTTTAGTCAAAAGTGACAGAAGAGCACCATAACAGTATGAACTTTTTTGGACTTGTAAAATTTGTTGAAAAGGTACATTAATTTTTGTTATGCTATATAAAACTTTCAGTAACAACATTTCATATTACAATAAATTGTAGTAGCTTTTTTTAAGTTCTGCAAATATTTTAAACTGTAGATTCACAGGTCACAACAGTTTAAAATATAAATGTGTGTGTGTGTGTATATAAGCATATACATACAATATATATATAAATGGATATTCTATATAGGTATATCCATATATATATATACGGTCATGGTCAGAATTAATGGCACCCCTGGTAAATATGATCAAAACTGGCTGTAAAAAATAAATCTGCATGGTTTATCCTTTTGATCTTTCATAACACATTTTTGTGTTGATTTTGATGTTTGTTTTGGATCGTTGTCCTGATGGAAGATCCAACCACGGCCCATTATAAGATTTCTAGCAGAAGGCGTCAGGTTTTGATTTTTTATCTGTTGATATTTGATAGAATCCACAATGCCATGTATCTGAAGAAGTCCAGGACCTCCAGCAGAAAAATATGCCCACAACATTAAAGATCCAACGGTATATTAAATTGTGCACATGGGATACTTTTAATCCTTGCACCAAACCCATCTAGTGTGTTTGCTGGCAAAAAGCTCTTTTTTTTAGTTTCATCTGACCACAGAAGACTGTGCCGTTTGAAGTTACAGTCGTGTCTGACAACTGAATATACTGGAGGTTTTTTTTTTCCAAACAACATGTGGTGATTTTTTTGGGGCTTTCTGACCCCCAAGACTCAACTAATCTCTGCAATTCTCCATCTGTGATCCTTGAAGAGTCTTTGGCTACTCAAACTTTCCTCCTCACCATGCATTAAGGCAATATAGACACACGTCCTCTTCCTGGCAGAATCGTAACATGTTTAGTTGATTGGAACTTCTTAATTATTGCCCTGATGGTCAAAATGGGGATTTTCAATTCTTTAGATATTTTCTTACAGCCACTTTGTATTTTGTGATGGTCAACAATCTTTTTGCTGCACATCAGAACTATATTCTCTGGTTTTACTCATTGTGATGAATGATTAAGGGGATTTGGCATTTGTGTTTCCTCATATTCAAACTCCTGTGAAACATGAAGTCATGGCTGGACAATTTCATGTTCCTAGTCTCCCAGGTGTGCTAAAAAAGGTAAATATTAATGGGAATATACTTCAGAGATATTTTACTCATAAAAAATTGTTGCCAATAATTGTGGCCAACGTGTTTTGGAGAAAAACATTTATTTCATAATGTGATCCAACACTTTCAATTATTTTACTTCAATGAAAGGTTAGAATATATCAAATGTTTTGAATGAAAGATCAAAAGGATAAACATTGCAGATTTATTTTTTTACAGCCAGTTATGATCATATTTACCAAGGGTGCCATTTATTCTGACATATATATATATATATATATATATATATATATATATATATATATATATATATATATATATATATATATATATATATATATATATATATATATATATATATATAAAATATAAAGATTAAATAAAGATTATTGCAAAAAGTAAAAAAATCATATAAGCTACATTTATTAATTTGGAGTGTTTTTTATGGACTGTGAGAACATTGTACATTGGGCAATAAAATTAACAATAAAAACTAGTTAAAATTATATTGGTCAAATTAAGACTATTTAATGTTTGTATATAGGCTAGCTGCAACTGAAGAAAACGCATGCAAATAGAAAAAAAACATGCAAATAGAAAAAAAAACACCCGCAAATTAAGAAAACATCTTCATCAGTTTCACAACACACGTGTGCTCCAAATACTCACAACCAAATACAGAAACGCAAATAAGTGATGAACCCGGCTGGGACGACGTGCTTACAGCTCAAAATTCTACTTTATTTTATTTCTTTTAACTTTTTTTTCTTTCTCCGCAAAACATACAGAGATTACATTTTTATGACATACAACTTGTATACAATATACAAAATGTATTAAAAATATGTTCAATATCATCAGAATACAAATGAGAAAAGAATAAGCTGAAAACTTAAATAAATAAATAAAAAAGATAGAGAAGAAGAACATGAAGGTAAGATATTAATCTATACATCAGTTAGACTGTACAATTTTGGTTAATGTTATGTTTAAATTTTCATAAAGAAAAGATTCATAAGAAATGTTAGGTAATGAAGTTTTTTTTGTAAAGTAAAAATAAAAAAATAAATGTATTTGCAACCGTTCTGTTAACAACATTAGGCTACAGTAGATTCCTTGGGTTATGCCAAAAACATACCAAGTTATATTTGCCCAAACTTCTTGTCCGCCATCTTTACTTTAAAAAATCTTCGTTTTCGAACTTCTCCTAGACCATTTGTCCGATTTTCACCAAAATTGAATCATCTCCAGACCATGCCGACTAAAAGTTATGGATTTCGTGACGATAGACGAAACCACAGCAAAGTTGAGGCATGCTGCCAAAATGACTATTACAACATGACATCATGACTTTTGCATGATGGCATCTGTTGCCGCTTCTTGCGCTTGGCCCTGGTAATCAGTTTGCAGCTATATTTTTCTATTTGCATGCGTTTTTTTCTATTCGCATGCGTTTTTTTCTATTTGCATGAGTTTGTTTCTATTTGCATGCCAGACCCAAATGGAACGCCATGCACAATTAACTTTCCCTTCACTCATTCCTCTCACTGAATGTAACGTCTGTCTTATAGCGTGACGTCTGGGTCTGTTATATTTTTGTGTGTTCTTGTTTAACCCACATTTTGAGGGCCAAAACATAGAAATATGGATAGGTATACATTTTTTTATATAGACTATTGCATTTTTAGGCTAGCTTGTTGGGGTTGATATGTTTTTATCTTTTTATCATTTTAATAGGCCTAGGCTGCAGCACTTTGGTGTTAAACATCAGTGGTAGCCTACTCGATTTCGTCGACTGGTATGAGATTGTTTCTGTAGCCTAAATCCTGTAAATAGAATAAGAAAATAGAAAATAGCCTACATTGTCTGATAACCTAAATAATATCCTACAACTAATCTGCAAACATAACAACTATAAATGAAAAACAGTTTGACCTATATGTTATACCTTACTGTAGTTTTTTTTATTGTTTTTTTTTTAATAGAAATTCAAAACAATAAATAGACTCACCGGTTTGACTGACTTTGTATAGCCTCAGTTCAAGCAGCATGTGAACTGATCGATCATCTCTTCTAGTTACAACATATGAATCAGAGGATATGTTGTTTAAGTGTGATGTTAAAAACCATGGGAGAATTAAAAGAGAAACCCTGTGTGTAAAATGTTAATCATCTGCTAAATTCTAGGATAAATATTAATAAGAAACTGAGCTCACCTTTCCTTTTTGAGGTGTAACTGTTTTAACTGTTGTAACTGTCAGATCGCCTGTCAATCAAACTTCGGTGAAACTCTAAAACGAAATATTAACGCTAAAATTAAACATTACAAATATTCTTTGTGTTGGTCAAGAGACTCCTAGTGGTGAACAGTAGGTCTATACATGTTATAACAACTCGTTCTTTTTAAGCATCTGTGGAAATCTTGACAAGAAACAATTTCAAACAAAAGTTTTAATAAGACAATTTGTGTAAATTAATATTTACTATTTGAAAAAAAAAGCTATACATGTATACGCAAGGTAAAAACACTTAATTGATAAAAAAAAACAATTGAAGATCAGTGGGGAAAAAAATAAAGAATGAATAAGGTATTATTCATTCCTTTATGAGCTATTTGGTATAACCCTCGGACGAGGCAAGTACAGTACACAACATAAATTATTACACCCCATCTGAACATATCTTAAAAAAAAAATCAACTACTGGCATTAGATCCTTTTCCTATTTAGCACCAAAACCTTGGAACATTCTTCCTAACATAACATGGTCCGGGAAGCAGATACAGTCTGTCAGTTTAAATCTAGACTAAAAAACACATCTCTTTGGCTTAGCATACACATAACACATTATAGATTTCTGTAATTCAATATTAGGCTGCATAGTTCAGATCAGCCAGAACTGGGAACACTTCCCATAATTCCTGATGTACTTTGTACATCATAAGAAGGATGGCGTCTACGCTAATATTAGTCTCTGTTTATTCCGAGGTTTACCGCAAACTGCCGGATCCAGGCCATTTCCAGATCTGAGGAAAGACCATCACATGAACACGACGACAACGCATCCCTGAAGTGCCAGCCTCATCAACACTGCGAAGGCCTCATGGATCTCACACCGGCGTGACGACTCCGACCCTAACCAGATGAACTGGATAAATATTGTGAAAGTTCTGATCCCATCTGACTTCTGACCTATTATGCTGCCTAAATCATAATCATAGACTGTTTGTTCGTTGGCCAAAGGAGGACTGCCCTGACTGAGGCTGGGTTCTCCCAAGGTTTTTTTCTTCATTCGGTCACCTGATGGAGTTTTGGTTCCTTGCCACTGTCACCTTTTTCGCCTTTCTTCGCTTTTGTCGCCATTGGCTTTTGGCTTGCTTAGTTGGGGACATTTAATTTTGAATTTAACAATATTATTACAACATTGTTTTCCTGTTATCTCTGTGAAGCTGTTTTGAAACAATTTGTATTGTAAAAAGCACTATATAAATAAAGGTGACTTGACTTGACTCATGAGCGTGCGCGCAGGGTTTGAATGAGCTCGCGAGTTCCTGTTTCCTCGCGTGTAGATCTGTTATCCTCTCGCTAAAGTAATTTACAACGCGCAAGTTACAATTTTAATTCTCAGTTCATGACCAACTTTAATAGTTTCTGTGTGAATAAAAACGTAAGGTGTATTCACACCTGCCTTGTTTGGTTCGATTGAATCGATTTCAAGTTCGTTTCCCCCCTTGGCGTGGATCTTTTTGGCAGGTGTGAATACAGCAATCGCACTCGGGTGCGGACCAAACAAGCGAACCGAGACCCAGCTGAAGAGGTGGTCTCGGGTACGGTTCCAAACAAACTCTGGTACGGTTCATTTATGGTGTGAACATGAACCGACCCAATTGCAGAAAGCACTGCGCCTTTGAGTTAAAGGATAATTCCAGTATTTAGTAGTGTTGTAGTCAAGACCACCTAACCCGAGACCAAGACAAGACCAAGACCAGAGTGTATCGAGACCGAGACAAGACCAAGACTTTTAGGGGCCGAGACCAAGTCGAGACCAAGACCGAGGGAGGGCGAGACCGAGACCAAGACCAAGACCAGGGCACTACAAAAAATTGTGAAACATTATCAAAAGAGCTTCTCAAATTGATCTGAAAGATCCACATTCCCATAAAAATACATAGCCTAGATATTAAACACTATTTAATAGTCTAGATATTATTTAAACAGTTTAAAAAAACGTAACCATCTTTATTCAATACTCCTGGGTGACTTCCATCATTTAGTACAGTATGCAAAACAATTATTCATTGTTCATCACTAAAGTCTTCACTTTTCTCCGCCTTTTATAAACAATACATAAAGTTATGTTGTTTTTAAACCTACAACAATCCTTTTTTAAACGTATTTTAGCACAATTCACAACCTGCAGTACAAAATATCCGAATGCTCCACATCAAACTATGGTCTACTGATCTTTTACCATCGTGTCGATTTATTTTTATTAATATGTGCCATGCAAGACAGCGCTTAGGAGACGGTGAACCCTTGTTTATACTTTCGCCTGGCTCAGAAGAGAAAGAGTGCGCGTGCGGGCGCTCTCTCGCTCTCTCTCTGTCACACGCGCAGCAGTTCGTCTACATTACTCATCGATCGTTTTACACCTAATAAAAGCAAGGATGTTAACAAAAAAATGAGACAATACACTGACAATTTCGTGATATTTCCACAGTTATGGTCTTGATTGGTCTTGAAAAAAAAATCGCGAGTCCTCAATGTCCGAGACCGAGACAAGACCGAGACCAAATGCGGTCGAGTCCGAGACGAGACCGAGACCACCAAAAAGTCCGGTCTCGAGAACTACAACACTAGTATTTAGCACTTTGAGTCTATTTTCTAGTTAGTTTTGGATGAATGTTACGTTCCACGTGTGTTTGTATTGTGTTTTTTTTCTTGTGTTCGTAAGTTTTAGGGCGCGATCATTGGATTATCTGGCTGTCTGTCATACTTGTGGCATCAGGATGCTTGACGTCACGATCGGGGCGCTACCAATCAGCTGGAGTGCCGGCACTTTAAAAGGCTCTGTTTACCAGTTGTCAGCAGTGAGTGATCAGTGCCAGACCTCACTCACACCTGTGTTGTTGCTAAGTCGATCAGCCAGTTTGTTTTCTTATGTTTGTGTTGATCTAGCGTTGCCGAGCTGGGGACGGTTACGTTAGATACTGTTAAGATACTGTTAGATACTGCCTGTTTTATGCTTCTGCGTCGAATCGACGGCGTACCCCCGCAGACCCATCTGCGTCGCCGTGAACCCCTCTCCGACCCCTACGCCGTAGCTCGACGTGCACCTCCAAAAACATGTAAATACGCGTCGAGGCGACGCAGACCGCAAGGGCTGTGATTGGTCAAATGCACCGCGATGCAACGCAACCTGACGCAGAACCAAACGGCAACGACGCCGTAGGAGTGACGACGTAGCTACGCCGTGGAGTTGACGCAGAAGCATAATGAGGCCTGAGAGACGCAACGCGTGTAGCTAGGGTAACGTACATTTTGCCACTGTATCTGTTTGTATCACATGCTGACATGAGAACCGTAAAGAGACTGCAATGATAGTTCCAGTAGCCCATGGCCGCCTGTATGTCTTTTGATTGATCTCAGAGCTACGTTATGTGATATTGATAGTTAGGATTATTTTTGTGTTAGTTAGTTTAAAGAATGATCGCCGTCAATTGTAACTTTTTTGTTTTAGTTAGAGCAGTGTATTTGGGGCGTCTTCATACGCTGAAGAATTCGGTTTTGTTTCTGTATTTTCTTTTTGGTAGACAGTTTAACCATTGGGATCAAAGCTATGGGGATTTTTGCTTTTATTCATTTTATTGATTTGGCGACATTCTTGTTTTGTTTCTTTAATATTCTACTTTTGCTGTAACCTTGTCCGTCTGCACTAATAAAAGCAACTTGATTGCTACTTTTGTGATGTTCTGGTTGTTCTTGCCATGCCACACATAGCGTCTACAACATCTCATATTAGTGTTACTTAGTCATCCCATTTAAACATTCTTAAGCACGTAACAATGAACTAGAGTGGTGGACACAGAAATGTTGACGATGGGTCCTGTCTCGACTTTTTGACTCAGTTTGAAGTTTGAAGTCAGAATCGCCTCTGAGTGCTTCAGATTGGCTGTCTATGGGCATGCACAAACATGTCCTTAAAACAACCCTTAACGTTCGTTTTCAAAACTGTGCAACTCACCGAGTGGTTAGTGGTGTTCGTTGATGTTGCAAAACAAGTAGCGTAGCGAAATACAGTTTCTGTCGTGTTTTATTTGGCATTTTGTAAAATCGCATTGATTTTCTGTTGGAGGACTCATTCCTTTTTGATATTACTGCGCTACCGGAAACGGAAAAGGGTCTGTTTGCATTTGGTTGGTTTTTACAGTCTATGCGCTAGACACCGTGTTCCATACAGCGTCCTTGTACGGCAAAGCGGTTGTCGCTATCAAGTGGTCGGGAGTTTGCTAACGCTTCAGACTCAAATATCGAGCGGAAGTTTATACGCGGTTGTGAGGTATCTGAAAAAATAGTTTGTCCAACAATTTGTCCCGTTGACCTTGTCAAGTCATATAGCCCTACAGACAAGACCTCATCAAGCCAAATGACTTCAAGCAGCTACTCTGGAGAAGTCGAGCTTGATGAAAATGGTGAGTGAATGTCTAAAATAGCGTTACACACACATGTAATCAATGCTACTATTTATGATTTTGGTCAAAAGTGACAATTATTCATTACATTCATTTCATTAGCCATTTCCCTGCGTTAACAAAGTTTGAATTATTAGTATTATCTGTTAATTGTCACTGTTCCATGGGTGAGCAAATTGTCTATATGTATGTTATATATATATATATATATATATATATATATATATATATATATATATATATATATATATTCTTTGCATATTATATACATATATATACACAATCGTTACATATTATAGCCTATCTGAAGCAATCGTTACAAACTATATATTATTGGTATTGTCTAAGATCATAGAATACATGAGTTTTTTCAGTTTTGATTAAATGATGTAGAAAAAAATAGATTACCTGCCACCACAATTTTTCTTTTGAACGATGTAGTGACAATAATTTTGTTAAAAATGTCACTGGCCAGAATCATCATTAAAACATTGTTGTCCCCTAGTAATCATTTTTAGTGCAACAGCTAAAATTGTCACATCACTTCGATGATGAGCATGAATTTGCAAAGGACAGTAAACATTTTCCATAATCTTTCCTTTATCCTTTGTTGTATTTCCCACTAAAGATCAGGGTGAGGTTATTTAGTCAAATGCCCTATGTTTCATTTGAATATCAAATCTTTCAAACTTTATTTACATATGCTGTATTCCATATCTAGAATCAACACAATTCTACATGCTGTCGGCCTGCAGTAGAATTGGCTGAACAAATGCTGACCCCTGTCTCTGACTCTAGGCTATATAGGCTAATAGAATATGTGGTAACACTTTACTTGAAGGGGTGTGCATAAGACCAACATGACACCTTCATAACCATGACATGACACATTTTATGAATATGAAGGAGGTTTTATGCATGTTTATGACAACTGTCATTAAGTGTCATTAGCTCAATTATGACATTTTTAATGCAAATATGACATTGTTTGAGATGTCTTTGTTTTGACACCTTACATAAACCAATACATCATAACCTGTCAGTGTCTTTGTCATGACAACTTGATGTGTCATCCTTGCCTGACTCAGGCAGTGGTTGAAGTTGATCTGTTCAGCAGTCACTCCTCTGCCTTCTCAGAATGGCTTCATAAGCCTGGTGAGTAATGCATAGGCAGGATCTTCTAAGATCATTAGTGGCACATTTACTCCCTCAAAGATTTCAGTCCACTGCCACTCGGGCCCTGATCAAAAAGAGATGAAAGGGCAAAAACACGAGCACCATGGAGTCTTCCTGGCTGTCCAATATTTATGTGCCAAAATTTCATTTTGTTGTCTACCTCAGCCTGAAGTATGACTGAATAGATACCCCTGAATAAGTAGTCCGCTGGTGTGATGGGTGGAGCCTTGATAGGTATATGTGTTACGTAAAGTACAGACGGATGCAATTGCAAGTAAAAGGTTCTTTAATGATGTTACGCACCCTTAGACACAAAGTCTTTAAAGGGGCAACATTGAGGTCGTGATCAGAAGGTGGTGTAATTAAAAATGGCAAGAGACGGCACGTAACAAGGTATTGTGAAAAAATAAAGTACGGTTTATTGTAATAGTGAAATATTTATGCAAAAGATGAATAATAATAATACTAATAATACTTGTTGCGGACAAAAAAAAAAAAAAAAACATATACAGATTGAGAGTTCAAAATAAATAACCCAAGAGAATAAGGACATAAATAGTGAAGCCAAATGAAAGAAAAGAACAAAACAAACTCTGGTTAACTAATCCCAACCTCTTAGCTAACTAATAACAAAAAGAAAAGAAAAGACAGGGTTCTTCAGCGCAAAGCGCCCTCTCTAACTACTCTAACTAATAAACAAAACATACAAGGGTGGTGTTCACTTCCTTACCTGGTGTTTGTATACATCGAGTTTGCTAAGTGTTGCTTTGTGTACATCACGTGACATATTACCTGTCCGAATTACTCTTGGTAACCTCAAAACACGCCACCATGGCAGAACACATTACACTTGGTAATCTCAGAACACGCCGTCATAGGCAGAACACATTACACTTGGTAATCTCAGTACAACACGCCATCCATAGGCAGAACACATTACACTTGGTAATCTCAGAACACGCCGTCATAGGCAGAACACATTACATTTGGTAATCTCAGAACAGCGCCCATAGGCAGAACACATTACATTGGTAATCTCAGAACATGCCGTCATAGGCAGAACACATTACCTTGGTAATCTCAGAACACGCCGTCATAGGCAGAACAGATTACATCTTGGTAATCTCAGAACACGCCGTCATAGGCAGAACACATTACATTTGGTAATCTCAGAACACGCCATCATAGGCAGAACACATACATTTGGTAATCTCAGAACACGCCATCATAGGCAGAACACATTATCTTGGTAATCTCAGAACACGCCGTCATAGGCAGAACACATTACTCTTGGTAATCTCAGAACACGCTGCCATGGCAGAACACATTACTCTTGGTAATCTCAGAACACGCCGTCATAGGCAGAACACATTACACTTGGTAATCTCAGAACACGCCGTCATAGGCAGAACACATTACTCTTGGTAATCTCAGAACATGCCGCCATAGGCAGAACACATTACACTTGGTAATCTCAGAACATGCCGCCATAGGCAGAACACATTACACTTGGTAATCTCAGAACACGCCGTCATAGGCAGAACACATTACTCTTGGTAATCTCAGAACACGCCGTCATAGGCAGAACACATTACATTTGGTAATCTCAGAACACGCCATCATAGGCAGAACACATTACACTTGGTAATCTCAGAACACGCCGTCATAGGCAGAACACATTACTCTTGGTAATCTCAGAACACGCTGCCATGGCAGAACACATTACTCTTGGTAATCTCAGAACACGCCGTCATAGGCAGAACACATTACTCTTGGTAATCTCAGAACACGCCGTCATAGGCAGAACACATTACTCTTGGTAATCTCAGAACATGCCGCCATAGGCAGAACACATTACACTTGGTAATCTCAGAACACGCCGTCATAGGCAGAACACATTACACTTGGTAATCTCAGAACACGCCGTCATAGGCAGAACACATTACTCTTGGTAATCTCAGAACATGCCGCCATAGGCAGAACACATTACACTTGGTAATCTCAGAACACGCCGTCATAGGCAGAACACATTACACTTGGTAATCTCAGAACACGCCGTCATAGGCAGAACACATTACTCTTGGTAATCTCAGAACACGCCGTCATAGGCAGAACACATTACTCTTGGTAATCTCAGAACATGCCGCCATAGGCAGAACACATTACACTTGGTAATCTCAGAACACGCCGTCATAGGCAGAACACATTACTCTTGGTAATCTCAGAACACGCTGCCATGGCAGAACACATTACTCTTGGTAATCTCAAAACACGCCGTCATAGGCAGAACACATTACTCTTGGTAATCTCAAAACACGCCGTCATAGGCAGAACACATTACTCTTGGTAATCTCAGAACACGCCGTCATAGGCAGAACACATTACTATTGGTAATCTCAGAACACGCCACCATGGCAGAACACATTACACTTGGTAATCTCAGAACACGCCGTCATAGGCAGAACACATTACACTTGGTAATCTCAGATCACGCCGTCATAGGCAGAACACACTACTCTTGGTAACCTCAAAACACGCCGTCATAGGCAGAACACATTACTCTTGGTAATCTCAAAACACGCCGTCATAGGCAGAACACATTACACTTGGTAATCTCAGAACACGCCGTCATAGGCAGAACACATTACACTTGGTAATCTCAGAACACGCCACCATGGCAGAAAGAAAAAACAGGACAATGTCTGTAACAGAAAATAACCAACATAAAAGCGTCAAGCAGAGTGACAGAAAGAAACAAGCTGACATGTGTTCTTCTCAGCTTCCTTTTAAAACTCGAGTGGTGAACTTGATAGGCTTCGGGGGAAAGATGACGTCACAACGCAGATGATGATTGACATCTCTCTAAGCCAAAAGCGGACGAGTGGTGACGCAAGCCTAAGAATGTGATTGAATGTGAAGAGAAACAAAAGAAAACACATAATACGCGAGACCACAGGGACGTAACAAATGAGAATAAAGGTAGTCCAGAGTAAGTATTCAAAGTCTTGATGTGAGGACCGACAATGAAAATGAGCTACAAAATGGTATTTATTGTTTAAATTTGATAATACAATAGACAGAATTTGAAATGAAAAACTTTATGACAAAGCATATTGTTCTGTTCGTTCCTCAACTAAAAATGACTGACTAAAAGATTTATTCTTCGAATTTAAGAATTAATATTCCTTCATAAAAATAAAATGCGATTAAAAATGATAATTAGTTATTTTTACCCAGACATATTTTGAGTCCATATTCATATGGATCATACGAAACAAAAATGCAGAATGAATCAATTATACAAAGTGATACAAGGAAAACAATTACACAGAAAAAAATATCTATAGATAAATACTTCCGTTAGGGAAATTCAGGTTTCCAGTAGCAGCAATTAAAACAAACAAGACAAGACAAGACAAAAATTAAATGCTCACAGGGCTTAAAAAGCCGTATCGCCTGAGGGACAAACGACTCAGTCTGTCTGTGCCGGCCAGAGAGAGCATGCTGTCGCTGAAGGTGCTCTTCTTTCTGACAATGTTATTGTGCAGTGGGTGAAAGGCAGTGTCCAAGATGGAAGAAAATTTGCTATATCCTCCTCTCTGCCACAGATGTTAAAGAGCCAAGTTTCACCCCCACCACAGAACCAGCCTTCCTCACCAGTTTATTTTAATGCCGCTCCCCCAACATACCATAGCATATAAGAGGACGCTAGTTTGATAAAACATCTGCAGTAGCTTCTGACAGATATTGAAGGACCTTAGCCTTCTCAGAAAATAGAGTCGACTCAGTCCCTTCCTGTATAGTCATCTATGTTTTTGGACCAGTCCAGTCTGTTGTCCAGCTGCAGACCAGATATTTGTAGGTCTGGACCACCTCCACACAGTTCCTTCGATAAACACAGGCTGCAGTTGAGGCCTCAGGCCCCATCCACACTACTATGTTTTAGTTTAGAAACGGAGACCTAATCAGGAATTCACGCAGTAAGGGATCTGTATTAAGATGGTACATTTGTCTCCTTTGGAAATTTTCGGGAGAAATACAAACTTCATAGAAGTAATTTTTTAGGTTCTTGCAAGTCAGGAACTATGTACAATCTTACTTAAACAGGCTCTCTACAATTAGCCCTTCTTGTCTGGACACCTGCCTTAATGACTATTTTGGCAAAGGGAAAACGATTTCCTGCATTTATAACACCCTCCAGGCCTCTCAATTGCCTGTTAAATCTTCAATCAAGAGTCTATGGGAGGAAGAATTAGGGTCAGAGATTTCTGATGAGTTATGGGCTGATAGCCTGGAAGAGATTAATAGATGTTCTATAAACTCCAGAAATTGCCTCATTCAGTTCAAAATCTTGCATAGACTACACTATTCTAAAACAAAATTATCCAGAATATTTCCAGGTGTCTCCCCAAAGTGTGATAAATGCAAGACGGCGGATGCGACCCTGCTTCACAGTTATGCAGTATGTCCTAATCTTCAAAACTTCTGGTGCAAGATTTTCAATGTCATCTCTGAAATCACGAATCAATATATTGAACCAGATGAGTTTTTAATTGTGTTTGGGGTTTCAAGACATGAGCTCTGTTTGTCCAAGTCTCAACAACAATTTCTTTCCTATGGGCTTTTAACAGCCAAAAAGCTTATTTTAACTTTCTGGAAAAGCGAATTGCCGGCATCTTTCCAGTTATGGCTTGACAAACTCACAACTATTCTTCATCTGGAACGTATACGGCTCCACATAAATGATAAAAGACAACAGTTTGCTAAAATTTGGGAACCCTTCATAAGGTATTTAGGTGGAGAAGACTTGGAGGAAAGAGATGTTGACTCAACTTGAACTCAATTTGAACCACTCCAATGTTGGTAGCTGTTTTATTATTTATTTATGTTTGTCTGTTTAAGTACTCCTCTCCATGCAGTGCATATCAGGCGGAAGGGAAAGGGTGGGAGTTCTAGTAGTTTTGTTTTAAAAGTTTCGGTATGCTGGAACATAAGCATATGATTGTGTGTAGGTGGCATGTACATGTATAGGCATGTTACTGAATATGTGTATGCCTGTGTGTACAATTGTATGTATAGGCTACATATGAATATATAATTAATAATTGCAGAAGGAACTATACTATCCTGTTAGATTTTTGTCTGTATAAGGAAAAGACAGAGGATCTTTGGATATATTTTCTGTTAAGCTTACAGTATCTGTACTCTTTATATTTCTCAAAAAATAAAAAAAAAATAAAGGAGACCTTTTACTACGTTTGCACCTCCCGTCCAGACTAAAATGGCAAAAACGAAGACCTAAAACGGAGAAGTTTAGAAACGCTGCCGACCCCGTTTTGTGTTTTGAATCTCCGGAGGGCGTTTTAGTGAAGACGGGTCAAACCGGAGGACTTTAGAAACGATGACTCTGATTGGGTGTCACACCATACATACCTTTAGTGATTTCGTCCTTATTGTGGGATACACCTTTCCCATTTTTGTGGCTTGCTCTGGCGATGGACAATGCTCCCGGTACCTTTCCAATATGTATTTCGTATTTGGTTTGTGACAACTCCCAGTCTGTGTTTTCTGCCGCCACAGCTTCTTTTTTTTTCTGATACGCAGCTAAAACGCTGGTGTGGACGGAGATCGTATTCATTTTAATTCTCCTTTTCTAAACTAAAACGCAGTAGTGTGGATGGGGCCTCAGTCTCCGGAAGTCGACCACCATCTCCTTCGTTTTTATAGTGTTGAGCTGTAGTTGGTTAAAGCTACACCACCTCACAAAGTCATCAATCAGGGTCCGATACTCCCCCTCATCTCCATTCTTAATACACCCCACAATTGCAGTGTCATCAGAATACTTCTGCATGTGACAATTCTGTGTTGTACTTAAAATCGGAGGTGTACAATGTGAACAAGACTAGGGAGAGCACTGTCCCCTGTGGCGCTCCTGGCTTATGACTTATGTTTGTAGATCAGTGTTGCACTTTTATGTTCACAATATTAGCCTCTGCTTCGGGACCAGAACCCCTTTGGTGAGGCCACCGAAGCAAACAAAGAGCTGTTCTGACTGCCTAAACGGCACCGAAACTCTAAGTATATTTTTAGAGCCCTAACAGGACAAAGCAGTTTGGCCATCATTCTCCGAGGGTGGAAGTGCTAATAAAGTAATAACCTGAGCTCTGAATGGGGTTGAGAGCACTTTAGGTACATAACCATGCCTTGGCTTGAGAATGACTCTGGAGTAATTTATCCCAAATTCCAGGCAGGAGGGGCTCACGGAGAGCACGTGCAAATCCCCCACTCACTTGACTGATGCCAAAGCCAGCAGCAGAACAGTCTTCAGAGAAAGTGGTTTGATATCAACTGACTGTAGTGGTTCAAACGACTGTAGTGGTTAGTAGGAGGAGGAGGGAGAGCGAGCACAACAGCAGCAGTAAAGGATATAACTCCCCAGATAGCATGGTGACATTGATACAATGTTGAGTTTTGATCCAAACCATCATTTTGGTTGAGATTGACATTTCAATGTTTAAAGTGTGCTGGATCAGCATTGAAATTTTGATGAAAGCCAACAGCACACATGGGTGGAGACAGTGACATTAAACTAACAGTGATTTGTAGTTGATGAGCATAAGATCATTCAGACATGTATCTCTGCAGAACACTAGTGGGTGTTTCTCAATCAGTGGGGCATTTTCAACCACTTTACCCAATTGCTCTAATCCACTGGGGGCTTGGTTTAGGGGTGGGCCATCATGATTTTAGCAAGTCTGTTGAAAAATGTTTGAAAAACATTAATTGTAGTTTGAAATTGGCCAATGAGTGGTAAACGGCCATTTTGTCTTTGCATGTGCACTTCTCAGTAGTCTAAGGGGGCTTTCACACTGGCAGGTTAGTTCGGAACGGGGCACGGTTCGCACGAAAAATCGCTTATGTGAACGCTGTCATGGGACCCGGGTGCGCACTGGGGTACCGAACCCAAGACTGCCTGAGGGAGGTGGTCTGAGTTCGATTGCTCCCGAATCGTGCCGCGGTTTGCGTGAATGTGAAAGCAACACGGACTCGGGTGCGCACATGTTCAGGAAGTAAAGTAACCTGCGCATGCGTTTTAGCTTATTGTGATGTATTCAGTTAAATAAAACACTTGTAAGGAATGATAGTGTTGATGATTTACCTTGGATACGAGCAAGAGTGAGCCTGCAGTGTATTTGTGCATTGCGCGTGGAATCAAGGCAACAAATTTGGAAATCCACTGTCTCCTCAAAAGAGTCCGTTTGCAAGCAGCAGAAGTACACCTTATGTGATTCACGTACAGTAAACCTGTATTGTTCACTCAACTGCGCATAATATCAGCGAATTAATGAAAAAAACACAATATTGACCCGCGTTCTGTTTTCTATCATGCGCCGTGCACGTTTGCGATGACATAATATGTACGCAAATGCACCAGAGTTCGATAGAATCAAGTTGAGTGTGAAACCAGACCAACACTGCGGGGAGGCCTGGGAACAAACGCGCTCGGGCCGCAGCAAATGAGCCCAGTGTAAAAGCCCCCCAGATCAGTGGTTCCCAAACCTGTCCTGGCGCACCGCCAACACTGCGCGTTTTCTTTGTCTCCCTAATCAAACACACCTGATTCAACTCATCAGCTCATTAGCCCATGTGATAATTAGCTAATGAGTTAAATCAGGTGTGTTTGATTAGGGTGACAAAGAAAATGCGCAGTGTTGGTGGTGCACCAGAACAGGTTTGGGAACCACTGGTCTAAAAATGATTCTTCATTAAAGAGAAAACAGGTGCATCCTGTACAGACCTCTTTATTTGTTGAAGCACCTGACATACTTGCATGACTCCACAATTTCAAACAATGTTTCAAACTTGTTTTCACAGATTCAAACGACATCTACCTTCTCTGTTCCTTTGTTTTGCGTGCTTATTTGCGTTTGATTTGTGTTGTTACTCACTGTAATTAGATAGATTAAAAAGTTATTAAAGTGTTTGAATAAAGTATCTATTTTTCTACATTCTTAAAAAAACCCATCTTGCTTTGAAAAGTTTATTAGGAATTTCCTGAATAAAGTTCTTACGTCAATTAACAGATTTCTTAAGGTGCAAGAGACATGAACATAAGCAAGAATGTTATACTGCACACATAGCCCATGTCTTCATCCATCAGTGCTTGAATGCAGAGCATTGCTTCTTTAGTATGAGTGAAAGCAGATGAAGATGGACAATTAAAAAAAGAGAGAAGCACTCTCCTGATAATGCTGACATTGATTATACACTTGTCAAGTTGAGTTGTTGTCGACAGCATAATCACCTGACCTGGGACTTGATGATATTCTGCATCTTATCACTGCTTAATCAGGTAATCATTCATATTCCTGAATCTGTATTAAATTTGAGAAATAACTGATTTCCATTCAGTTTAGCTTGTTTCCACTGAAACACAAAAACAAAAAACATCTTGTGTTTATTAAGAAAGTGACTGACATGGCTATTTTGTGATATTTAAAGAGATTAAGGTCTACATAAGGTGAATCTGCAGCTTCAAAGGGATAGTTCAGCCTGAAATGAAAATTATGTCATCAATTATTTACCCTCCAGTTGTTCCAAACCTGTATGAATGTCTTTCTTCTGCTGCACACAAAAGAAGATAGAGTTAATAATGTTGGCAACCAGACAGGTGATGTTAGCCATTGACTTCCATTGTATTTATTTCCTACTATGGAAATCAATAGCCACCGTCAACTTTCTGGTTACCAACATTCTTTAAAATATCTTATTTTGTGTTCAACAAAGGAAAGAAACTCATACAGGTTTGGAACAACCTGAGGGTGAATAAATGATGACAGAATTTTCATTACGGGTTGAACTATCTCTTTAAAGAAATTTTCATTGAAAAAAAAACTAAGATCTTTTATTCTACAAGCTAAACGTGTTACTTGAATGCTGTAGTTTCACAGAAAATGAACTGAGTTGTAGTGAATGGCTATAGCTCTTCTTCTTCTTCTAGAGTTTAACTGGCGGTTGGCAAACCAACTTAAGGTGCATTTACCGCCACCTACCGGACAGGAGTGAGGTCGTCGAGAATAGTCAGAGGGAATTATTCACCTTTGCGCACCTATACCTATGGTAAAAATATGCACCTATTAAATACGGTAAAATAACCCTGTATTTTTGAGAAACCTCATAACTTGATTTTTAACACTTTTAGATACATCTCCTAAGAGATTAGCTAAAGTAAGCGCTTTTCTTTCTTTATATAGGATAATAGGACTGATGTTAAACAACTACGCTCTTTCATGTAATTATTTCACTCAATAAGGACATGCTCAGCTGTTTCTGGCTGACTGCAATAATCATATGCTCATGTCTGATGTTTCCCTATCCGGAACAAAGATCTATTGAGACCTGAATGGCAATCCTCAAACGTGTCAGCACTGGCTCTTCTCTCCGGCTTCCATCCCTAGACCTACCCCCTCCCACATTTCTTTGCACACAGTTAAGATGTCTGCCAGTGTCATTACTATCCCACTGCTCTTGCCACATCCCAATCACTTTATTCTGAATAATAGTTTTCCCTTCACCTTTGCACAGATGGACATTGATGTTAACCACATCCAATTTCAAGGCCTGTTTAACTAGAATATCCACCTCTTCATTTCCATCCACACCTACATGGGCAGGGAACCAAACAAACTGAACACAAACCTCTTTACTATGCAGCTGAAACAATATATGATATATTTTGTGTAATACATCTAGTCTGCATGACTTACCTGTTTTTATGCAGCCATATCACCCTGTAGCCCAAGACTGGTTGTTCACTGAAGCTGAGCAGGGCCGAGCCTGGTTAGTACCTGGATGGGAGACCTCCTGAGAAAAACCAGGTTGCTGCTGGAAGAGGTGTTAGAGAGGCCAGCAGGGGGTGCTATCCCTGTGGTCTGTGTGGGTCCTAACACCCCAGTGTAGTGATGGGGACACTATACTGTCAAAATAGCACCGTCCTTCGGATGAGACGTTAAACCGAGGCCCTGACTCTCTGTGGTCACAAAAAATCCCAGGATGTCGATAAAGAATAGGGGTGTAACCCCGGCATCCTGGCCAAATTTGCCCCTTGGCCTCTGTCCATCATGGCCTCCTAATCATCCCCATATACTGATTGGCTTCATCACTGTCTCCTCTCCACCAGTAAGCTGGTGTGTGGTGAGCGTTCTGGCGCAATATGGCTGCCGTCGCATCATCCAAGTGGATGCTGCACATTGGTGGTGGTTGAGGAGATTCCCCCCTTCTATGTAAAGCGCTTTGAGTGTCCAGAAAAGCGCTATATAAATGTAATGAATTATTATTATTATTATTATTATTATTATGCTCAATAATGCAGCTTGACTGTCTGAGGCAACTACAGCTCTGTTTATGCCTCCAATGCAATTCATAAGCAGCCAATTAAGTGCTAAAGCAATGACAGTGAATTCAACAGTATACACTGCAAGATAATCAGAAGTTCTTCTTTTAATTTTGATGTTGTATTGTGGAATACTCACTGCCGTTCATGTTCTGCCATTATTGGGATCTTTAGACCCATCAGTATACAGTACAAGGTGCTCCTCAAACTGCTCAAAATACTTTTGAACAACAAGCCATTCTGGGGTACACCTACTTTTCTTTTTCAATGCCAGTTGTAGCTGCAAGTCCACTACTGGCATAACAAACAACCATGGGGGGTATAGAGGAACATGGTAGGCCTGAGCTTTAATATAATCCACCCAAAGCAATAGTAGACAGACTCCTGATGTTCCCAACAATCCTGCAACATAGCTTTTGCTGGGTGAACACAGTTATGACCCTGTAGATTGACACAGTACGCATACATTAGCTTAACCGCAATGGAAGTTCTCCAGACTCAACCTGCAAAGCAGCAACAGGAGACGGTCTAAAAGCTCTGCAACAAATACGCAATGATTGTTCTCTGCCCAACCTAATCAAATGACTTTCAGCAGCTCCCATATATGCTAAACATCCATAATCAAGGGAAGACCTCATGAGAGTCTGGTAAATCCTCAACAATGCTCCTCTTGCAGCTCCCCAGTCCTGACCAGACAAACACCTCAACAAAATATTAACTTTTTTCCACTTGATTTGAGCACTCACTTGTTCTAACTTTTGCTCGTAAAGTTTTAATGTAATGTCTTTATGTCGTCTTGAAAAGCAAATAACTTGGGTCTTAGCAACAGACATTCTGTTTTACAGACAGACTTATTAGCCCATTCCTCCACCACCACAACTGCATCCTGCATCTTCTTTTCCAGGTACTTCAGATTACGCCCCCGCATCCAAAGGGCCCCGTCATCTGCATATAAGGACTTGCCTATACTTCTGTCAATTCGGTCAAAAATGTCATTTATCATTATGTTGAAAAGTACTGGACTGCAGACGCTGCCTTGCGGTGGACCATTCTCTACAGCATACGTACACTTTCGGGACTCATCGGGAGTGAACGCTGGCGCAACTTGCTGCCGCTGCTCGCCGTTAGCTCATTTGTTTTGAGTTGTTTTGTTCTGGTCTGAGCCTCATCTGGCGTTTTCACTGGCCGTGGACTCTGCTTAAATCTTCCTCAACAATGTGGGCCGGTAGAACATACATTTTGTTTGTCTGTGCCTGGCTCTTTCTACTGCCTGCTCACCTGCTAGTGACGGGTTTGCTTCAATACTCGGCCATTGACCTGCTCCGGCTGCGCTATCACCTGCCTGGACCTGCGCCGGAGGCTTTCCACCTTCATCCGGACATCGCCTTCCAGCCTCGTCCGAGATACATCCATCGAGGGTCCCGCCGGAATTTCAATCACAACAGCTCAACAGTAATAAAGTCCATCTGGTCCAGCTCACGTCGCCCTCCACGCCCCACCAACCGGGCTGTCGACCACAGTGTGTTAGCCCACCTAGCTCGGTCGGCTAGCACCACCACCAGCTGTGACAACACTGCACTTAACTTCGCTCTGCTCAACATCCGCTCACTGTCAGACAAGGGACATCTCATCCAGGACCTCATCAACGATCGTATGCTAGACTTTCTTTGTTTAACCGAGACATGGCAACAGCCCAACGACTTCACTCAGATGAATGAATCCGCTCCTAGTGGGTTTGCTTACATCTGTCAACCTCGTGGCTCCGGCCGGGGAGGAGGTCTCGCGATAATCTATCGCGAGAAGTGGAAAGTCTCGACGATATCCGTGCCTGTCTCTAGCTCGTTTGAATCTGCTGTCTGCAAACTGTCTGGTTCTACTCCAACCATCATTGCAACTGTCTATCGCCCCCCAAAATTGAATAGTGAATTTTTAAATGATTTTGCTTCTTTTCTCACTCACTTATCCTCTCTCTCATCAAACATAATATTGCTGGGTGATTTTAATATCCACATGGACAATATCAATCTGCCTCTTACTAAAGACTTCACCTCCTGTCTAGAGAGTTTTGGATGCCAGCAATATATCACTTTTCCCACACACTCCAAAGGACATACTCTGGACTTAATCTGCTGTTCTGGTGTCACCCCCTCTGACATTACACCTGCTGAACTCCCTATAACTGACCATTTCCTTCTCTCATTTACTGTGAAACTCACTCTTTCCATCTCTAATTTACCACGACTTATTACATTTCGGAATATAAAGAATATCGATCCTGTCACTCTCACTTCAAGTATTCACTCTTTCTTCCTGTCTGACACTCACAATCTATCCACCCCCGATGATCTGGTCTCTCACTACAACAGTGGACTCCATAATATTCTTAACTCCCTTGCTCCACTAAAAAACAGATCTGTTTCTTTTTCTATCTCCGCCCCTTGGTTCACCCCCGATCTTCGTCTCATGAAAGCCAAAGGGCGGCAACTTGAACGTCTTTTTAGAAAAACTGGTCTCACTATCCACAAAGAAATGTACAATAACCACATCTTACTTTACAAGGACTCCGTTGCCAGCACCAAAACCCACTACTACTCAAGTCTGATCATTGCCAATAAAGGAAACTCCAAGTCACTTTTTTCCTTACTAAATAACATCACCCAACCCCAGGACTCACTCCCCCCTCATTTTTATACAACCGCCTTCTGCAACTCCATTATGTCATTCTTCACTGAAAAAATCAAAAACATCCACCAGCACCTTGGATCTATTCCTCACCCCAGCATCTCAGCTGATTTTCACCCATTCACACATTCATTCTCTTCCTTTCAGCTCCCCGCTATTTCAGAAATCACAGAACTCATCAGGAAATCCAAGGCTTCCACTTGTCAACTTGACCCCCTTCCCACACAACTTGTTAAAGCTTGCCTTCCATCCCTGGTTCCCCTCATTTCTGCTATCATTCACTCCTCTCTTACCACTGGAACTGTACCTACATCATTTAAAACTGCTGCCATTACCCCAATTTTAAAAAAAATTGGTGCCGATCCATCCAACCTCAATAACTTTCGCCCTATATCCAATTTACCATTCATTTCCAAAATCCTTGAAAAAACAGTTGCCTCTCAACTACATTTTCATCTATCCCACAATAATCTGTATGAGCAGTTCCAGTCTGGTTTCCGTCCACTCCATAGCACTGAAACAGCACTTATCAAAATCACCAACGACCTCCTCATGGCAGCTGATTCTGGACTCCTTACCATCCTCATCCTCCTCGACTTAAGTGCAGCCTTTGATACCATCTGTCACACCATTCTTCTCAACAGATTATCGTCCATCGGCATCACCCACACTCCGTTAGACTGGTTTACATCTTACCTCTCTGGCCGCACTCAATTTGTTCAATTTAAGTCTTTCAAATCTAGTCCCTCCATTGTCACTTCAGGTGTACCCCAGGGCTCTGTCCTGGGGCCCCTACTTTTCATCATTTATCTTCTTCCCCTGGGCAATATATTCCGCAAATTTAACATTCAATTCCACTGTTATGCTGATGACACCCAGCTCTACCTCTCGACCAAACCCTCATCCACTCTCCCACCCACACTCCTTACTGACTGTATCACGGAAATAAAAACCTGGTTTTCTCAAAATTTTCTCAAATTAAACAGTAATAAAACTGAGGTTCTCCTCATTGGCACTAAATCTACTTTATCCAAAACCGACAGTTTTTCACTCACTATTGATAACTCCTCTGTTTCACCCTCCCCCCAGGTTAGGAGTCTGGGTGTCATCCTTGACAGCACATTATCTTTTCAGCCCCACATCAATAACATTACCCGGTCTGCCTACTTCCATCTAAGAAACATTAATCGCCTCCGCCCCTCCCTTACACCACACACTGCCGCCGTCCTTGTCCACAGTCTTGTCACTTCCCGTTTGGACTATTGCAACTCTCTCCTTTTCGGCCTTCCTCACAAATCCCTTCATAAGCTTCAACTGGTCCAGAACTCAGCTGCCCGCATCATAACTCGAACCCCCTCTGTTCACCACATCACTCCTGTTCTCCAACAGCTTCACTGGCTCCCGGTCCAGTTCCGTATCCAATTCAAAATTCTTCTGTTAACATTCAAGGCCATTCACAAACTTGCTCCACCATATCTGTCTGATCTTTCCATGGTCCAACAACCACCCGCTCACTTAGATCCTCTTCCTCCATACACCTGTCTGTCCCCCTTGCCCGTCTCACCACTATGGGGAGTAGAGCATTTAGTCGCTCTGCTCCCCGTCTCTGGAACTCATTACCACCCCAACTCAGAAACATTGATTCATTCTCCCATTTCAAATCACAACTAAAAACACATCTGTTCAAAACTGCCTATCTCACTTGATTTTAATTGCTCTGCCTCTTTCTGTTTTTTATTTTTATTTTATGTTGTTTAATTATTTCTGGTGCTTTTAAATTTCTTATGTATCCTTGTACGGTGTCCTTGAGTGCCGAGAAAGGCGCCTTTAAATAAAATGTATTATTATTATTATTACTAGAATAGGCCGCGCCAACTCTAACCTCAATTTCTCTTCCAAATAAAAAATCCAGTACCCAATTATAAAGCTTACCTCCAATACCACGTTTCTCAAGCTTCATCAATAATCCCTCCTTCCACAACATATCGTAATTAGGGCTGTGAAACGATTAATCGCATCCAAAATAAAAGTTTGTGTTTACATAATATATGTGCGAGTACTGTGTATAATTATTTTGTATATATAAATACACACACATGCATGTATATATTTAAGAAATATTTCCTTATATAGACACATATATTATGTAAACACAAACTTTTATTTTGGATGCGATTAATCGTTTCACAGCCCTAATGCTTTCTCTATATCGAAAAAGACAGCCACCACTATTTCTTTGTTTGCCTGGACTTTTCTCACTTCTGACTCCAAACATAGAATTGCGTCCATCGTATTTCTTCCCTTACGAAAACCGCAGAACAAGTTTTTTCTCTGCATATAATATGTCAGCCTATCTGTTACTATTCTCTCCATCGTTTTCCCTAACTGCGAGGTAAGCGCAATGGGCCTGTAATTAGAAGGGTCAGTTGCACTCTTACCAGGCTTCAGTATCAGGCACTATGACTGCCTGTTTCCACGCACCAGGAATCCTTCCTGTTTCCCAAACCAGATTGAAAAGCTTCAGGACAGCATTAAGAGACCTGTCACTTAAATGTCCAAGCATAGAGTAGCAAATATCATCCTTGCCAGGCGTAGATTGCTTCACATTACCGACAGCTTTCTTTAATTCAAAAATTGAAAAAGGCATATCAAGATCCCTACTTGAGACTCTCTTCCGAACAATAACTCCTGGATTTTCAGCTAAAGCCTCCTTTCTACAGCACTTGGCAGTGTCTGACAATTTCTCAGAACTGTGTACTTTGAAGTCTCCACCAACAACTCTGCTTTTTCATTATTACTAACAGCGAACTGCCCATTACGAAGCAAAACAGGCATAGACTAATTCCTTTTTACACCATTCATTTTCCTAATAACTCCCCAGAAATCTGACAGCTTAGTTTCTCTCCCAATATTATTACAATATTCCCTCCAACAAGCCCTTTTAGCAGCTCTAACAGTCCTTCTAACAACAGCCTGCACTCTCTTATACTGGACTAAAGCCTTAAGTGTATGATTCTTCCTTATCTGCTCAAATGCCTTACTTCTCTCTTTAATTGCAGTACAACACTCCACTTCACCATGGTACAGACTTTTTAAGTCCTCTTTCACCAGTCTTTGGAATTGAGACCTCAGCTGCCTGAAGAATATCAGACAAGTTCAGAGTTAAGTAATTCCACATCATTCAAACACCTTTTATCTAATTCACCACACTTCCTCTCAACTAAAACTTGAAATAATTCCCAGTTGGCTTTATCTAACCTCCATCTCGGTACCCGCACTTCAACTTCTTTAGTTAAATCAATTCTAGTCTCAGCCTCAGACGTCACACTCACGGAACGTTGGCTAAACGTCTGATGCATATGGTACACTTAACTGGAAACACTTCAGGAATGTCGAAGTCGTCATCTGATTGGTGGAATTTTATCGGATTTCCGGGGGGGGCGCGAGTGTCGCGTTTATTTTCGGTCCTCCGGGAAACAAAGCGCAGACGTGTGAACTCTTTAAGAGATGTCCAGGAGTTTTGCACGCCGACTTGTTGCACGCCGGTCTGTTGTTGTGGGGACATTTCCACGCCCAGAAACGTGAAGCTGAACGAAACGAACTGTAATTGGTTGTTTGACATGTTGGTCAAACGGCCTTATGGGCGTGCCTTGGCCAAAAAATGCTGCTATGAATTCCAGACCTTCAGCCGTCAGTCTGAAGGTCTGGCTACGCAAGACGGTACAGACGGTACACCATTCCATGTTTGAGGTTGGGTTGAAAACTGACTCTCATTTAATCTCTCTTCCTCTAACTCCCAGCTAGTATTTTTAAAACCGAGATACTTCTGCGCTGCTTTTACAATTATTTGAATTGTTTCCATCTTCCTTTCAGCTTGAGCAGTACAATTAATAATCTCTACCATGAACAGAACAAAGTAATCTTTTCTCATAAGTAGGGTATTTTCTTTGATCTTACTGCATCCCTGACAAGCAGAATTTCGTGCCTCTACAGCTGCTGTTTTATTCACCTGTACAGTTGGCTGAGTAGGTACTTTCCTAGCCGCTTCAGCATATGAGACCCCAGTTTGGATTTTAACCTTTTGTACCTCTACTGTTCTTTTGCTAACTGTACATCCCCTGTAAGCTGAGCTATGATCACCTCCACAGTTACAACATTTCAAGGTAGCTCCTTCCTCATATTTTCCATATTCATGTTCCCCGGCGCATCTCCCACACCTCTACTTCTCCTTACATACTGCCGCGACATGTCCAAACTTTTGACATTTAAAGCATCGAAGTGGTGGAATAAACGGCCGAACGCCATAACTCATGTTACCAACACAGACTTTATTTGGTAGAACCCTCTCTTCAAACTTCAACATGACTGAAAAACTATCACTCCTTTCCCCATTTATGTTAATTTTTAGTTGTCTAACTTCTACAACCTTTGCTCCCGATACATTGGATTTAATTTCTTCAACTGGGACCTCAGGTGGAATGCCTGTAATGACACCACGCAAATATTTTCCACTGTCAAGCAACTTTCCACTCACATTTTCACCCAGAACTTTACTCAAACTGAGCGCTCTCTCTTTGTGTTTTGCATCATTACAGATGACTGACAAAGACCCGTCCCGCAAAACGTTCGCACATTTCACTTTTCCAACTAGTGTGTTTATGTCCCTTGTAAGCTTAACGGGAATCCATTTATTCAACAACGCGCCCTCTTTAACCAATTTCACAACTACTTTAAAGGTGCCCTAGAATGTGAAATTGAATTTATCTTGGCATAGTTAAATAACAAGAGTTCAGTACATGGACATGACATACAGTGAGTCTCAAACACCATTGTTTTCTCCTTCTTATTTAAATCTCATTTTTAAAAAAACACCCCTGAAAAACAGGCGAATCTCCACATAATACCGACTGTGACGCAATAGTCGGGATCATTAATATGTACGCCTCCAAAAATTTGCATATGCCAGCCCTCAATGCCAGGCGGAACTGCGCAGCCGAGTCATCGAAACAAGGGAGGATAATAGGGAAAATGGCAGATCATGGAAATAAATGCTATGTTCCAGGCTGTGCAGGGGATGTGAGGACTTTTCACACCCTTCCCACAGAAAAGCAATGTCAACAGGCGTGGTTGATGTTTATATAATCGGATACCGCAACAGTTTAATTCGAAGTTGTTAGTTTGCTCTGCCCATTCCAAAGGAAAAGAGGCAGTATGTCTGATGCAAGACAGATTTTTAAAAACCGGAGCCGTTGGACCACCTGTAGTTATGACTTCTGAAGCCAATTTTATTTTTAAAGGTTGAAATGCTTTTGTCCTATTTCTCCCCTTTTTTAAAAAATGATCTTTTTATATATTTTTGTCATTGATTGATTGAATAAAATAAATTGACTCAACTGCTGGAAAGGTGTCATTTATATTTTAAAAGTTTTTTTTGTTAATTTCAGTGTTAATTCAACAGCAGTGATTTAGATTCAACATCATAGTGTAACATTGATTCAACAATAATACCATTGATTATTTTTGTTAATTTCAATATTGATTCAGCATCAGTGATTTTTCAGTGAGTGATCAGTGAGAAGCCCATAGATAATGAGTCCATAAAAGCAACGGGACAAAATACTCCTGCTCACTCATGCCAAAGAACTCTTTGCTCAAGTTCCCGTCTCTGCAAGATTAATGTTGGCAATTTTCACGCACAGCTACTAGAAGATTTACGTCTGTCAGTCAGGTTGCTCACGTCATCAAGCTTAGTTTGAGTCAGTTTGAGTCTGCGCGTCAGGAACGGAAGTGCT
The DNA here is from genome assembly GCA_036326025.1 of Chrosomus eos. Taxonomy (NCBI): domain Eukaryota; kingdom Metazoa; phylum Chordata; class Actinopteri; order Cypriniformes; family Leuciscidae; genus Chrosomus; species Chrosomus eos. The sequence goes on from CM070818.1 coordinate 60,788,800, forward strand.
CAAAAATCGCTAAAAATGGGCTTCAACTGTCTCATCTGAGTTCCAATGAGATGACTCTGTTCACTTCTTATACTATGGGATTAATATCCTGCCATGATTCAAAACTGAAAATAAAGTTTTGAAAGGTCGAAACTAAGTGTTCGAAAACTCAAAATCTTACAAAAAAAGTTTTGCAAGATCGAAAAATAAGATTAGCAAGCTTGCAAAATGTAAAAAAAAATATATATATCTCTGCAAACATTATGTTGTTTTTGAGATTTCCATCTTCAGAACTGCAACATTTTTTTTACGATGTTGCGCAAACAATTTTTTAGAGTTTCAAATTTGTCAGTGTTCTCCCACTGTATTAGTTTGTTTTCCAGGTTTGAAACCTTGTAAATGGTGATCTGAAAACTGGTGTGTGAATGTGTAAAGAAAAGTTTTGAAACTCTGAAAACAGAGTTTTGCAGGCTTGCAAAGTGGTAAAAAAAGAAAATCTCTGCAAACATAATTTTGTTTTTGAGTTTTCCTTCTTCAGAAGTGCAACACTCTTTTTTTACGGTGTTGCGCAATCATTTTTTCAGAGTTTCGAATTTGTCACTGTTCTCCCAGTGTATAGTTTGTTTTCCAGATTTGAAACCTTGTAAATGGTGATCTGAAAACTGGTGTGCGAATAGGTGAAAAAAAGTTTTGAAACTCTGAAAACTGAGGTTCGAAAGGGTGAAACTTATTACATTACATTACATTAGCACTCCTATTGCAGACCATTTTTTCAGAGCTGAGTTTACAACACCCACTTTGCGGAGATACGCCAACACAGTTGCGAGCTTGCGACTCGCGAAATTTGTGGCAGCGTTGTCACGCAGCTCTGCTCTGAAACTCTGAAACTCAGACTGAGCGAAAATGAAGCTTCGCAACCTCGCAACTAAAAAAAAGACTGGAGGGAGGGCCTTCTGCTCTTGCCCAATGCTTTGCTGTCTGCTGACGTACAGTCCAATCACAAGTCGTATTTACTGGAAAGGTGGGATTGACCGACTGCTCCGCCAATGACGAAAGCGCACAGGAGACGCAAACAGGATGCACGGCTCTCTGTGTGGCAAGCGGGTCAGAATTACGCTATAGATTAATAGGCTACATATTTAGAAGACACCTTTGTCCAAAACTTACAAAAAAGATACAAAGCAATTCGTCAAATGTCAGTCATAGTCCGTCACAATGTCAGTCTAATAATTGATTATTTAGACAATAAGAATAAAGGGCTAGGATTATCACAAATAACCACAAGATTTTTACGCTCATCATTCATTAAATCGTCTATTCCAGCATATTCCACCATTATTGTGGAGCGCGCGCCGCTTACTGCATGACATGGTGTCGTCGGCGACTTGTAGGCCTATCTTGCATTTTCCTATCTATCAACAGTGGAAACAACTTAAAATACTCCCTAATTTCTGGTCATAAAGAAAATAATAATACATCATTCGCAACTAATTATATTTGTGTAAACTCACAATAATAAGAAAACGATGTGCTTTTGTAAAATAACTTTCATGCTCTCCGTGAACTGCAGCGCATCTCAAATGAACTGAAAAACAGTGTATAGCCTACTAGCTTTACAGTCACAGAAATTCGAAAAATACATATAAAGCTTGACATTTTAAACGAACAACACTAACTTTTAAACAAACAAATTAGAATCGAAAGCAAATAGCCTACCGTCTGATAATGTAATCTCTAAAGGCGCATCCCCTTTACAGCGGAGATGATATGTTAGCTGCTTGATTTATAAAAAACATTAGTTTATTAATAAACATTTAAAATGCCTCGTTTGTCACATTCACGTTAACTTCATCATCCGTATTCACTACATTTCCCAGCATTCCCCTGGATCCTCACCTGCACTCGATTCCCTCATCACCACACCTGATCTCCATCACGTCATCTCATCACTAGCACGGACTATATAACACTCACTCTCCCTGCAGTCACGGTCTGATCTCGTCAATACCTGACACACAGACTCACCCATGCTATACCAAAGCCTTACCTGCTACTTACCTGCTACTCACCTGTTCCTGTTGGATTATCTTCTTCATCATCTGCCGTCTCCAGTTCCCAGCCGTTCTACTGCAGCCCTTTCCAGTGACGGGTCATCATCATCTGTAACAGAGACTCTGATTATTCCTGTGGCTAAGTCCATCCAATTATCTTCTGTTAAGATACTCACCATAACTCCGTCTGCTTCTGCTGTTCCTAAAATAAACACCATTTCACTTACCACCTGTCTGTCTCCTGTATCAACCGTGACAGAAGATCAGACCGCCCCAAGATGGACGATGGGGTAAAAATTATCGTCCTGGCTCAGGAGAGCCAAAGTTGGTCTTCGTTTGTTGAAGGCTTTATTCGCATCGCACTCGTCAGTAATGTGGCTGACGAGCGGTTGTGTACCTTATTCTGGCTCGGGGCCAGATTACACCACCGGATCGACCTTCCAGACACCACCGGACTCAGCTGGAGGGAGACCGTGATCCGGTGTCTGGAGAGTGTCGGTTCCCGACCCGGTACACAACCTACCAGCACCAAGCCCACTTCGCCGCTGGTCCCATCCAGCACAGAGCCTTCGCCGCTGGTCCCATCCAGCACAGAGCCTTCGCCGCTGGTCCCATCCAGCACAGAGCCTTCGCCGCTGGTCCCAACCAGCACAGAGCCTTCACCGCTGGTCCCGTCCAGCCCATTTGAACCTTCACCGCTGGTCCCATCCAGCACAGAGCCCCCACCGCTGGCCTCTGCCAGCATTGACCTAATAGACTTTTTCACTGAGCCAGAGCCTATTAACCCAGAGCCAGAGCCCGTTGACCCAGCGCCAGAGCCAGAGCCCGTTGACCCAGCGCCAGAGCCAGAGCCCGTTGACCCAGCGCCAGAGCCAGAGCCCGTTGACCCAGCGCCAGAGCCAGAGCCCGTTGACCCAGCGCCAGAGCCAGAGCCCGTTGACCCAGCGCCAGAGCCAGAGCCCGTTGACCCAGCGCCAGAGCCAGAGCCCGTTGACCCAGCGCCAGAGCCAGAGCCTGTTGACCCAGCGCCAGAGCCTGAGCCCGTTGCCTGCCCGCCAGAGACCGCCGTCCAGCCAGAGACCGCCGTCCAGCCAGAGACCGCCGTCCAGCCTGAGACCGCCGTCCAGCCAGAGACCGCCGTCCAGCCAGAAACTATATTCCCACCCTGCCTCCCTCTCCCACCTCCGCTATTGATGTCTTCATGCTCTACTGCCTCGCCTCTACTGAGCCCTGTCGACCCTGCTGCCCATCCACAGCTACCCCCCAGTATCGCTGTGGAGCCGCCTCTGGGTCTCCAGGCCTCAGCATCGCCCTGGTCAGTGGATCCCCTGTCCTTGCCTCAATACCCTGAACCTCTGACTCCACCTTGGTCCTCCGACCCTACAACCTCTCTGCGGCTCATTGTGCCCTCACCTCCGCCGGGTCTTGTCAGCCCGATAGCTCCACCAGGCTCACTCCTCCTTCCTTCCTCACATTGGTCAGCCGTCACCCTGGTTCCACCTCGGGACTCCGTGCTACCGGCTGTGCCTCTGCCCTGCATCCCTTCTGCTCCACCGGGCTCCATCTTCCCTCCTGCTCCTCAGTCGTCCTCCCTCGCACTGGTTACGCCACGGGCTTCCAGAGCCCCTTCTCCGTTTCGGTCCCATGAGCCTGCAGATCTGCCTTGGCCCTCCAGACCTGTGGTGTCACCTCGGCTCTGGGTCCATTCGGCTCAGTTGGGGAATTCTGGAACGTCTACAGGGTCTTCATCGCCATGGCCACCCGAAGGGGTCTCACCGCCATGGCCACCCGAAGGGGCCTCACCGCCATGGCCACCCGAAGGGGTCTCACCGCCATGGACGCCCGAGGGTCCCACAGCTCCGCCCTGGACGCCCGAGGGTCCCACAGCTCCGCCCTGGACACGTCCTCTCTCATCTGCTCCGCCTTGTCTCCTCTGCAGCGCGAGGTCGCGCTTTCCGGAGGGGGGTGTAATGTCACATTCACGTTAACTTCATCATCCGTATTCACTACATTTCCCAGCATTCCCCTGGATCCTCACCTGCACTCGATTCCCTCATCACCACACCTGATCTCCATCACGTCATCTCATCACTAGCACGGACTATATAACACTCACTCTCCCTGCAGTCACGGTCTGATCTCGTCAATACCTGACACACAGACTCACCCATGCTATACCAAAGCCTTACCTGCTACTTACCTGCTACTCACCTGTTCCTGTTGGATTATCTTCTTCATCGTCTGCCATCTTCAGTTCCCAGCCGTCCAACTGCAACCCTTTCCAGTGACTGTTCATCATCATCTAAAAGAGAGACTCTGGTTATTCCTGTGGCTAAGTTCATCCAATTATCATCTGTTAATATACTCACCATAACTCCGTCTGCCTCTGCTGATCTGTTAATAAACACTATTTCACTCATTACCTGTCTGTCTCCTGTATCAACCGTGACATCGTTATTTGTTAAGACACATTTATTATCATTAGCCTCTTTTGCACCGGCAAGATTTATGCATGCGCTTGGGATAGGCTATATTTGTCCATGCACCCATATATAGAAGAAATTAATATAGCCTAAACGTGCGATTAGTCAACTAATTGCTTAAACGAATGACTAGTAGTCGACTAGAAAAAATCTTTAGTCTATGGCAACTCTACTCAATAAACAATTTAGTTGACATTATTTACTTAGTAGTATCCAACTCTTATCATTAAATTAGTTGAGTTGACATTATTGAACTAATAAAATGATCAAATATGCTTAGCATATATGCTTATATATATATATTTAACTGCCACAGTGGCTGGTGGTCAAAAAAGTTAACTTCAGGCCTGTATGTGATGCATCATGAGATATTGCTGCACATCTCCATTCTCACACTGTAAAACAAACAGTGTGTACAAACAAGTATTTTATCTTGAAAGTCTTGACAGCATTAGCTATAAAGTTGATTTTGTAAGGTTTTAATAAAAACATACTTGTGCATTTCTTCTTTGAATCACGAAAAAAGCCTTTGATTATGTTTATCATATATAAAAATAATAATTAGCTAACCTACGACTAAACTAATGAGTCGGAGTCAAACTGTTACTTTAAGTAGGCTCCCACGCAGTTTTTGCAGTTTTAATTTAAGTATTAAGTGTCAGTATGGTGGATGATGAAAGCAGATTCAGAAGAAGAATTAATGAAATAAGAGACAGAATGAATGCTCAGTTTAATAGTCGCCGACGCCATCATGTCATGCAGTAAGCGCGCTCCACAATAATGGTGGAATATGCTGGAATAGACGATTTAATGAATGATGAGCGTAAAAATCTTGTGGTTATTTGTGATAATCCTAGCCCTTTATTCTTATTGTCTAAATAATCAATTACTAGACTGACATTGTGACGGACTATGACTGACATTTGACGAATTGCTTTGTATCTTTTTTTAAGTTTTGGACAAAAGTGTCTTCTAAATATGTAGCCTATTAATCTATAGCGTAATTCTGACCCGCTTGCCACACAGAGAGCCGTGCATCCTGTTTGCGTCTCCTGTGCGCTTTCGTCATTGGCGGAGCAGTCGGTCAATCCCACCTTTCCAGTAAATACGACTTGTGATTGGACTGTACGTCAGCAGCCAGCAAAGCATTGGGCAAGAGCAGAAGGCCCTCCCTCCAGGCTTTTTTTTTAGTTGCGAGGTTGCGAAGCTTCATTTTCGCTCAGTCTGAGTTTCAGAGTTTCAGAGCAGAGCTGCGTGACAACGCTGCCACAAATTTCGCGAGTCGCAAGCTCGCAACTGTGTTGGCGTATCTCCGCAAAGTGGGTGTTGTAAACTCAGCTCTGAAAAAATGGTCTGCAATAGGAGTGCTAATGTAATGTAATGTAATAAGTTTCACCCTTTCGAACCTCAGTTTTCAGAGTTTCAAAACTTTTTTTCACCTATTCGCACACCAGTTTTCAGATCACCATTTACAAGGTTTCAAATCTGGAAAACAAACTATACACTGGGAGAACAGTGACAAATTCGAAACTCTGAAAAAATGATTGCGCAACACCGTAAAAAAAGAGTGTTGCACTTCTGAAGAAGGAAAACTCAAAAACAAAATTATGTTTGCAGAGATTTTCTTTTTTTTTACCACTTTGCAAGCCTGCAAAACTCCGTTTTCAGAGTTTCAAAACTTTTCTTTACACATTCACACACCAGTTTTCAGATTACCATATACAAGGTTTCAAACCTGGAAAACAAACTAATACAGTGGGAGAACACTGACAAATTTGAAACTCTAAAAAATTGTTTGCGCAACATCGTAAAAAAAAATGTTGCAGTTCTGAAGAAGGAAATCTCAAAAACAACATAATGTTTGCAGAGATATATATATTTTTTTACATTTTGCAAGCTTGCTAATCTTATTTTTCGATCTTGCAAAACTTTTTTTGTAAGATTTTGAGTTTTCGAACACTTAGTTTCAACCTTTCAAAACTTTATTTTCAGTTTTGAATCATGGCAGGATATTAATCCCATATTATACTGTCTATGGGAAAATCCCGACTGAAAAAGCTCCCCACCACCACCATATAACACAGATCCATCAATTTGCAAGCCTCTCTCATTGAATAAGAGCTCTCATTCACGCAGCACTCGTTTAAAAGCGTTTAGACAGCCATTGTAAACATGCTTACCGTTTGTTGTTTTGGTTTTGCAGCCAGGCTTAAAGGGATAGTCACCCAAAAATGAAAATTCTGTCAGTAATTACTCACCCAATTACCAGGCTTACCAGGCAGATCCAATTACCAGGCTTCTAAAGGATTAAAACTTGACAGCCCCGAAAAGTTATTAAATAAATCGTTAAAAGAGTCCAAGTGACTACAATGCTCAATCTTAAATTTATAAAACGACGAGAATACTTTTTGCGTGCAAAAAAGCACAAAAATAACGACTTCATTCAACCATCTCTTCTCTTCCGTGTCATTCTCCTAAGCTGTTGACGTAGTGTAACAGCGCAGCGCTTCTGTGTTATATGTCACACGTAGGCTCACTATTGGCCGACGCTGGTCATGTGTGTGATGCGTGTGACGTTCAACCAGAAGCGCTGCGCAATAACACTACGTGAAATCTCCAGGCCCAAAGAGAATACTTCAATAAAGTCGCTATTTTAGTTTGTTTTTTGCGCTCAAAAAGTATTCTCGTAGCTCGATAAACTTAAGATCTCGCCACTGTAGTCACTTGGACTCTTTTAACCTTTTCTTTAATAACTTTTCGAGGCTGTCAAGTTTCAATCCCTTAGAAGCCTATGGAGGACTGATCCAGCTCTCAGATTTAATCAAAAATATCTTAATTTGTGTTTCGAAGATGAACGAAGGTCTTACGGGGTTGGAACGACATGAGGGTGAGTAATTACTGACAGAATTTTCATTTTTGGGTGAACTATCCCTTTAAGTGATGAAAACATTCACATTCTCTAAGGGAAAGGGGTTTGGCTGACCGAAACTGTGGATTGTGTGTGTTTAGGGTTTTTTTCTTCTCTGAGATTCAGGCCTCCCTGATTATTATCTAGTTTTTCCACAACATGGCGGCTGTACAGGGGTTGGACAATGAAACTAAGGCCCCGTTTACACGAAGGGAAAACGCAGATATTTCCCTGCGGTTTGGCCTCTCGTTTACACGAAAACCCCGTTTTTATCACAGAAAACGATTATTTCTAAAAACTCCGGCCAAAGTGGAGATTTCTGAAAACGCCGGTTATGTGTTGCCGTGTCAACTGGGAGAAACGGGGTTTTAGGTTCTCTCGTGTCGATTCTGAGGATTCTGATTGGCTTTATCCTTCTCCCTACACTGCCGCCCATCGGTTTGGCATAGTTATGATGGCACTCACGGCGTATTTATGCAGGTGTGTGCACGATGTTATTATTGAAAACGGAGGGGAGGAAAATATTCGTTTCTCAAAATACCCGGCTATGTGTAAACGTAGCCTGAAACACCTCTCATTTTAGTGTGGGAGGTTTCATGGCTAAATTGGACCGGCCTGGTGGCCAATCTTCATTAATTGCACATTGAACCAATAAGAGCAGACTGTGAAGGTTCAATTAGCAGGGTAAGAGCACAGTTTTGTGCCGTGTATCAGGATGACAATGCACCAATACACACAGCAAGACTGGTGAAAGATTGGTTTGATGAACATGAAAGTGAAGTTGAACATCTCCCATGGCCTGCACAGTCACCAGATCTAAATATTATTGAGCCACTTTGGGGTGTTTTGGAGGAGCGAGTCAGGAAACATTTTCCTCCACCAGCATCACTTCATGACCTGGCCACTATCCTGCAAGAAGAATGGCTTAAAATCCCTCTGACCACTGTGCAGGACTTGTATATGTCATTCGACGAATTGACGCTGTACTGGCCGCAAAAGGAGGCCCTACACCATACTAATAAATTATTGTGGTCTAAAACCAGGTGTTTCAGTTTCATTGTCCAACCCCTGTAGATTCACTGTAGGATTAACCTACAACCTGGATTAAAAAAATCCCTTGCTATTGTGCACGAAGCTTGCATAAGCCGCCACAGGCGTTTCCCTTGAAAATCAGTTGGGAGGAATGTTATTATAGAATAAAATGTATTATTTAATATTATAAGTTGTGTGGTAAGAAGTAGAGTTTCCTGTTTGCATGACATGGACTCAATAACCTCCTTATCTTGAAACAAGCTGACATTCAGCACAATTTATATATTTTATTTCAAATACATACACATTTCATTTACATCTTGAAATATATATTTTTTAATAAACAAAACAGTAAACTGTATTTTAAATTAATCATAATTCTAACATCTAACCGTACTTCTCCTTTAAGCCTAACATTCTAACATTTGAACAAAATGTATTTTGTCGAAACCAGTGGAAAATTCTGAGATGTTTAACAGATGTTCTAATGTCCCTTTAACATTCAGACATTCTCAAAAACGTTCTTAATATATATGAAAAAACATGACATTTTCAACGTTTAAAAAAACATTCAGAAATAACGTTTTCATAACCTAATTGGAATGTTAGCAAAACATTTTAAGAACATATTTTTGTTAGCTGGGAAAATGCTCTTTGCACTTTAGTGAAGAAAAAAAATAAGTCTGATAATATATATGTGTGTGTGTGTGTGTGTGTGTGTGTGTGTGTGTGTGTGTGTGTGTGTGTGTGTGTGTGTGTGTGTGTGTGTGTGTGTGTGTGTCATACATCTGGGGTGTATTCCAGAAAGCAGGTTATGTGACATACCCGGGTATGTTTAAGAGTAAGTAAGCGGATAACCTCAACTTTCGGTTCCAAAAACGGAGGTAACTTTCAGGGTATGTTAGTAGTCATAGCAACTCACTCTCTGAACTTAACCTGCTCCGGAGCAGGTTATGTTGCAGAGTTAGTTTGTTTCAGAGAGGTGACAGAGCATGGCGTGCCCTGACCATTTTAGTTAGCACTACTTAATCTATCCCTACTTTATACAGTCACAATAATTTTCAATTATTAAATAATTTTTAAATAATTATGTGCACATTAGACTGACTGCCTACTGATAATTGTTGCTTGCTAGCAGATTGTCTTGTGTCAAACTTGGTTATCTATCATTTTTTAGCCTATGTTGTGTGCTGATGTTGCTCGTTACTCATTGTTGTGTGTTGTATCTGTCTTAATACTTTTTTATGCTGTTATTATTTGTGGACTGTAAAAAGTCATTTTTTGTTTTTATATCTTGATTTTAGGTTGCCCTCATAATAACTGGCCAGGGACAACAGATGAAAATTAGCCTGTTGAGCTAACTCTGGCTCATTTACAGTTATTTTACTGTTAATTAATGAGCACTGTCCCTGTAAAATAAACAAATGAAAATGAAAAAAATGAAATGTTTCTAATGATATAACTCCTCATATAACCTCATTACTGGTCCCCACTAACTAGGTAATATGTGGCCAAGAGGAACCCCCAGTGAACCCAGTAGACCAAAGAGATGGCAGGGTGGTACAAGACATGATTTGCCAAAATCACTTTAATTAAAACCAGTTAACAGTCATGTGTTGTTCATTGTTTCTTTATTTCCTGTAACAAAAGACATTTGTATTTATTTCTTTAGATTTCATTCAACAACAAATGACAGATTAATGTTCACATACTGTTTCCCACCTTAAGCTAGTGCAGTGCTCCAGCAATTCAATTTCAAGTCTGGCCTTTTTTAGGTTAAGCATTTCCTTCTCCATTTGAAGCTGTATAAGGTCCATCTCCATGTCACTTTTTCTGATTTGCTTTTGAAGGTGGACCTTATACAGCTCTTTGGCAGGCAACTAAAAAGACTGAAAAAGACTGTAATACAAACACAGACCAAATATTTAAATGAGGAAGGAGAACTGCAGAACATTTCTTACACTGCTAAGATTCTGTGTGGAAGTAGATGGACCCTCATCTGTATTAAAATCTCCTGCCATATTCTGTAAAATGACAATGGCAATTTATTTATTCTCTTATGTAAAAACAGGGAGTGCATTCTATGCATCTCTATGGGCCTCCCCACATTTTCTGTTTCTGTCACAGCAGAAGTGGTCTCTTCATCGTCATCCTACAGTGAAAATAATGAAGGATGCTTGGTCTAGCAAACAGAAACCTAAAGACAATAATCACTCACAACTGTGACAGAGTGTGGTGTTACAGGAGGATCCAATAATACCATGTGGCCATCAGCAACTGCAAGATAATTAAACCAAGATAATCATGCATATTCAATACTCAATGTATATTCTTAAACAAATACAAATAATAAAGAAGGGCATGAACATCTAAGTACTAGTAATACGATTACAGTATACAGCATGTGCAGTCAAAGCAGCATGAATACTGCACAAGTGAATCAATGACTGTAAAATGCATTCAAAATACCTTTTTAAAATGGTGACAGTGTTGATGATTTTCTTTATTAAAACACTGACAAAAACAGTGAAAACATCAATAAATCATAAGTATTAATATGGTACACCATTTACTAAGCCACTTGTCTTGGTAGCTGAGCCTGACAAACTGCCCCCTGGAATCCCATCGCCCACAGGTCGCCCTTTATTAAGGGACTGTGGCAGCTCCTCAGCTGGGGTGAGGGAAGGTGGAGGTGGACCCCCACCTGTTTTACAGGCCTCGGCCTTCTTTCTATTGGCTACATAAACTAAATTACATTAAATACTAAATTACATGGCGTCAGTAACAAGTTTAGTAAGTTTAGAAAATATTACCTATATTAGCCAATTATGTGCATTACTACTGTAATATTAAGTAATGTATGGAGGCCAACAAGTAGGCTACTTGTCTATTTTTACATGCCCCAAATCATTTTTGCCTAATGAAAGGGGAAAATAGCCCATTTATAATTTTCTAAACTCATGCATTTACTCTGTCCGTTATTTTTTGCCAAGCCAACTCTCTTTCTTTTGCTGATGCAGCATATTGCTTTTTTTGTTATAACGGGCTTATCTTCATAAAGCAAGCATTAAAACCTCCAACTCAGTTTCACCGAAGTATGTAGCTCGCTTTTTTTCTCCCTTGGTTTCCATGGTGACTCCTGAAATCGGCGATCCATTGAAAATGCCTTTATGTACTTGCCGTGCGCGCGCATTAACTCTGGGTTACCAATAGGAGGTTGATTAAACTAACTCCTCACAGGTGTTTTGGAACCGACATACCCAGAGTAAGCAAGTTTGGGGTTAATCAACCAAGAGTTCAAGGTTTATCTGACGGTAAGTTAACCTTGCTTTCTGGAATACACCCCAGGCAGCATAAATGTTGTGAAACTGGAAAACACAGATACTCGGGTGAACGCAGTTTACTGGGTTTGTTATAAAGGAAGTATTTGTTCAAATGTGACTCCTCCTGCCATACTGCCTCAATGGATTTAGATGCATCAATAACCAGCTGCTCCCGGCAGGTTTCAACAAGCTGATATACCTCTTTCACTAAACCACCGATCACATATATACCTGAAAAACAGAGATGGAGAGAGAGACACAATTGTAAAATAATAAACTGGTAAAATATTAGAATTTCTTTTCCCCTTTTGGCAGTTTACTATGAAAGACTAATAAACTCAAATATAATGTACATTCACCCTGAGTTACCTCAGCTTTTAAAACTGAAAGTTAAGGTTATTCATTGTTTTTTTATAATTCATAATTAAAAATATAAATCATAAAAAACAATTCTTTATGAAATGTTTTATGCACAATTCTATAGGTCAAGGTATGCTTAGGTTGCTGAGGAAAACTTTACACAAATGAAAATTATAATTCAATTAACTGTGACGGTGTAAAAAAAAACAGTCCTCTTAAGGAAGGTACATGTGGTTAAATCTCAAAATAATTCAAATATAAATTACTAGAATTATTAGGGCGGGGCGGGGGTGTAACTTAAATGGGATGTCTAATGCTATTTCACGCATTCTGACGTAAATTTACACTGTTATAGAGTTGGATTCTCATGCAACATGGCAAAAGTTTATGAGTTGAACGTACAGAGTATTTCTGTGCCAAATGCACTCCTTCAGGATTCGTATAGGTTTTGGAAAAAAATTGTATGGCCCTGTATGACGTTTACTCACCCTGAAGCAATCCCAGGTGTATATGACATTCTTCTTTCAGACGAGTTATAGTCCTGGTTCTTCCAAGCATTGTAATGCATTGTGTCAATGGGTATTTTTTTTCGAAGTCCACGAAGTTACACGAAGGCATTGCTTCGCCTCAGAAGACCTTTATTAACGGATGGATGCGCTTTGATAGCCTGGGAAAACCCTGACGAACTTCCAGCAAATTTGAGATTTGCTCTGCAAGTCGTCTGGCCAAGAGCCCATTCAAGCCCATTTCCAATTTTCCAAAATGAGGCACCAATCACAAACGTTGAGGAGGGCTTTACACGATGACGATAGCGCAGCGACGTTGAAGCGGCATCTCCTTCATCGCTCTGATTGGTTTTAGGTCGATCCAATTGCGCCCAGAGGCATTTGAGTGACGTCCGTTGGTGACGCCCCTTTGGAAATGGGCTGTGAATTAACCTTCCCCAGACTCACTCTCAGTTACAACTGAAAAGGGTCTGGTGTCAACCAGGCTAGCGCTTTGATGGACTTCCAAAAAAAAGTCTTGGGTTTAAGGCCGCGTGATCCAGCTTGGTTCAGAAAACCCATTAACAATGAAAACAAATGTTTATTAATGCTGTAATAGATGTGTCCCATAGGCCTCATTATAGGACTATGAGGGCTCCCTGGAACTTACTGTTGGGCCAAAACCTCTTATAGAACTATTGTCCCATCCTGATTAAAATTATATTTATTAGAACCACTCTTTAAAGAGCTTATATTTGTGTGTGAAAGGTATTGGAAAAATAACTATTTATTATTACAGCATAACTGCCCATGTTCCCTAAGTTGAAGTGGGACTAAATTTTTAAACATTGCTTAATTTTTTATTTGCCTCATTTGCATAATTTTTTGTTGCCTAATTATAAATGAGCCTAGAGAGAGCAATAGAGTATGTTTTAGCATAGTTATTATTTAACTTTAAAAAGTAAAACCGTACACCCTTCATTCTACAGTTGTTTGAACGACTGTAAAAGATGCACCTTCAAATAAAAAATGTAATTAAGCAGTTGTATATTGGAAATTACAGATTGTTTTTTTTTTTACTGGTCAAACAAAATTTTAGTAGCCACAGCACTCGAAACGACTGGTCCAATCAGACTGTAATACCTATTACCACTAGACTAGTGACGTCAAAATGATCCACAGGATTTTGTGAGACTATGAGGGGTGGACCTTTACAAGTCCCCCCTGCACTGGTCTGGTTATTCCTCATTTTGTAACGTCTGTTGTAACTTGTAGATGATTACAGTGGGCTAAACTTGGATCTTAGCATCTAAAGCTCTTGATTGACTTTATTATTGTTAAAACTCAGCAGGGCATTGCACCAAAACCAGTTCCCCTGATTACCCATCAACTTCTGCATTCAACTGAAAAACTGTAACGATAACTTTCAACGCTCTTTACAGTCTTGCCCTTTAATTCCTCAGCACCTTCCCACACACTTTAGTTCTTTGTAGCCACTCTTTCTGAATAGCATACTATACAATGCGATTACATATAACATTAGCACAAAATTTAAATTAAAGTAAAAACAATTTTTTACTTTTTTAAGATAAGGAGGTTATTGAATCCATGTCATGCAAACAGGAAACTCTACTTCTTACCACACAACTTTATTAAATATTAAATAATACATTTTATTCTATAATAACATTCCTCCCAACTGATTAATTTAGGAAATATCAAAACAGATTCCCTTTGTTTTCCTTTTCAATTTACAAAGTGTTAAGACAATATAGATCAATGACTCCTCAAATCCTAACAGTTTGTTGCAGTTTGAAAGCGGTAGTTAAAGGAAGCCGCCACATAAACATATCTTCTGCTAAATAAAGTTCAGTGACTGCCATTACATAAAATACAGAAATATGAGAGTTGAATGGATTGCTTTTCCTGGGCTCTGAATAAAACCCTGTTTCCAACACACAAGTGTAACCCACCATTAAAATGCAGCTTATATACATATATAAACACTGAAATTCATAATATTGCAGAAAAACAGATAATAAATATGTTTCATAATGTATGTATGAATAAGCAGGGCCGGCCCGAGGCATAAGCGAACTATCGAGTGTTTTTTTTTGTTGTTTTTTCTTTTTACATATTAAATAACTTTAAATAACTAAACAAGCGACATGAATAAATGAATGAATAATTCAAGACAAGAAAATTCTGATTTCATGATCAATACCTGCCTACAACTGCTGCTGTGTCTACCAGCATTTGAGTCATGTGCATAAACTAGACACCTCAATAGACAATTCATGGGAAACTGCGCGCACATATGTTAAGCCGCCATAGGACGTATCCCTCTGGTGCCGAAAAGAGAAAGAAGAAAAGGACAGAGGAGGAGAAAAAAAGAGCAAGATAAAGATATGTTTGCATGATTATTTACAGTATGTTTTGTGCAGTACAAATTGTACTCATTTGAGGTAGCAGCTAGTCATGATCTTATAGTACTATACAAGCCATCACCAGCATCAACAATGAAATGTCTCCCATTAATATTAAATGTATGTAGGTGTATTTCACGTATCGATAGATATCGGTTTAAGTTGGAGAAAACAGCCGAAGGGGAATCATATTAATGTTTGTCTATTTTGTAGAAGATTGTAGAAGATTGCACATTGAATGCAATTTTTTTTACTTAAAGGTTGTGTAGGTAAGACATTTATAAAAAAACTTTTTTCCAAATTTGTTTAAACTTTTTTATATATATCAATGCATAATTAAAATCTAAGTACTCTGAAAAAAAGAGTATAAAAATCGATTGACTCTAGACCGTTTAATCTGCATTAAACACAGCTCATTATTTCGAACCGGGACGAAACAACGGATTGGCCTAGGCGACTGTCACTCTCTCGCAACCATGGCAACCACCCCTTCGCCACACAGGACCTGCCCTTTTGCGCGCACTCGTTTGGTTTGTGTAATTCAAGAGCCACGGAACCTAGGATTACCAAAACAATGGCAGAGAAAGACCAAAGTCCACATTTGCAGTTCACGAAGGCAACCCAGTCAAAAAAAGGAAGTCATTTACATTACAAGAAAAGGTAATGAACAAAAAGTTGTTGGATAAACAAAGAAATAAAACTCGGGTGAATATCGGCGAATACCCTAGTTAGTAGCACGACCTCTTGCACGACCTCCTCTGCTTCGCCCTCGACCACGGTTCTGTCCTCGAGCTGACGATGTGGTACTTGTCTCGGGAGTGTAGTCCTCATCAGAATCAACTATGCTTTCATCAAGCAAACTCTTACATGCAGAACATCATATATATGTTATAAATCTTACACGAAATTCATCTACATCACAGTGTAAATGATGGCAAAGGAACAACGTGTATCACGCAACCTGTGTTTAGCTTTGCCTTATAGATAACTAGCTCGTTAGCGAATCAATAAATATATATTGTAAAGTTTACCAATATCAATATGCTAGTTTGATAGTGAGTAATAAAATACAACTTATTTGTTTAACTTCATAATGATAAAGTTAGATTTTTTTTATTTACATGTGTGTCTGACATGATGTCACTACATGCACTCGTTCCTCTACTCTTCGCTCGTCTCAGGTAAATAATGCGTCTTCAGCTCAGCTGTCAGAGTTGCTCGTTCATGTGTTTTGGGGGTGTGGCTTTGGAAGGAGACCAGAAGGGAGGGGGTGAAGTGAATGGAAATAATGAGCTGTCTTTAAAACAGTCGTGAGAGGTCTACAGACACTCGATTTTTATACTTTCTTTTTCAGAGTACTTAGATTTTAATTATGCATTGATATATATAGAAAGTATAAACAAATTTTGAATTTTTTTTTTTATAAATTTCTTACCTACACAAACTTTAATAAACAATTTATTTAATATGTTTTGTGACCGTTGGTTTTCAGAAGTTTCAAAGAGTTAGTAAAAGAGTAAAGTAAAAGTTAAAACTTTATTAAAGTATCTATTTTTTATTAAGTATTTATTTTGTATATACATAACTTCATAACTATACATAACTATACATAATACATAACTTCACTGTATTCATTTATAATGTAACATTATAGCGTGACATTTGTGTCAATAATCGTCAAGCACAGGTGACTCCGGGTGGTGGGAGTGGGCTCCCAAATCAAATTCTGCTTAGGGTTAGATTATTCTGCTTAGATTATTCATTCATTCATTCATTCATTCATTCATTCATTCATTCATTCATTCATTCATTCATTCATTCATTCATTCATTCATTCACTCATTCATTCATTCATTCATTCATTCATTCATTCATTTATGTCACTTGTTTAAGTTATTTAATATGTAAAAAAAAAAAATATATATATATATATATATTTTAAAAAAAAAACTTGATTGGGGGCCCCCTGGCTTGGTTCGCTTATGCCTCGGGCCGGCCCTGATTACAATACAAGACCGAAAAACAACAGACAAGACAGGAAGATAAAAATAAAATAAATAAAAAAACAGACAAAGAGGGGAGAGAGTGGAGAGAGGGGAGAGACGGGAGAGAGGGAAGCCAAGTCAGAGCCAGCAGAACATCCACAAAGTCATGAGGAACCAGGAAGGGATGGGCGGGTTCAGCCAGGGAGGCTCAGGCAGGTCTGGGGTCATGGCAGAAGACCAGGGTGGAACCGGAGGGACAGACCAGGGGGCTCTAGCCAATCAAGAAGCCCAGCAGACGGCAGGGCAGGACCAGAGTGAAGGACCAGGCGGACTCCGGCAGGTCTGGAGTCCCAGCTGAGGGCCAGGGTGGTACCGGAGGGACGGACAAGGGGGACTTCGGTGGGTCTGGAATTCTGGCTGAGGGCCAGGGCAGTGCCGGGCAGGGGGGAGGTTGGGTTTGGGACCAGGCAGGCTCAAACTGTGCATGGAGTAGTAAGACGGCGTAGTAAGACGCTTCCCAGACAGCAACATAGTGTGGGCCCAGATCCGGCCCACATCTGGTACGAGTGGAATCCATGTTTACCAGATGTGGGCCGGATCTGGGCCCACGCTATGTTACTGTCTGGGTTGGGCAGCCCTGGGATGGCCTCAGCAGGCTGCTCTGGGATGACCTCGTGGAGCTTGGGCGGAACCGGCATGATTGGCCGGGCTAGGAGCTGGGGCGACGCCGGCAAGGCGAGATGCTGGGGCGGCGCTGGCAGGGCGAGACACTGGGGCGGCCTCCTGGCTGACAGCAGGCTTAGGGACGACCTTCGGGCCTTGTGGGACGCAGGAAGTCTTCCCCCTCCTCCTCCGTTTCTGAGAGCGATGGGGCGCTGCTGACTCTGCAGCTACCACTGGGAACGCTGAAGCCTGTCTGGCCAACACTGGGGGCGCTGCAGCCTCTTGGACCACCACTGGCAGTGTTGCAGCCTCTAGGCCCACCACTGGGGGCGCTGCAGCCTCTCGGACCACCATTGGGGGCGCTGCAGCCTCTCGGACCACCACTGGGGGCGCAGCAGCCTCTCTGCCCGGCAAGTGAGAAAATCCACGAAACCCCCAAAATTACCACACGAGGGAAATCATTGTGGTGTCCATGAAGATGTGAAAAAAATAGGCATAAATCTAGCTTACACATTTACCAGTGTATACTGGTAATTTTTCAGGCAAATTGTAGTAATGACGGATCAGACCTGTTTGCCCAATAGTGGCAAGACACATATGTATATAAGGACATCTGACAAATTATTTTGTCCGTCAAGAACTAGGAAAAAAAAAATCTGAAGACTGCGAAATCACCTTTACCATAATGTAAGTACATTAAAAACCTTACTCTTTAACTTACCAGTTAAGTTAAGCTTTCTCATATTTTTTTCTATTGATTTAGGTGGGTTTGTCCCATCCCCAATGTCAATTCTCTTTCTTTTACGGCCCTGACTAGAACAACGATCTCCTCGGCTGTGAACCGCTCCTGGCACACGCCTGGTAAATGCGCCATAATAATAACAATCCGCCATGCAACATGCGCACCTTTTCTTAAAAGGTAAGTTGGATGACGCTCTGATTGGTTTATTTCACGTTACGCCCAAACCACACCTATGAATAATGAAGCTACTTCAGACCAACCTCTTTTAGATTTGCGCCAGGCGCAAGAGGCATTTATCCTGCTGGGAAAATAGCAACAGCGCCGGGATCCGCCCACAAAGTTACTTGCGCTTTGCGCTTTGACACTTGCGTTTCAGATCGTGCGCTGGGTGCAAGATAGGGCCCTTAATGTCATTGTAGATGGTTTTTAGAGAGTGTCAGAGCGTGATTTAGTTTATTTTACCCTCAGAAATATTATAGTGTCAATATACATACAATCAGGTCCAGTGTTTGCGCGTATTCAACGAGTCATCATGTTATATTTGCTAACGATGTTTATTCATATGGAAAAGGGAGTTGCTTGTCATGTTGATTCAAATATTTGTCTTATCGGCATATTAATAATGGTACAAAGAGCGCACGGGAGTGCTAGAGCAGCACACACACTTTGTAATCTGACACCTCTTGTTATTAGCAGCTGTCTGCATTTAGAGCATATATATTTCAATAATCTTAGGGTTTACTTTAACTTAATACAACATCAACCTCTCCATGTATATGTATATGTATACAGGTACTATCTGTGTATATTCTGTCATGTCATATTATCATTTATATTGATCATCCTTATTTTGTTCTCTCACAGAAACCACTTTTATATGTATATCCACGCAAACCTGTCTACAACTTGCAATTTTGTGGCTTAATAAATATTGAGAATGGACAAGTTCACTCTGGAGTAGCTGCAGTTCTTTCTAACCGAAGAATTAGGCCAGTTGAGTTCCAACCATCCCACTGCGCGCAGAATATCCCACAATGCCTCTTAACTGGGACTGATTGCGCTACACACCTGCACTGCACTGATTGCACACGCACCTCATTCACACATACACATAAAAGCCACTTCCACACTCCACTTCCCTGCGAAGTATTGCATTGCCTTGGCTTTCAATTACAAGCATTTATCTCTGTTTCTGATTTGATTCCTGACCTAGGACTGTGTACCCCGACTTCTGACCCAATCCTTACCCGGATTGCTTATTGGACTTTGCCTTTTGCTGCCCGCCCTGACCTTTGCCTGTGACCTCGTTTTGCTCTTTGCTCTCTCTGTTGATCTGTCTGCTGTTGATTTACCCTACCTGTTGACCATTCTAAATAAAGCTGCAAATGGATTCCTCAGCATCTGCGACATCATCACAGAATACTTCGCCACTCTCTGATCCAGCAGCGGTCTTGCAGTTATCCACGGAACTTATGACTCAGGCTTCACGTCTTGATGTGCATCATCATCAATTGAACCATCTGACTTCTCTCACTGAGAAACTTGTACTGGGTCTGCAAGAACTTTGTACGGTGATTGGGAACGCGTCCCCTGCTCCCGCCGCACCACCGCAAGATGTTTCTCCATCAACATCAAGCCCTTCAGTCAATCCTCGGCTTGCTTTCCCGGAGAAATTTGACGGTAACACAGCTAAATGCAAAGGCTTCTTGCTTCAATGCACCCTATTCGTTGATCAGTAACCCTCACTCTATACCACTCATGCGAGCCGTATAGCATTCGTCTGCTCGCTGCTCACGGGTCGAGCATTGGAATGGGCTACCGCGGTCTGGGGAACAGACGGGTCATCATTCTCCTCCTTCTGGGAATTCCTCCAGCAGTTTCGTCACGTTTTCGAACACCCCACTGAAGGAGGAAGTGCTGGAGAACAACTGTTAACTCTCTCTCAGGGAAGAAGTACGACGGCTGAATATGCACTCACCTTCCGTTCACTCGCTGCTCAAACCAACTGGGTAGAGGATAACCTGAAAACTCTCTTCAGGAAGGGATTAACCACCGAACTCCAGTCTGAGTTAGCCTGCCGGGATGAAGGGAGAGACCTGAACAAATACATCGATCTAGCCATCCAAGTTGATAAACTAATCCGCTCCAGACGCTCAGTTCGAGTCCACAGCGCTATTATCAGGAAACGCCCACCGTGCACAAGCCCATGCAAGTCGGATTCACACACCTCACACCCGAGGAACGAAAATGCAGGATGCAGAACCATTTATGCCTGTATTGCGGTCAGTCCGGACACATGAGGTTCGCCTGCCCAACTCGTCCCTCTTCTAGCACTCCATCGGTGAGTAACTGTACTAAAGCCAACTCAACTACATCCAGTTTCACTCTACCAGTTTGTCTAGTTATTCGGAATTAAGTTCAGTACCACCGCTCTGATCGACTCAGGAGCTGCTGGGAACTTCATTTCTCACAAATTCGCTGTGCAGGGCAAACTCAAATTAAATCCTTGTCATTCTTCTTTGGCAGTGGAGGCGCTAGATGGTCGACCCCTCTGAGATGGAAAGATTCACAGCATCACCGAAGAAGCCCTTCGAAAGAATATTTCCTCCGTCCTGGCCTGAATCCGAAGCCATGAAACGCTACATTGACGAGGAGCTAGCCAAAGGTTTCATTAGACCCTCAACCTCACCGGCAACCGCTGGATTCTTCTTCGTGAAAAAGAAGGATGGAGGGTTACGACCAGTGTTGGGCAGTAACGCGTTACTAGTAACGTGTTCCCGTAAAGCAGTTACTTTTGACAGTAACTAATACTGTAACGCATTACTTGATTTAGTTTATTTTACCTCAGAAATATTATAGTGTCAATATACATACAATCAGGTGCAGTGTTTGCGCGTATTCAACGAGTCATCATGTTATATTTGCTAACGATGTTTATTCATATGGAAAAGGGAGTTGCTTGTCATGTTGATTCAAATATTTGTCTTATCGGCATATTAATAATGGTACAAAGAGCGCACGGGAGTGCTAGAGCAGCACACACACTTTGTAATCTGACACCTCTTGTTATTAGCAGCTGTCTGCATTTAGAGCATATATATTTCAATAATCTTAAGGTTTACTTTAACTTAATACAACATCAACCTCTCCATGTATATGTATATGTATACAGGTACTATCTGTGTATATTCTGTCATGTCATATTATCATTTATATTGATCATCCTTATTTTGTTCTCTCACAGAAACCACTTTTATATGTATATCCACGCAAACCTGTCTACAACTTGCAATTTTGTGGCTTAATAAATATTGAGAATGGACAAGTTCACTCTGGAGTAGCTGCAGTTCTTTCTAACCGAAGAATTAGGCCAGTTGAGTTCCAACCATCCCACTGCGCGCAGAATATCCCACAATGCCTCTTAACTGGGACTAATTTCGCTACACACCTGCACTGCACTGATTGCACACACACCTGCACCTCATTCACACATACACATAAAAGCCACTTCCACACTCCACTTCCCTGCGAAGTATTGCATTGCCTTGGCTTTCAATTACAAGCATTTATCTCTGTTTGCTGATTTGATTCCTGACCTAGGACTGTGTACCCCGACTTCTGACCCAATCCTGACCCGGATTGCTTATTGGACTTTGCCTTTTGCTGCCCGCCCTGACCTTTGCCTGCACTCCATCTTCTAGCACTCCATCGGTGAGTAACTGTACTAAAGCCAACTCAACTACATCCAGTTTCACTCTACCAGTTTGTCTAGTTATTCGGAATTAAGTTCAGTACCACCGCTCTGATCGACTCAGGAGCTGCTGGGAACTTCATTTCTCACAAATTCGCTGTGCAGGGCAAACTCAAATTAAATCCTTGTCATTCTTCTTTGGCAGTGGAGGCGCTAGATGGTCGACCCCTCTGAGATGGAAAGATTCACAGCATCACCGAAGAAGCCCTTCGAAAGAATATTTCCTCCGTCCTGGCCTGAATCCGAAGCCATGAAACGCTACATTGACGAGGAGCTAGCCAAAGGTTTCATTAGACCCTCAACCTCACCGGCAACCGCTGGATTCTTCTTCGTGAAAAAGAAGGATGGAGGGTTACGACCAGTGTTGGGCAGTAACGCGTTACTAGTAACGTGTTCCCGTAAAGCAGTTACTTTTGACAGTAACTAATACTGTAACGCATTACTTTTAAAAATAAATTAACTCCGTTACCGTTACCATATGGCGCGTTGTCTGTTACTTTTTTTAATTAATTTGCTAGTTGCTGGAGTGGCTGCGAAGTGTGCGCTGTCATTACACAGTACGAGAGCACTGAAGAGACTACTAGCATTATTTACAGAGCAAGAGGACGCATAAACTATCACTGGCTGAGTTGTTTCCGTTAACACGTGAGGCAGCGCGAGCACGGAGATTACAAGCTGCACGGATCGAGTGCTGACACTTCAGATGCCCATTTAAAACACAGACAGCGAAACGGTATGAATACAGAACACTAAAGTACACATTGCCATATAATTATAAAGTAATTAATTTTTTTAATAAAAACTAGATGCTGCATCAGCAGAGAAAGAACAGGAGATTGCCGTCGAGTCTGAGAGGAATAACATTAGTAACTGCTAACTTACCTCATGCGATTAAAACAATGTGACAAAAACACACCCAGACCTGACCCAAATGTTTTATGTCGCAATTGTTACCATCTAGTTTATATCCAGCTGGTCACTTTTATGCATTCATTAGCCGGCGAAGTTGTATTTTTAAAGCTAGTGACGTGATTGCTTTCTCAACATTGATATATGTTCATGGAGCTGACATATAGTGTTCTAATCATCAAGTGTTCTAAAATTTAAGCAAATAAACAGTGAAAGACTGTACATGTAATATAGGCCTACATTTATATAATTTTAATGCTCTGGCCTTTGCAGTTATTTAAATATATGGCCATCTTCTTTAAGCTTGAATCATACTCTGGTAATACTTTACAATAAGACTACAATTTTAGCATTAAATATGGTTAATAAATGTTGTAGAAGTATCATTCATTGTTAGTTTATTTTTTTTCCAAAATTTTATACATTTTAAATTGAGTTTAAATACCTGTTATTACCTTAGTTAATGTACTTTGAACTAACAAGAATGATCAAATTGTATTGCTCATACATTCAGTAAAAACATATATATATATACTGTCAGCTGCATGAACATATCAATGTTGAGAAAGCAATCCTGTCACTAGCTTTAAAAATGCTTGTTTTGTTATTTATTTCAGAAATCCTTGTGATATATTCAGTTTGTGCTGGTCTGACTTAAATAAAATAGTGTTTAAAACTTTCTGTTTAAGTCAGTTTTGTGTTTGTATAGACCATAATGCATAAAAGGGCATTAATGGGAACATTAAAGAACTTTCTTTAAAAAAGTAACTAAAAAGTTACTTTTAACAGTAACGCATTACTTTTTGGTGTAAGTAATCAACAAAGTAATTGAGTTACTTTTTGAATGGAGTAAATAGTAACTGTAACTATTTACTATTTTTTAGTAACTAGCACAACACTGGTTACGACCCTGTATTGACTACCGAGGGTTGAACGGCAACACTGTGAAGTTCACGTATCCCTTGCCTCTTGTACCTGCCGCTCTAGAACAGCTTCGCCAAGCCATGTATTTCACCAAACTGGATCTACGCAACGCGTACAATCTGATTCGCATCCGTGAGGGGGACGAGTGGAAGACTGCCTTCTCTACCACTAGTGGGCACTATGAGTACTTGGTCATGCCATTCGGGCTGTCAAACAGTACTTCAGTGTTCCAGGCTTTTATGAACAACATCTTTCGGGACATGCTGGATAAATGGGTAATTGTATACATCGATGACATCCTAATTTCCATAGAGGAGCACATCCAACAGGTCAGGTTGGTCTTGGAGCGTCTGATTCAATACCAACTTTACGCCAAAGCCGAGAAATGCGAGTTTCATCAAACAAGCACATCATTCCTGGGATACATCATCAACCAGGAGGGGGTAGCCATGGATGAGAGGAAGGTTAAGGGGGTTCTGGACTGGCCCTTGCCCCAAACCGTCATCCAGGTCCAGAATGCCCATTCATCGTGGAGGTAGATGCCTCCAACACAGGGGTAGGGGCAATATTATCTCAACGACAAGGCAATCCAGCCAAGATGTACCCTTGTGGTTACTTCTCCCGCAAACTCACTTCGGCCGAACGTAACTGCGATGTGGGTAATCGCAAACTACTAGCCATGAAGTTAGAGGAATGGTGCCACTGGCTGGAGGGAGCAGGTCAACCCTTCATAATTCTCACTGACCACAAGAATCTCGAATATCTCCGCTCAGCGAAACGTCTCAAACCCTGGCAAGCTAGGTGGGCCTTATTCTTCACCAGATTTCAGTTCACTGTGACGTATTGACCTGGCATCAAGAACACTGTCGCCCTTTCACGTCAAACAGAAGAGACAGTTCAAACCCCTAATCCTGAGAATATCATTTACGCTAACCTGCTAGTAGCCCCAGTTCAATGGGATATTATCACGGAGATCCAACAAGCCAACCTTCAAGTAAGACTTGAATGCCCAACTAATCTCCTCTTTGTTCTAGATTCTCTTTGTCTTCTCGAGCAAGTTCACTCCACAACCAGTTCTGGTCACCCAGGGATCACTGCGCCCATCCACTTGCTCCAAAATCGCTTCTGGTGGCCCACTTTGCTGACTGATACCATCAAATACGTTCAGGACTGTACCAACTGCAACACATCCAAATCACTCAGACGATTGACTCTTAACTCAGACTCTTAACACCACTGCTGACACCACAGTGTCCCTGGTCCCACATCGCCATTGACTTTATCTCCGATCTGCCCAACTCCCAAGGACACACTACCATACTCACCATCGTTGATCGATTCTCCAAGGCCTGTCGTCTAATACCCCTACGCAAACTTCCCACCGCACTCGAAATAGCTGAACTCCTCTCCAATCAAGTATTCTGCTTTTATGGTTTGCCCGAAGATATAGTTTCAGACCAGGGACCAGGACGTCATTCGCTTCCTTCGTTCCTACTGTCAGAAACAACAAGCAGAATGGAGTAGATACTTGTTTTGGGCCGAATTCACCCAGAATTCGCTGGTCAAACCCGCCACGGGAATCACTCCCTTTAAATTTATCCTGGGCTTTCAACCTCCTCTGTTCCCCTGGTCAGGTGAACCCACTGAATTACCATCAGAATCTCTACACAAGAGCGAGGACGTTTGGGATCAGGCTCACACTCACCTACTTCACGCTGTCAGACAACAAGAGCAGCAGGCTAACCGCCATCGTCGTCTGGCCCCTGAGTATAACGTCGGTCAGTGGGTTTGGCTGTCCATCAGAGACCTTAGACTCCGACACCCATGCCGCAAACTCAGTCCCAGGTATGTTGGTCCATTTCAAATTGTAAGACAAATTTCTCTGTTATCATTTTGATTAGACTGCCCACTAATTATCGTATTCCTCCCACGTTCCATGTATCTCTTCCGAAACCTACCAGTGGTCCGAGAGGAAAGCCGGAGGAAGCCACACCTCAGACTCCTCAACCCATCCTAATTGACGGCGAGGAGGTGTATCGTGTGACCATTCTAAATAAAGCTGCAAATGGATTCCTCAGCGTCCGCGACATCATTACACCTTGTCTTAATATCAATGTAATTTTTATTGTTAGCTTTTATCTAATCCGGGGACATTCTTTAAAAGACCACCTGTCTGGGTGTTTTATTTTTATTTTTTCACTATTCAAACACATTTAATGCAGAACATACTCAACATTGGTGGTTATTTTCAGACATTTTCAAAAACAGTACGTAATTAACCTAAAAATTAGCCTCTTTAAAAAAAACACATTCTCTTCCCACAGATGCTGTGACGAGGTGGAGCTCAAATGCTACAGATTCAGACATTGATGCAGAAATAGCGGAACACCTGAAGCAAGCTCCAGGAAGAGCTGTGGGTGGTGGATATAACAAATGAGCCATAAACAAAACAAAAGCCATAAACAAATTTCAAGATTTCAGATTTTGGACCTTTTTAGAACCTTTGTCAAGTTCAGATGTGTAAAAATAGCCTGATTAATTTAGCCTGGCAAGCCAGACCTACATCAAGATGTTAGGTCTGGGAACTCCCAATTGGCATACCTCAATCCGAGGGTCTTTCAATATCCCTCGGCACGCAATAGGATAGCGCTAACCAACCAGAGCAACGAACTGTTGTGGATGAGTGAGTCCCATGCGTTTTCCCACCAGCGGAGCTAGTTGATATATTAAACTTTTGCCGTATCCCGTCGTCAAAACTCCGAACACATCTTCCTTTTTTAAGAATGACTTAAGTTACGTTCTCTTAATTCCAAGTCCTCCAGGGTCGCGGCCAAGGCCGAGTCGAAAGACCGCTGTACGCAAGCAGCATCTTCTTTGTTTTCAAGTAACTTTAGCAGGGAAATCCCCTTTGGAAATCACGCGGAACCGTCACAACTCTGCCGTCATTATGTTAAGCCCGCCCACCAACTCTATACACGATGTGATTGGCCTGACCAGAGTTTGGTTTTTCCAGCTCGAAAAGCCAACGGAGAGTTGCTATACCACACTGGCTGCAAAATAATTTTTGCTGCCACTAGGGTGTGTCTAGTTCTCTTACGAGAGTATCTCTCTAACTGCGTAATAGCTTACGCTATGGGGAAAACTCTTTTCATCGAGATATTGAAGCCAAAAAATTATCCTTAATTTTTAATCAATGTAAAACGCTTTGCAGCAGCAAGCAGACATAGGCGAGACAGCTCGCGCGCCTATTGGCTGTCTTGCGGCAAAAGCAGCAGCCTATCGAGAGAGGCTCTGCGTGACGTCATGACGAATGGGGGCACTTCGCGCCCATATCGTCACGTCCCGCCAGAAAGGGCGTGGTCTCGCCCTATAAATAAACTCGATAAGCTTCCATACACTGATTTTTCAATGCATTTTTCTCCCACTACCTCTAAAAGAGCTGCGTCTTTTTAAAGATGCCTTCCTGTAGCTCTTGCCGAGCCCCACTCAGCGATGAGGACCGCCACGTCATCTGCGTGTCCTGCCTGGGTGAGGATCACGCGGCCATCGCGCTCGCTGACGGCGGATGCCATCATTGTGAGCGGCTGCCTATGGTGACTCTGCGGACTCGCCTGGCGTCGTTCTCCGAGCCCGCATTCCAGCCCGCCGTGATGCCGCGCCACAAGAAGCGCCGCACCCAGCGCGCTCCCGAGCTATCTTCAGCCCGCCAAAGCTCGCCAGTTCGCCCGGCAGCTTCGCCGGTTTCGCTCGAGTCGCTTCAAACGGACAACGGCCGCCGTCTGCCGCCGCGTCCGCACTTGAGCTCGACGAACCTACCGGAGCCGGCATTGAAACTGAGCCGATGCGTCCGCTCTCTCAAGCCGTGGATTATCGGCCTCGACTGAAAGGCGCCCGCGCAACTAACGCGCAACAGGCTGGACGGACGCTTTCTCGGGAAAGACGAAGCTCCGTCACAGCCGAGACCCTTCCTCCCTGAAAGGTGAGAAACATTTGTGGCTATCCGAGATGACGGAAGCTGAGCGCTCCGTGTTCCTCGACGCTCTCGCTCTGCTGGACGCCGCCTCCCTCAGCGCGGGCCCCGGCCGAGGATTGAGATAAAGCCCGAGGTCTCAAGGCCTTCCTAGTCTCTCTAGGAAAGCGACGGTGTTCAGTTCCCGCTGAGGCCGGATTTCCACCAAAACTTCTCGCTCGTTCAGTTCCAAGCAATGTGACTGTTCCAGTGTATTTCGCAGTGAGCAAGCTGGTTCCACAGCCCGCTTGCCTGCGCACAAAGGCCGTCGTTTCGGCTAACCAACAGCGCCGCCCCCCCTCAGCGCGGGCCCCGGCCGAGGATTGAGGTAAAGCCCGCTGCGGCCGGATTTCCACCAAAACTTCTCGCTCGTTCAGTTCCATGCGTTGTGACTGTCCCAGTGTATTTCGCAGTGAAGCAGCCGGTGTCTCAGCCCGCTTGCCTGCGCACAAAAGCCGTTTCTATGGCTACCCAGATAAATCCAATAAAGAGTGCATTTTCTGGTGTTCCGGCCACGGCCGATGGTGTTACGAGTGTTGTAAGAATGCCCACGTCCCAGTGCCCATTCCCACACCCAGACACAGCCCGCCACAGTGCAGGGCTAGCACAAATAAAACCGACTCAGGTCGGTTGTGCAGAAAATGTAGTGAACGCGCCCATACAATGCCGCTTACACTACACGTTGCGTGTCCCTTGGTTTCTGTAAAAACGAAACTAACACACATTCAGTCGGCGCGAGCCGACAGTGTTCTCAGTGCAGTAAATGTGCCCGCTGTCCCGCGCCCGCATTTCCTCACTGACACGCCGAATCCCACGGGATTCACCCCCGCTCGCTTTCTCTGCACAACCCGTCACAGAGAAGCTGAGCGCGGGCAGGCTGCCCGCTGTGATTAGCGCGCACCCTGCTTCGCACGCTGTAAACACAGCGTTGATTCAGTCGGCGCGAGCCGAGTGTTCTCAGTGCAGAAAATGTGCCCGCTGTCTCGCGCCCGCATTTCTCACAGACACGCCGAATCTCACGGGATTCGCCCCCACTCGTTTTCTCTGCACAACCCATCACAGAGAAGCTGAGCGCGGCCAGGCTGCCAGCTGTGATCAGCGCGTGCTCGCACGCTGTAAACACAACAGTGATTCAGTCGCGCGAGCTGACAGTATTCTCAGTGTAGTAAATGTGCCCGCATTTAGTAAATGTGCCCACATTCCCTCATACACGCCGAATCCCACGGGATTCGCCCCGCTCGCTTTCTCTGCGCGTCCCGCCATAGAGAAGCTGAGCGCGGCCAGGCTGCCCGCTGTGATCAGCGCGCCCCTGCCTCGAACGCTGTAAACACGGTGTTGTGTTCCCAGTACACAGGGGCTCTCGAGCCGCCGTCCTGCCGCGGCCTGAGCCCAGATTTCATTTAACCCCTAGCTATTCACGCAGATGCGTGGCCAAGGCTTCCCGGGGTATCAGAATGGGTGTTGAACACTATAACGAGAGGCTATTCGCTACAGTTCGCTCGACGCCCCCTGCCGTTATACGGCGCGCGTCGAAACTACGGTGAAAAGCGAAGTGTTTCATCTACTTCGAGCCGAGATAGCGAAACTACTGAGAAAAGGGGCTATAGAACCTCTATCTCAGGGCGAAGGGGGCTTATACAGCAGATATTTTCTGGTACCGAAAAAGATGGAGGGCTCAGACCCATTCTAGATCTGCGACTGCTGAACAGAACGCTTGTGAAGCGCCAGTTCAAAATGCTTACGACCAGGAAAATCCTCGCGCAAGTGCGCCAAGGAGACTGGTTCATGTCAATAGATCTGAAAGACGCCTATTTCCAAATATAAATAGCGTCCCATCACAGGCGATTCTTGAGATTCGCCTTCGAGGGCCAGGCATATCAATACACAGTCCTGCCGTTTGGCCTGTCCCTAGCACCACGTACGTTCACGAAGTGCATGGACGCGGCACTCGCCCCCCTGAGACTTCGGGGCATGCGAGTTTTGAACTACTTGGACGATTGGCTGATTCTAGCTCGTTCACGGACAGAGCTCATAGAACACAGGGCCGCATTACTCGAGCACCTCGAGGAGCTGGACCTTACAGTCAATTGGGCGAAAAGCTCACTGCTCCCCAATCGGAAAATTTCCTTTCTGGGAACAGTGTTGGACTCGCTATCCATGACGGCACGCCTGTTACCGGAGCGCGGATTAAATATTCAGCACGTCGCGAAATCCTTCCGCCACGGCTCTATAGTCCCGCTCAGAAGGTTTCAGAAAATGCTGGGTCTGATGGCCTCAGCAGCCTCCGTACTCCAGTTGGGTCTGCTCCGCATGCGCCCACTGCAGCTATGGCTAAAAGCACGAGTTCCCCCGGGGCGTGGACCGCGGGTCTATTTTGCCTCAGGGTCGACCTTCAGTGCGTTTCAGCTCTGAAACCGTGGAAAGTGACCGACTAGTATCAGTCAGGTGTGAGTCTGGGGATCGCCTCGAATGTGAAGGTGGTGTCTACGGACGCCTCCACATCGGGGTGGGGAGCGCTGCTCGAGGGCAGACCGCTAGCTGGCCTGTGGTCAGTACGGGAGAAGCTCCACATAAACTGCTTGGAATTAATAGCAGTCGACAGAGCGCTACGGCGCTTCTGTCCCCAGATAAAAGGCCACCACGTCTTGGTCCGGTCGGACAACATGTCAGTGGTGGCGTACATAAATCGCCAGGGCGGCGTCAGGTCCCGAAACATGTCAGGCACATGTCTACAGTTCTCTGGGGTTGCATGTATAATTGTTATTTTGACTTTTAGCTATGTGTAGTTCACTATATAGTGTATCGGGTGAGAGAACGTCACCTGGCGACGTCTTTTGCACGTGCATTTAGCCCATGACCCTTTATGAAATATGTAAAAGATGTGCTTAATCCCTGCATGGTTAATACTGCAATAATTAATTGAATTGCCCAAGTAGTTTTTAAGAGGATGTGAAAACGTCCACTGACGTCCTTTACACGTCTAGTCAAGGCTCTGAATGACGTCCACTGACGTCTTTTACACGCGTCCACTGACGTCTTTTACACGTCTAGTCAAGCAAGAAAAAACAAACAAAAAAAAAAAACAGGAATTTCTTTATGAAATACACGATTTGTATACAAATTAAATATATTTACTTTATCTTGTTTAAATAAATTATAATCACAAAGTAGACCTACCCAGTGTGGTTGTGAGTGCAAATAAGCCACTGCATTGTAGTCATTATTTCAACCTGTGTACCTGATGTACTCGTTGTTATATTTTTTATGGAATGTATACATATACATGTAAAACAGAAATATATCCGGTCACCATTTATGTCTGAGTTGGATGTGATTGCCAAAACTGTACTGCCAAGTAATAGTAAGAAAAGATCTCACGATATCACAAACCCCGCGATAGGATAGATTATCTTGCGAGATGTTAACGTGTTCTCCCCATAGACTACGGAACATTGAACAACCATGAGGAGAGGAGGAATTGAATCGATATTATTAAAAATCTACTGTTGGGTAAGTACATTTTGCATTATTAGATTAATCTCTTGTTGTATCTTCTATTCAATAAAGTAAAATGCATGTTGTAATGCATGTTGATTACCTTTTTCTAATGTTTCATTCATCTTGTTCCATGGTTTTTTAAATTTAGACCATAAAATATTTTGAAAATAAGTGCATGTCATTTACCTCAAATTTTTAATTTAATTAATTTTAAAAATAAATATGTTCTCTTCCCTTAGATGCTGTGAAGAGGTGGAGCCCAAATGCTACAGACTCTGAAATTGACACAGCAATGACAGAACACCTGAAACACGCTCCAGGAAGAGCTGGGGGTGGTGGACACAAAAAATGAGCCAAACAATGTGTTTAAGGGATAGTTCACCCAAAAATGAAAATTGTCATTTACTTTCAAACCTGTATACATTTCTGTGTTATGCTAAACACAAAGATGTTTGTAAGAATGTTTGTAACAAAGCAGATGTCGCTTCCCATTAACTACCATAATATTTTTTCTACAATAATGGGAGTCAATGGTTGCTCTATTTGCTTGGTTTCAAACATTCTTCAAAATATCTTTTGTGTTCAGAATGAGAAAGAAAATCATACAGGTTTGGAACATTTTCACGTTTTTGGGTGAACTATCCCTTTATATAATAATTCAGTATTTTGTAATTGATATTTTAGTTTGGTTAATAAATGTTAAACATTTTAAAAAAATGTAAGAGAAATTTTGGCTGTTCAAGATCAATTAAATGTTTTCCTAAATCAGAGCATGCTTCTTTTTTGCATATGTCCACAAATAATGTGTTCTTGTTTGTGATGTACACGTGATTAAAACGTTTTATTGACGGTCAGGTCTGACTGTGGTGTTACAACTCTCCCCGTGTTACAACCATACCCGGTCTACTACCATATATAAAGTATATTGTTTAATGATACAGTCAAAGTTATTACTGTAACTTATTAATGTAGCCTTTTGGGAGTTTCTTTCAGAAAGTAAATTATCTGAAATGGAATGAAATGTTTAGCTGGATTTTAAGAAGTATGTTTTCAGTAACTGCTTTAAAAATAAAAGCAGAACATCTTTTATACAATAAAATAAAATGTAATGCATGTTGATTACCTTTTTCTAATGTTTCATTCATGATTCATTCATCTTGTTCCATGTTTTTTTAAATTTAGCTGTAGACCATAAAAATATTTTTTTTTAAATAAGTGCATATCATTTACCTCAAATTTATAATTTTATTTATTTATTTAAAAAAAAAATTATATATATATTCTCTTCCCTTAGATCTGGGGGTGGTGGATACAAAAAATGAGCCAAACAATGTGCTTAAGGTATAGTTCACCCAAAAATGAAAACTGTCATCATTTACTCAACCTCATGTTTCAAACCTGTATACCTTTCTATGATATGCTAAACACAAAGATGTTTGTAAGAATGTTTGCAACCAAGCAGATGTCGCTTCCCATTAACTACCATAATATTTTTTTCTACAATAATGGGAGCCAATGGTTGCTCTATTTGCTTGGTTACAAACATTCTTCAAAATATCTTCTTTTGTGTTCAGCAGAAGAAAGAAACTCATACAGGTTTGGAACATGATGGTGAGTAAATGAAAGATTTTTGTTTGGGTGAACTTTTCCTTTATATAATAATTCTGTAATTTGTAATTGATATTTTAGTTTGGTTAACAAATGTTAAACATTAAAAAATATTAAGAGAAATTGTTGCTGTTCAAGATCAATAAAATGTTGTGCTAAATCAGAACATGCTGCTTTTTTGCATATGTCCACAAATAATGTGTTCTTGTTTGTGATGTACACGTGATTAAAACGTTTTATTGACGGTCAGGAACACATTTAAACACACAGATGACGACGCATTTAGACGTCCAGGGACGCGCAGAAGAGACGTGGAATTCACCGTCAGATGACGTTGAAGACTAGTTTTGGAACTATTTTTCAACCATGAGTTTTCAACTGTCATTAAACGTCCAAATGTTTGCTGGGTATTTACTTTATATACAAATCGTGTATTTCATAAAGATAATTCCTGATAATTGTTTCTGTCTTGCTAGACTTGACGTGCGCAGAAGACGTCAGTGGACGCCTTCACATCACAACCTCTTAAAAACTACTCGTGCAATTAAATTAATTATTGCAGTATTAACCATGCAAGGATTAAGCACAGCTTTTGCATATTTCACAAGGATTTCATAGAGGGTCATGATGGAGTCCATCATGACCCTCTATGAAATCCTTGTGAAATATGCAAAAGCTGTGCTTTTGCATATTTCACATCAGATGAACTATAAATGCACGTGGAAAAGACGTCGCCAGGTGATGTCCTCTCACCCGATACACTATTGAACTATTTATTTATTTTATTTATTTATTTATTTATTTAAAAGGGACAATGCCATATTAATGAACATCTTTTCAGCAATGTAAATATGCCAGATTAGCCCCAGGGCTACTTTACATCTGCAGTCCCCCGTAACTACGTAGCTAAAAGATAAAATAACAAATATACATGCAACTGTAGACATGTACAAATGTATCTGAATGCATTTTTATTTTTGGCCAGGCACACGACGTTGCCGTCGGACCAATGTTTGCTGGGAGGATACTCCACATGTAAAACAACCAGATCAACAGGTTGTTAACACAATTGAACACACCTGTTCATCTGTTTGATTATCTGTTCATCTGTTACCTGTAAAAATATATAGGCCTATTTAAAAAAAAAAAAAACGTGTCTGTTTAGGCTACAGCCTATAGGCTATACGGTCATAACAGCAAACCGCTTCTCCCATTATCATTCTCCTGCTTCCTTTCTCTGTGGGACGTTCAGTTCTTCAAGTGAATAAGGACACAAAACCTAATAGCCTGCAGGAATAATGAAACTTCAAAATGTTTATGCCTTTATTCTCGTGTTGGTTGGCCTCACAATATCTGGGTACGTAGTTACTTGCTGTTTTAGTGTCACCTTTAGTGTTTGGATCTTAAAGGAACATATCAGTAATCAA
This sequence comes from Chrosomus eos, assembly GCA_036326025.1. Lineage (NCBI taxonomy): Eukaryota > Metazoa > Chordata > Actinopteri > Cypriniformes > Leuciscidae > Chrosomus > Chrosomus eos. Next base: position 60,823,363 of record CM070818.1, read on the forward strand.
ACTGTTTAGGAGTTTAAGAGACATTTTAATTTAATTTTTGTTATTAAAAAAAAGGTTCACTTGATAGCCTAATTAGGCAGTCTAACAGCAGTCTTTTTGGACAAAACTGTGTAAATCATCACTTTTCATATTTTAAAATACATACAAATATTTAAAATAATTACAAACTTTTATACCTTGCTTTGTTGATATACACAAAAAGGACCATCTGGCTATAACTGTATTAACTTTTTGATATACTGCCTGTACACAAAGATCAAGTCCTGGTTGAAATCTGCAGAACCAGTATTACAGATTTTTTTGTGTGTGTGATCCACCCAGAATCACAATATTGTTTACATGCTATTGGGCTGCTTGAAATCTGCAGGCGGAATTTTTTTTTTATATATAAACTTGTCAACTGATTTGGACCAGAGCAATCAGTGTGGTGTGAAAAGGAAATAAAAAAGATGAAAAATGCTACAATATATAATGTTTTTCCCATGAACCGAACTAGATGTGAAAACACCTCAATTATCATTAGCCTATATATTTCCCTTTAAAAAGAAATATTTATAATTAAAATAATCATAATTTTTTTAATCAACAAAGGTCTATTTTTTCTCAGTGCCTTAAGCATGTTTTTTTTTTTAAACGAAATTAAGATGTTAGAGAGAATGCTAGGGATTGAAAGCTGCAGTCATCATTCGTTTTCATTTTCTTTTCTTTTCTCCATACAGTGTAAAAATGTGGTGACTGTGGTCAGAGATGGGATCAAATATATTTAAATAAAATACAAAATACTGGAGTGAAAAAAGTATTGAATTAAAATACAAATTATTTGTAATTTGAAAATACAAAAATACAGACAACATTTACAGTCTTTTGAAGTGCAAGAGTAACTGTGGAGTTACAAGAGTAGGCTATACTCAGTATAGAATATATCGTCCGTATAGTGCAGATGCGCTTTTAACGTATTGCCTCATACTGTCAATAAAAAAGACTAGGGGAGCGCGGGGCACAACCTAACGTGGGGTTAGATGTAACACGGACCGTTTACATAGTTAGTCAGGATCAAGCCGGTTATGTTTCCGCTCCTTTTCTCTCGCTGCCAGAAGACGGTCTCCCGCAAATTTTTGGAAAGTTTTGATAAGATTTCATGAAGATACTGGACAAATAGTGTTTTGACACCATGCAAGTAATTTTTTTCATCGTACGTTTTTTTCGGTTTCTGAGCTGGGTGTGTACGTCACCAAATCTTACTTTATATTACCTTAATCGCCGTCTTGTGGGCTAAACCACAGCACCGTTTTGAAACATGTCAGCAACTCCTAGCAACTGTTAGCTATAGGCTTAAAATATGTTTTACACAGCGGGGTTAGTTGTAACACAGTGTTACAACTAAGCCACCAACTGTACAATGATAATCAAATGAAAACAGGCAGCCACACAAGTTTTCAGGTTTGAGTATTTATATATTTATTTTGCCACATTAAACTTTGTTGGGCTTTCACAAACAATGTTGGAATTAAAATGTAAAAATTTTGTTTACTATGCATTGATCACTTGTTTATTTATTAAAAAATATAGCCTGTTTTTCATGCAATAAACCCTTTAAATTTGATTTTAAGCTAGTTTTTATTATTATTATTACTGTTAATGTTAATAATAATAATAATAATTTAGCATGCAACTGCCACACACAAATATAATTAAATTTCAATTACAATATTTGATGATTTTATTTATTTATTTATTGCAAAACTGTGCAGCCCTTTCCTATATCTCTATCCATGATATTGATCCATAATAGAAGGATGATTGGAAGAGGGATGGATGTATGGATATCGATCTATACAGATGCACAAACAATATCAAACTATACAGATAAAATAGTACTGAATTATGTGTGTTACACACAAGTGTTACAACTAACCCCTCTGTCTGTTACAATTAACCCCGCATATGGGGTAAGTTGTAACATTTGCACTTCTGTCACTTTCAGTGCAACTGTACGAAAATGGTAGGTCCTAGAAAAAAACTTTAAGTGTTCATTTTTAGCAGAGATGTGTATGTTGCTTCTGTAAAAAAAATATTAATCTAACTTAATTATTTTTTAAATAATTGAGCCAAAACCAAAATGTGTTAGGTTGTGCCCCGCTCTCCCCATATATATCACTATATTTGTATTAGGCTATATTAGCTTACATTACAAAAACAAACCTGTGTGAGGAGTGGCTGTGACAAAGTTGACATCTTTCTCTCTTCCGACTGCCATTATCAATCTCTCTCTCTTTTTTTTTACTCTTTTTGAAAGTTGTGAAAACGCTGTTGTGGTGTTTTTCTTTTGCTATTTGGGCAAATGTGAACACACAAAAATATGTTTAATGTAGTCTCTCTCATTCACTGAAGTTTATCCAACTATGACGCCCCCAGCAAACATTTGGACGTTTAATGACCGTTGAAAAGACGTCCCTCCGACACGTCCCGTCATGGTTGAAAAATAGTTCCAAAATGAAAGTTGAACGGACGTCTTCGACGTCATCTGACCGTGAATTCCACGTCTCTTCTGCGCGTCCCTGGACGTCTAAATGCGTCGTCATCTGTGTGTTTAAATGTGTTTCTGCATTATTTAAACGTATATAAGCCTGCATATAAAATAATCACACACCTATTGTGTAACATCGTGAAAGGCAATCAAGTATTGAGGTTTACACATTTTGACAAAGGTTCTAAAAAGGTCCAAAATTTGTCCAGTCAGACCTGACCGTCAATAAAACGTTTTAATCACAAACAAGAACACATTATGTGGACATAAGAAAAAAAGCAGCATGTTCTGATTTAGCACAACATTTTATTGATCTTGAACAGCAAAAATTTCTCTTAATATTTTTTCAATGTTTAACATTTGTTAACCAAGCTAAAATACTAATTACAAAATACTGAATTATTAAAGGAATAGTTCACCCCAAAAAAATCTTTCATTTACTCACCATCATGTTCCAAACCTGTATGAGTTTCTTTCTTCTCCTGAACACAAAAGAAGATATTTTGAAGAATGTTTGTAACCAAGCAAATAGAGCAACCATTGACTACCATTATTGGAGAAAGATTAATGGGAAGCGACATCTGCTTGGTTACAAACATTCTTCCAAACATCTTTGTGTTTAGCATAACATAGAAAGGTATACAGGTTTGAAACATGAGGTTGAGTAAATTATGACAATTTTCATTTTTGGGTGAACTATCCCTTAAACACATTGTTTGGCTCATTTTTTGTATCCACCACCCCAGATCTAAGGGAAGAGAATATATATATATATATATATATATATATATATATATATATATATATATATATATATATATATATATATATATATATATATATATATATATATATATATATATTTATATATTATTTTTTTATTTTTTTTTAAAATAAATAAATAAAATTATAAATTTGAGGTAGTAAATAATATGCACTTATTTAAAAAAAAAATATTTTTATGGTCTACAGCTAAATTAAAAAAAAAACATGGAACAAGATGAATGAATCATGAATGAAACATTAGAAAAAGGTAATCAACATGAATTACATTTTATTTTATTGTATAAAAGATCTGCTTTTATTTTTAAAGCAGTTACTGAAAACATACAAATCCAGCTAAACATTTCTTTCCATTTCAGATAATTTACTTTCTGAAAGAAACTCCCAAATAAGTTACAGTAATAACTTTGACTGTATCATTAAACAATATACTTTATATATGGTAGGAGACCGGGTATGGTTGTAACACGGGGAGAGTTGTAACACCACCATTTCTACCACTTAGGGATAAGATAGGAGTCATGTAATCATTTCAGTATTTACCTACTTCCTCCCTGATACCGCATGGTGGTTGTCAAGTCTGGAAACCAACACATTCTGAATTTATAGAGAAAAAACTGGATTTTGAGGTAAGAAAGTAAATTTTTTTACCAAGACTATTTTTTGTCTAGTATTTAAACTATTGCAGATAAAATAGTTTGACTTATATTAGATTAAAATGTAGTTTCTTAGGCAACATGTGATACAGTTTTCCCCTGCTAATTCCAAACCAGTATGCTAATACAGCTAGCTAAACAGTGACAGACAGGGGTGGGGTGGGTTGTAACACATACCTTATCATACATCAACTGATTGATTTTAACATTTTTACAGAATGCCCTTACAGAAGGCCAAGTCAGTTAAATCAGCTGCAAATGTACATGGGACCCTATGCAGTGTCTGGGCCCACAAAGCTTACACTCCAGGGTTACCGGCATTCATTTGTCAGCACTGTGACTCTGATTAAGAACACACACACACACACACACACACACACACACACACACACACACACACACACACACACACACACACACACACACACACACACACACACACACACACACACACACACACACACACACACACACACACACACACACACACACACACACACACACACACACACACACACAAAGTCAATCAGACAGTCTGTTCCATAGAGGGAGTGAGACTGTTATTTTATGTCAATAAACCTGTTTTTGAAGCATATCATATGTGTGGCATCCATTTTAGCTTCTTTTGTGTAATTGTTACAACTTACCCCACCATGTGTTACAACCTACCCCGGTATTGGGGTAGGTTGTAAGGAAGGTACTGTATGTATTTGACATCAACTAACGAGGTCTGTGATATTCTTGTAGACGAGGATTGAATTGGTGCTATTTGTAGTGAACAAATGTGGGTATTTTGTATAAAAATTTGAGAACTCTAGCTATAAAATTCAGTGAGTTATAGTTACTGAAGCAAAACAGTGTTACAACCCGGTCTTCCGTATAGGCCCCGTTGTATACGTTCAAATGTACTTTTAGCCTACTGGCTAATTTTAGCCAAACTCAGTATTTCAGTTGACAATGTTGGCATCATTTCTTTCGGTTCATTCATGTCAGCTTCCACTTCTGAGAAACACGGAAATGTTAACAGGGTCAATATGTCACATCACATGTTTTTCTTAAACTTTGATAGGCAATTTCGTAGTCCTATTCATATTGTATATGTCTAAGGTCCTATTAAGCCTGGTGATGAAAGTTAATATATGCGAAACAAAATAAGTATTTTAAGTATTTTAAATACAAATTAGCCTACAGTCTTTCAAAGAATTTAATTAGGCTACAAACCTACATTTAATTTATTTTTGTTAAGGAGAAAACAAATGACAAAATACCCAAAAGTAATTAAATACGTATTTCAAATTCATGTAATTAAAATACTGCCCATCTCTGACTCTGGTTGCTTTGCCTAACATCTATTTTTGTTATTTTATGTTGAGTAGCACGGGTTCGAGTATACTTGTGTAAAATTCAGCATGAATGGAAATTGCAATTGTAAATTCGCAGGTGTGTTGGATTGTATGAAGCATGGTGGCGGAGAGAAAATCTACTAACAAGCTTTCAATTCCTCGATTAATAACCAGAGCTAGGAGGTCCAAAACAACCAAAGAAAAGAAAATGATGCTTCGATGCTGAAGAGATGGGTGCGTTCACAGAAAATCTGGTGCACACGCACTGACGAGCACGAACTCAATGGGAGGGTGCTCGGTGGTAGTGGGGAGGGGGAGGGGCATGACAGTTGTAAACTATAGTTGAATAGCAATATTCAATTTGAAATGTAATATGCTAAACGATAATGCAATATGTAAATTTGCAATGCATTTCTGTATTTTTATTTACATTTTCCATTAGCCTACATTTGTGCAACGTTTGGTGGAAATTGAAAATGATAATTCAATTATATAATTTACATTTGCCATTTCATACTCTAGTTTTAATATGTAAATTGAATAGGGAGACCAGGGACAGTTGACAAAACACTTTTTGCAATTTTTAGCAATACATCAAAAACCATTTATACTGGAATAACCAATTTGTTATCTTATAAACTTCAACTTCAAACTGTCAACTGCTGAAACAATGTATTTAAGTGGTTTTATGAAGTACAGGTTCCAAAATTAATTTTAATACAGTCTCTCCACTGTTACAACCGTCCCAGTGTACAGGGACGGTTGTAACATGTCTAAAATATAGGCTACATAATGAATTAATCATATAATCTACTCAAAATGGACAATATTATTTATCAGTCATCCCAGCGGGCACCTTGACGTCAATTGAGCATCAATATGACATCAAACATTGATGTCAAAATAACGAAATAGGTCAAAAATGAAAGTCATATTTACGGCAAAGTGTCGTCAATTTGATGTCAAGATTTTGACCTCTGATGATTATGTCAAAACATAACCAACACCATCAGATCACCTTTACTCTTTGCTCATCTGGCTGTTCACCACTCAGTTTCAGCAGCCAAACAAAATCTAGAGTTAAAAACATTAGGGTCAAGAGCCCAACTAAAGCAAACATTGATCACCAAAATGGTGACTTAAAATTGTGATTTTCTCCTTCAGTGATTCTGCTTGTTAACATCAGGTGTTCATCAATAATGACCAATCATCACTCAATTAATCACTTAATTATCTCATTAACTTTAACACTGCTTCAGACACTGTTTGAAAAAAAGTCAATGTTTGATGTCACATTTATGTTGAATTGATATCGAAGCTTGATATTGAATGATATCAAAATAGCATTACAATGACATCAACATCATGAAATCCTGACATCAAATAGATGTAGAATTGACATCAAATGCCAACAAAGCATGATATCAAAATAACATCAAAATGATATCCGCAGAGGTCAAAATCTTGACATCAAATTGACATTGACACTTTGACGTCAATATGACTTTAATTTGTGACCTATTTCGTAACGTCATTTTGACCAATGTTTGATGTCATATTTATGTTAAATTGACATCAAATTGTGACTATTCATTTCATATTTCTAAGTAGCCTAATGATTACCCTTTCCAGTCTGTCACCCTGTCTGTCTTCCTCTTTCTTATATTTGGCATGCTGTAAGCAATCACTTTTCCACTGACTATTTATAAAAAAAATAGAATTACCTTAAAATGTGATTTGATGACATTTTACATTTAATTTGCAATGCACAGTGCATATTTTACTTTTAATTTGCACATTAAATGGAAACTATGCAGTTTTTTTTAAAATATTAATGAAACTTTGTTGGTGATTCTGGGACGGTTGCCGTCCCAATATCACCAACCATGGTTTCATCTCATGTGAGCTAGCTTGACTGCTAGTTTGACACTTGTTAGCCATTTCTATTTTTAGCTTACAAAACAGTGATTCTAATAATACTTGTTTGAATTATATTTACATAAACATTTTATCTTATAACAGCATCCAAAAAAATACATCAGAAAGAAAAGTAATTTTTTACCTCAAAAACAACCTTTTGTCGATAACTCTGTCAGGAAGTTTCTAATGTGGCTCCCGTTTTGGCAAAAATGGAGGGAAATAACTGAGGATAAGCACAGTGTGTGTCATCACACTAGGTTGTTTCTGATTGGAGGAATTCAAGGTGTTACAACCGTCCCCTGTTACAACTGTCCCTGGTCTCCCCCTACTCATTTTAATGCTTTATAAATTGCAAAAATGAAAATGTATTAAAGAAATTATTAGATCTGTTTAAAATGTTCAAGCAAAAACTGTAACAAAATGATCATTTAAATGTTATTTTTCTTAATTGCATTTACACTCACAGTTAAGACACATGCAATTGCATTTTCATTAAATGTCCCGCAATGAATGTAGCGGGACATTTAATGTAGCAATTCAATGTGCAAATTGAAAATGCATTCCGAGCCGATCACTTCCCAGAAAAACTGTAGAATCTCCAACATTATTGGGTAATTATAGTTAATAGTAATACGAATAAAGATAAGCATATGTGTATCAGACAATGATTATATTTAATACAAAACGAAACCATCATCAACACAGTCCAGCATCAGACAACAGCAGCGCAGCATAATGTTCACACGGGTGTCGACGCCTGATAATTTCTCTGTTCACGGCAGACATTAGAGAATACATGAAAAGAACATTTCAGGTTTCACACTGGTAACTTCTACAGTATAACAAAGTAAAATCTCACAAGAAGTCATTCAACTCATGTGATATTTAGAGGGAAACATATTGATTAATACCTTATTTATAGTCACTCATTACATACATTGAAGCAGCAGTGGATTCCAGTCCACCCCCTTCATTACATTACAACTACCGTGCCATTTCTATCACTATTTTTTATATTTGATCACTTTGAGTTTGTCCATTAGTTGATTAGAGTTACATTGAAATATGTAATGATGACACCACCACAGTAGCTCATCAAAATGGACTCTATAATCTTTCTGCTGGGCATTTAGGAACAGATTTAACCCTTATAAACTTTTCTCTACAATAATGTGTGTTTGCTACAGTATAGATCATGCAAAACCTCATTAAACTACTGTGACAGGTTCATGTGTATCGGTGTATTAAATCTGATAATTCAATTGAGAAAATATATGATCTGCTTCACTTTATCATTCATGATCTGTTATTGTGTTTCCTCACAGACTTATTTATTTTGGCTCCACCTCAACCAGGTGAGTGTTTTTCAACTGTGTGTGATAACTACACCCATAAAAACTATCTTGAGCAAATACCTCTAAAATGTAAGCAGTTATTAGCCTACTTCTTGAAATGAACGGGATAATCGTTTTAATTGGAGAACGTCCAGGTTGTGTATGCAACCCACCATTCCCTGAAGGAGGAGCATTGCCGTGCGTGATTACACGCTCCGCCCCGCAGCAAAAGTATAAACACGGGACAAGGGAGACAAGGGCTCGCCGCAGGGAGCTGTAACATGGAAGAATACACAAATGGGATCGCCATAGGGATCACAACATATGGACCCAGCCTAACACAGGTTCCACCAGTCCATACGAGTGGTAGGCCTGGCTTCGGACGCTCTGCCGCGTCCGTCGTCGGAGGGTATGAAGAAACTCAACAGGGTTTGGTATAAGAGGGAACTCTACTGGAGCATGAAGCGCGCACGTATCCAGTCTATAGGAGGGGAATGGCGGAGCAAGCTGACACTTCGAACCGGGCTCACGGTGAAACTGGCTTCATGAGAAGGGAACCCACGGGAAGCAGCAGTTCGACTATGGGTGTCACCCAGCCCCCAATTCTAGAGTGAAGCACTCTGTGTCAACGCCTAGGCGGGAGCACACACTCACTTCAGAGGAGCTCACCACCTAAGGGGACACGTGCATCTCGGGATTTTCACCAAGATGAAGGCAGCCACCATTCAGTGGCCAACCTCGCTTGGAAACAGCCTTCCCTTTCTGCTGATTTCCTTAACAGACAAGAGGTGGTCTGAGGTCCTAAGGCTTGCGTTCTGTGCACGTATAACCAAAATGAAGTGGACAGAGAGCAAAAGCCAGGGCTGGGTCTGCCTTCTCCGGGGAAGAGCTTGTAGGCTCACCACCTGGTCTCACCTTTAGGGAGAGGTAGGAACCTTGGGCAGATATCCAGGCTGGGGTCTCAGATTGTGAGAGTTAGCCGGCCCGAATTCCAGGCACAACCCATTGACCGAAAGCGAGCAAGTCCCTACCCTGTAGTAGAGACCACGCGAGCAGGAGTACTGTTTCTCTAAAAACAGAATTTTTAACTCACTGCCTGCAGTGGCTCAGGGGCGGTCTCTGCAGTGCAGTAGCACCAGAGATAAGGCCCAAGAGGATAAAGAGATAAAGGCAGATTCCCTTACTCCCTCAGGAACCTGACGATCAGGACGTGCTTCCCATGCTACTGCATCATGATGTGCGTCAAAGAAATATAGAGACAACGTAATTTTGAAGGTGGAGGACACAGCCCACTCCAACCCATCTTGCAGGAAAGAGAGCATTGAAATGACCGAACGCCTTCAGGATCTCCTCACGGAGAGAAGACTCACTCAACGAATAGGTTCCACTTCTAATTGGTGTAAGAAACACTTCCTCTTAGGGGGTGCTATCGCAGAAGTTATGGTGACTACCATATAGTCCTGCGGTAACCACCTGAACCTCCGCGTCCAGTTTTTAGGACCGGCCTGGAATTCTCCAGGGGTCTGAACGCGGGTGCCATCATGCCCCGTCCCTGAGAATGTATTCAGGGGAAAGTCAGGAAGGGCTGTCGAGGGGAACTAGGTCTGGTTGGGCCAATAAGGGGCAACTATCAAGACCTGCTCCACTCCTGACCTAGCACAGTAGGTGCAAGCGACATGCGCTCACAAGACAGGAGCACTGCTCAACACTAGGTATGAAGAAATCACTGAGCTTCAGGAGCATCTCCGCTCAACACCTGAGTGTGATGAAAATCACTGAATTTGAGAGGGCGCCAAGCGACAATAAATCGCATAGCCGCTTTTTTAGAAGGCTCAATGGGGAATGCATTTCTGCTGGTCCCCAGGGCCAGCTGAGAGCCAGTGTCTGTCCAATAGTTGTCCATTCGGACAGAAATAACACAACTGGCAGAGGAACAAATTCGGAGAGGCAAACAGATGTAACTCTGCGGCCGAAGTGGTCCCTGCCCAGCTGGAACGCCAGGGGATGGGAGTCTCCACTCTCCCTGGCCATAGACTGTCGTGAGGCTCGTTGGCGGCACAATTGAGAAGGCCGGAAGAAATAGTGGAATAAAGCAACCTCAGAAGCTTCTGACTCCAAGGAGGAGGTTACAGGTGAGTTGTGACATGCGATGCTGTCTTTTAGACCAGTACCAACTCGCTGAGCAGCTGTGGCTCAAAGTGAGGTGAACTGCAACAACTCGAGGTAATGAATACCAATGCAGTCAGAGGTCGCCCAGGCCTCCGTTAAAGCATGCCCTTTGTACATGGCCCCTCAGTCGATGTTAGTGGATCTCGTTCTTGGAGCGGTTGGCCCAGAGTAACGAAAGGTCTGAACACAGGCGGAGGGTTTGGCGGCAGGCTGGGGTGATCTGTTGTCACACCGGGGGAGCCTATTCTTTCAGTGGGACCCTTTCTCACTTCCATATAGCACCGACTAGACAAACACTCTTCTTGAAGAGGCACGTTTGGGCCGAGTCCATCTCCATACCGGAAAAGAGATACTCAGCCAGTGGGCGAGATTACTCTCTCCCAGTTGACCTGAAGACCGAAGGGTAGGACCTGATCGAAGGGTAGGACTCTGTACTGATACTTCAAACCCTCAAACGCAACACGCAGGATAGCCTGTGGTGCGGAGGCTAGAGATCTGAAGTACATGTCATTCAGGTCGAACGCCGTAGACCAAGCTTGGGGGCAGGTCATTCTGAAAAATGCCTCTCTGTGTAGCAACATGGACAGAAGCTTCAGAGAAAGGGCCCGTTACAAGTGACACAGGGCCAAGATGGTCATGACCCACCACATTCTAGGTACATGAAGAACGAATTTATAAAAACTGGCCTTCATATCGTCTGGAGAGCTGCTATATCGCGTCCTTCGCCAGTAGGACAGCGACAGGAGCACTGCTCAACACTAGGTGTGATGAGTATCACTGAGCTTTCAGGAGCATATCTGCTCAACATCGAGTGTGATGATTATCACTGTACTTGGGCGGGCGCCGAGCGATAATGAATTGCATAGCCGAGTCTGATGGTCACAGTCAGGTCCGGACCAGTTGGGAAGCCCTTTCCACTTCTACGAACCAGGCCCAGAAGACCACAGACGTACCCGAGGTGGGGCAGCGAGGTGGAGGACAAGGACCTGGCTCGGAAGGCCCGGGGCCGGCCCATAGCGGGGTCTGAGTGTGCGGTGCAACACTTACCTGTCTCCACGGGGCAGCAGGAGATGCGTGAGAAAGCGGATGACCGGGTCCTCGAACGCACCATGATGCCGGCTGGCGATTAAGAGGGGGCTGAGGGGTGCAAGGCTGTCCTACAGGGTCGCACACCACCAGCCTCGCCCTCTTGGGACCCAGGGTCGGAGGAATTTTGCTCTCTTGACAATTCGGGTGCCAGTGGACTCCGGGGAGCCAGTGACGGGACAGTAACGATCTGAAGAGCTCGTCCCTCCATCCCTGGGTGGCCTGTCTCAGGGATGCTACGTCTGACACTTGCCCCCTGGCTTGGCAGTGCCTGAGACAAACTGGGCGGCCTGCCTGCTGCTGGCTCTTCGCTGGGGCCTGGGTGGAGGCTGCTGCGGGGGCCCCGCGGAACCGAAGGCAGCGGCAGGGGACGCCCTCAGCGACGAGCCGGCGGAGGAACTGCTACCGTTGGCGGGGTGGAGGCAACAGCGGGCTGCCGGAGCACACAAGGAATGACCGCAGCAACACTGAAGCTCTAACTTCTCGCCCTCTAACCAACCGTCAAACCAGCAATTTGATGCTGTTAAAATAGCAGTTGAGAGCTTGAGAAGTTTGTGATCACCGCTGCACTCGCGCTGTAAACACTAACACTCGGAGGTCTTACCGCAAGAACACCGACACTCTTCCGTGTTTATACTCGCGCTGCGGGGCGAAGTGTGTAATCATGCACGCCACTGTTGAATTGGCTGGATTAAATAGTAGTACGAAGAAGACAGGCTCCCTAGCGTGATCTCCATTTAGTCAACGTTGATTACGTCTGGCGTTCTCGACTGAAAGGGAACCACTGAGGAAAAGGTTTATGTAGAATTGCACAAGTGCTACTGCTAAAGAGTGCAATGTCAATACAGCCTGTTACCTTGATTCTAATTTCTCATAAGATTAATTGAATTGGCCTAGACCGAAAAATTATAATGACATTTTTAATAAAAACTACATATAAAATAGCTACCAAAATTAATGTCTGTAACTGCAGTTTGACTAAAAGTAATGACTAAAAATTGACAACAAATGCAATGACTTTTCGTTAACAAAATTAGACTAAAACTATGAAAGACAAACTGACTAAAATGTCATAAACTAAGTTCAATAAGCATTTTAGTCTGAAGATGAAGACTAAGACTAAATCAAAAATGGCTGCCAAAATTAACACTGCTGCATGAGCTATAATATTCGTAGGCTATAGTTAAGCACACAAGCAAGAGTGCTGTTTTTTCCACATGTGATATTAATTTGATACGGATCAATACACAAGAAGTTAATATTGTGAATTACAATTTGTCAATAATGTAAGTTTGTTTTCTCTATTTTGCCAACGTAAATATAGTTCCAAACTAAGTCAAAGCAAAACGGTTGTACGCAGGGCAGGAAGATTTTAATATAAAAAGGTTTATTTTATAATAATCGCATTAAATTAGCCGGTTAAATATAAAGCTCTATGCACAGGCAAATCGACTCTGAACTAGGCCTACGGTACTTTCTGAAGTCTTGATTGCAAGTAATTTCTTTTATGTAATTTCATGTGTTGTTTTGTTTTTTTCGGAATTGTGTTTTATCTTTCACAAGATCGCCCACCGTAATCCCTTATTTCTGAATTAGGGGAATGTATTGTGACCATGCAGTATTTCAGCATTATAACCATAGGCTATTTATGTTTCAGATATAAAGAGGAAAGTTCCTGCTCTACGTAAGTACTGCCACTCTTAATGCACTCACTGAAACATGCTCAAATCAGACACACATACAAAAGCGTATTCAGAAGCATACATTTATGCACATGGCCTACACTATAGTTGCAAGTGATTAAAAAACTTCTTCATTTTATACTACGTATTTTATCTCTGCTTTTTTCCTGTTATCGGACACTTTTGCTTGATTACACAAATGTCCAGTAAGGCATTACAGTAATCTAGCTTTGAGGGTCATGAATGCATGAATGCAAGAATGAACTTTTCTGCATTTGACACTGAGAGTATAGAGATATTTTTAAGATGGAAAATGCGGTCTTACAAATTTTACATCAGCATAACAGTGAAAACTAACTCCATGTTTCCTGTCAGGGTTCTGCCACGTCTGTCTCCTTGTATTCTTTGTTTGGTGACAGAGCTCTGACATTCCCAGTGTGTCATGTTCTAGTCCTGTTTGTTGTGAGCACATGGCTTGTCATGTTTCCTTGTGCTATGTGCTCTCCTGTCTATTGTCTAGCTCCTCCCATCTTGTTATCTGATTATTGATTAATTTGTCCCATCTGCCTTACTCAGCGTTACCCTCCTTTGTTTGCTCCCCTATAGTCTCCCTGTGTTTGTAGTCCTTTGCTGGTTCGCTATGTTTCCTCGTGTTCCTGCTAAAGACCAGGGCCCGTATGTATAAAACTTCTAAGAAATGCTCTTAAGAATAATCTTAAGCTTTGACTTAAGTGTCAAAAAATACTTAGTAAAAAGTAGGACTTCTCTAAGAGTAAGATACTTTTATAAAGCAGCTAAAAGCAACTTTCAGTAAAGTATAAGACTGATTCTTAAGTGCTGACTGACTAAGGACTACAATGATATTAACCCAAAATGGCCGCCCTGAACCTCTGAATCAGCCAATAGTGAGCCTGCAAGGGTGAGGTCACTGCAGCATGACACCAAACATTTAATGTAATTATAACAAAATAATTTAATTAAGACACTGAAACTTTAATATTTAAATTTATTTTTTTAATTGCTTTGCATTGTGCAAAATTATCACAAATTAGTATTGAAGGAAAATTGTCAGATTCACCCTTTATTCAAATAGTATTAAAAATGTGTTAAATATTTTGTAAGCATATTGTGTAGTTGTGCCTGGAGTCAATTGTTTATTTGTGATAACAATGAAACATTCCAAATTGTACAGACATAATTTTTAGCAAGGCTTTCATACAAATAAATTATGAACAGGTGAAAAAACAAGAGAGGATAATGAAATATTAAGAAATGATTATGTTGCAGACAATGTATGTTTTTTCTCCTGTGAGCTTTTTAGTTTTTCTAAAACCTGTAGCTGTATTTGCCCTTATTTGTCACTTAATATTTAAAAATAGTATTGATCTGCCTGCATTGACACCATTATATGAGAACTGAGAGTGGCTGTAGAGATAAATTAAGTAAATAGATAACTAATGATTTTTTACAATGGAAATGAATGCTTTAGCTTAAGTTCTGCCAGGAAGACTAATATACCTCCCGGGGGTCGGGAGGTATAAAAAAAAAAAACAGATTGCGTTACCCTCGGATTGCGAGCTACGCAACATATCTTTATAACACAATACTTGCTTGCTGGGCTGTTAATAAACTGTGTCACGTCATTTTGCCTCCCGAGTCTTTCTGGTTGAAATTAATAAACACTGAATTTACTTAAGCAGGACAATGACACTATTTTCTTCTAGAGCTGCTGTACAGCCAAAACTAACTTTTCCTGTAATCTCTGCAAAGCTGCTTTGAAACAATCTGTATTGTAAAAAGCACCGTAGAAATAAAGGTGACATGAAATAATTTTGTCAAATGAATACATTGATTAAGTTTAGTGTTTTGTTCTCCCCTCATATATAAAAAAATATATAAATATAAAAATATTTTCCTTTTAAGGTTTAAGCAAACTTGAAGGGTTAAAAAAAAAAAAAACTCTGCACATCACTTTTGGCCACCACTGTATATTTGGTGTGGCCAGTGTCACTATAGTGCTATTTAAGAGCCTGCTAACTGTGGACTGAAGGGGCCGAGTCATCACAGGTGCACTGATGAATTCCAGTCGCCAAAAATATAAATAATACTTTAATTTCATTGCTATAAAACTTTTTTAAAGGCAAGTTACAAAAAGAATACCTTGATGATTCAAGTTTTTTTATCATTTGATCAACTCATTTTACTACAATACATCATATTTTTGTTAAAAAGTGCATAATCTCTCTGCTGCCATCTTGTTACTCCTAACTAGGTTAGGAGACCTCTCCAGCTCTCTTAAATAATTTAGGAGCTGAGACCAAGTCTTAACACTTAGGAACCTTTATGAATCACACTTACTCTTAAGTTTAGGAATAAGAGTAAAATTATGTAATTCTTAGAATTTTGACAGACTTGAGACTAAAATTTTACTCTGAGTGGCTTTATACATACGGGCCCAGGGCCCGTATGTATAAAACTTCTAAGAAATGCTCTTAAGAATAGTCTTAAGCTTTGACTTAAGTGTCAAAAAATACTTAGTAAAAAGTAGGACTTCTCTAAGAGTAAGATACTTTTATAAAGCAGCTAAAAGCAACTTTCAGTAAAGTATAAGACTGATTCTTAAGTGCTGACTGACGTAGCACTTAAGTGCTGCAAACTAAGGACTACAATGATATTAACCCAAAATGTCTTTTAGCTGCTTTATAAAAGTATCTTACTCTTAGAGAAGTCCTACTTTTTACTAAGTATTTTTTGACACTTAAGTCAAAGCTTAAGACTATTCTTAAGAGCATTTCTTAGAAGTTTTATACATACGGGCCCAGGGCCCGTATGTATAAAGCCACTCAGAGTAAAATTTTAGTCTCAAGTCTGTCAAAATTCTAAGAATTACATAATTTTACTCTTATTCCTAAACTTAAGAGTAAGTGTGATTCATAAAGGTTCCTAAGTGTTAAGACTTGGTCTCAGCTCCTAAATTATTTAAGAGAGCTGGAGAGGTCTCCTAACCTAGTTAGGAGTAACAAGATGGCAGCAGAGAGATTAGGCCATGCACTTTTCAATGAAAATATGATGTATTGTAGTAAAATGAGTTGATCAAACGATAAAAAAAGTTTAATCATCAATGTTTTTTTGTAACTTACCTTTAAAAAAGTTTTATAGGAATTAAAATAAAGTATTATTTATATTTGGCGACTGGAATTCAGCAGTGCACCTGTGATGACTCGGGCCCTTCATTCCACAGTTAGTAGGCTCTTGAATAGCACTATTGTGACACTGACCACACCAAATATACAGTGGTGGCCAAAAGTAATGTGCAGAGTTTTTTTTTTAAATGACCCTACAAGTTTGCTTAAACCATCAAATTATGAGGAAAATATTTTTATATTTATGTTTTTTATATATTTTAAAATATGAGGGAAGAACAAAACACTAAACTTAGTAAAAGTATTTATCTGACAAAATTATTTCAAGTCACCTTTATTTCTACGGTGCTTTTTACAATACAGATTGTTTCAAAGCATCTTTACAGAGATTACAGGAAAATAATGCAACAAAGTTAGTCTTGGCTGTACAGCAGCTCTAGAAGAAAATAGTGTCATTGTCCTGCTTAAGTAAATTCAGTGTTTATTAATTTCAACCAGAAAGACTCGGGAGGCAAAATGACGTGACAAAGTTTATTAACAGCCCAGCAAGCAAGTATTGTGTTATAAAGTTCTTGTGCGTAGCTCGCAATCCGAGGGTAATGGAATCTGTTTTTACTGCCTAAGACGCCAGCCCATTCTCACCCCAAGGCGTCATTTAACTGACGCCTTGGGAATCAGTTTGACCATGCTTCAATATTGCGTCAGTTAGATGACGCCCTCCTACCCAGACCTAAACCTACCCGCGTCATCTAACTGACGCTAAAGGTAACGCGTCAGTTAGATGACGCCCTGGGATCGCGTCAACTAACTGACGCTAAAGGGTGCCTTTAGCGTCGAATATTGAAGCATGGTCAAAATTGTCAGTTAGATGACGCCTTGGGGTGAGAACGCGTTGAAGACGCAGGCGGAGCCGACCACCGGGAGGTAAAGCCTGGCTAAAAATTATGTCTGTACAATTTGGAATGTTTCATTGTGTTATCACAAATAAACAATTGACTCCAGGCACAACTACACAATACGCTTACAAAATATTTAACAAATTTTTAATACTAGCCTATTTGAATAAAAGGTGAATCTGACAATTTTCCTTCAATACTAATTTGTGATAATTTTGCACAATGCAAAGCAATTAAAAAAATACATTTAAATATTAAAGTTTCAGTGTCTTAATTAAATTATTTTGTTATAATTACATTGAATGTTTGGTGTCATGCTGCAGTGACCTCACCCTTGCAGGCTCACTATTGGCTGATTCAGAGCTTCAGGGCGGCCATTTTGGGTTAACATCATTGTAGTCCTTAGTTTGCAGCACTTAAGTGCTACTTCAGTCAGCACTTAAGAATCAGTCTTATACTTTACTGAAAGTTGCTTTTAGCTGCTTTATAAAAGTATCTTACTCTTAGAGAAGTCCTACTTTTTACTAAGTATTTTTTGACACTTAAGTCAAAGTTTAAGACTATTCTTAAGAGCATTTCTTAGAAGTTTTATACATACGGGCCCTGGTCTTTAGCAGGAACACGAGGAAACATAGCGAACCAGCAAAGGACTACAAACACAGGGAGACTATAGGGGAGCAAACAAAGGAGGGTAAGGCTGAGTAAGGCAGATGGGACAAATTAATCAATAATCAGGCCCTGGGGCCGTATTCACAAAGCATTTTATCTTACCACTAGGAGTACTCCTAAATCGCACTAAAAGATTTAAGCTAGGAGTTTTCTCTTAAAAGTTATTCACAACGCCTTTCAGACCTACTCTTAGTAAAGAAAAATGACAACTCCTAAACTAAGAGTGAGTCTTCGTTGCTATGGATGACGTCATTACTCATGCACGAGCTTGACTGAAGTGACCACCTTGATTGGCTGATGATTGTAAAGCGGGAATGATTCCAAACACCTCCCCTACGATGATGAGTGACAGGTCTGAGAATGCGTGCGCTACACAAGTAGTGCGAAGGACAGAAGATGAGGAATAACTGAATAAATAGCCTAAATGAATAAAGAGTAAGGAAAAAAAATTGCCTAGTAGCCTAATGAAACATATGGATTGATGCAATATGTTTGCAACATTATTGAATTAATCTGTCACTATCTGCCTACATTTGCAAAGAGAAGAACATTTCAATTTGATTCAAAATGAAACGTTACAATTAGTTTACATGCAGTGAGTAGCCTAGTTTTGGTTGTTGTTGGTGGCGTTATTGCATCCCTATTCCCTAGTTATGCCTACAATGCAAAATCCCTTGCGATTGGAAGCTCCAGTAGCCGCCGCATATACGCATTTCAAAACATTGCAACGTGAAATGTCACAAAAAGCGGTTTGTTAATAAGTCTTAGTGAGTTAGGAGTCCTCTCGACTTCTTTTAAGCTGTCCCAGGCGTAGGTGCTACTTTTAGGGCTAAAATGCTTCGTGAATTACTCTTAGTCAAAAAAATTAGGAGTCCTAAAGTTAGGAGTGACACGCCCATTATTTTTAGGAGTTGCTCCTAAATTCGCCATTTAGGAGCTACTTTTAGCCTTAAAATTCTTTGTGAATACGGCCCCTGGGCCCGTCTTCATAAAGATTCTAAGAATCCTCTCAGTTTACTCTTAATTTAGCTTTAAATTTTTTTACGTAGGAGTCTTAGCTTAAAGTCCCCGTGAACCGGAAGTTGCAAACGACTTTTCTCCAGTGCTGTGACGTATTTCCGAGAGAAACGGAATACTAAATGAGGCAAAATAGTGAGCGTGGCTTTTTGCAAGGTCACTCAGTGTCCAGGACCGCGATTTTTATTTGCAAAAGTTAATTTTAACGGACGGAACCAGACGTAAAAAACGTTTTAAGGCTGACCCGTACAACGCTCACTCAAATGTCTTCAAACACGGATTTATTTCTGTAACAACCCTGCATTTTTGCGTGCAGTCTCTTCGCCCCAAACACTTAAAAGCCTCCGCATCGCTCCACTGTGTGTATCCTTCTCCCTCGCGCCTATAATAAGAATGTGATCGCGCAGTTGGTGGTGTCCCCCTGAGTTGACGTCACTTTTTTAATGACGAACGACTCGCATTTACTGGGGAATATCCGATTTGTCTGCTTACATGGCTCACGCAAATGCACATATCCGATTCATATCCGATTTATTACCACATATGAGTGAGGCCTGGATCCGATCTGAGAAAATTGGAATCCATGCGTTTTTTTCCTGCTTACACGTTCATGGGTCATATTCGATCCGTGCCACATGAGAGGAAAAAAATCGGATTTGGGTCACTTGAACCACGCAGTGTAAATGGGGCCAAAATGGGGGTAAACTTGTCACGGAATGGGTGGATTCAAGGTGTGAGGACTCAAGTGCATAACAATGGGTATAGGTATTTATTAAGTCAAAAACAAACAAAAAACTCCCTGGTGGGGGAAAACAAGAACAATAACAGGCAGGATTAGGCAACACACGGAACATGGACAACAAACCACCACAGGACTGCAAACAGAGGGAGATTAAATAGGGGAACAAACATAAGAGGGTAAGGAGGCTGGCAGGTGGGGAAAATTAAACAATAACGAGAAAACAAGATGGGCGGGGTTTGACAATTGACAGTAGAGCACTTGGCACAAAGAAAAAACATGACAGCCATGACAAACCAGGAGAGTCACAGCTCTGTCACTAAACCAAGAGAAAACACAGACAAGGGTGACAGAACTGTGACAAAACTACTAGTTTAGTAGTTTTATACTAAAGTTTCTTTAAAGTTTCCTTTAAGTGAACTTAACATTATGAATATAGTTTACCATTTATATATTATTTTTGCACTTGCAGTAGGCCTATACTACTATGTTCAAATGTTATTTTTTATACTTGAAAAATACCTTTAACTGTAGGCTACTTTAATTTTAAAAACATTTTATTAGCTTAATGTATCCTCTTTTATCAACACTTGAATGTTGGTAAGTTTCATAAAGAAAGACAACATTTTAAACAAAAAAGTTTTAAAAAAATTAAATTTTTGTTAAAGACTCCTTGATCAGATTCAGAACGATGATTAAAACACAGATGGTATTGATCGAGTCCAACACTTTCCCAAAGCTTCACACTCATTTTCTCTTCATGTGTAACCCTTCATTTGGTAACATTAAGCAGTTTTGATATACACACTGTTTAATGTTTGATGATCATGTTATTTTATATTTGCGTGAGCAATCTTCAATCACTTGTTTCAGCTTCTTCTTCTCCTGAGTTTTGATACGCAGTTTCTAGAAGATGTGTCATAACACACCCTACCGTATAACAGTGAAAACATGGATAGCTGGAAAATCCAGTCATTGGCGGGGAAAGTGTAAAGTAGAATTAAAGTAAATTTCTATGTACACAACCACTGGACTAGCCTACACAAAAATTCAGATACTCAGAATTAGAAAAGTGTTTTATATCAATATTTTAATCAATATTTTCAAACAATGTAAGTAAGACTGTATATGAAAAACTATGTAAAAAAGTATATTTAATAGGCTACTCGATCAAAAGAGTTAACACAACTACAAGACAAGTGTACTTTGAATACTTAATTATACTTTTAAGTATATCTCGATCAAAAGATTGAGTACAAGTACAGGCCAAATATACCTTTTTTCTCAGTATAAGTCAAGTACACTTAAGTGTAATTTTAAGTATATTTCTGAGAAGTAGGCCCTACATAAAGTATATTTCTGAGAAGTATATAAAATGCAGACTGAAAGTATGCTTTCTTATTTTTAGTTGAAAATAAGTATACTAATATAACACTTGAATAAACTTATTTTTCGTAATGGATTATTATCGCTGTGTACAAAGTCAGGTTCAGTTCCATGCTTATTTTATTTACTCTATAAGCTATTCCACCTGAATGCTTGTTATAAACTTGAACATGTTAGCTTATAAGACAGTGTGTAATATTATGTTTAAAAAAACATTTTTAACAAGCTACTCAATCAAAATAGTAAACACAAGTACAAGCCAAGAATACTTAATTATACTTTTAAGTATATCTCGATCAACAAGTATAGGCCAAATATACTTAGACTTTTCTGTCAGTATAAATCAAGTATACTTAAGTGCAATTTAAAGTATATTTCTGAGAAGTACATAAAGTATATTTCTGAGAAGTACATAAAAAGTAGACTGAAAGTATACTTTCTTATTGTTTTTAGTTTAAAAGAAGTATACTAAAAGCACACTTGAATAAACTTCTTTTTCGTAAGGGAAGTGGTATACATATTAAGAAACATCATCTTTAAAAATTGTTCACAAACAGTAGCCAGAAATGTTTTAGAATTATACACAATAAAAAAGGTTAAGATTAAATGGCAGTAGACATTGATAACCTGCATTATTTCCTGGTCCAAGATTTTAGAATATGAAACTTGCTTTCCTTCTATTTCATGCTGACATTTAAATGTTATTTAAAAAAAATGGAAATCATGCTTGACTTGGAATTTAAACATTTATAATCATATACTTATGTCCAAAGTTGTATTCAACCCAGAGTAGCTATTACATTTATATTCCTCAGACGTAAACCCAAGAATAGTTTCTTTGTAATATTTTGCTAAAACAATTACATATCTACAATTACATGTACATCTTAAATATGGTTTGATTAGTTATTTGCAGTGTTGGGCAAGCTACTTGGAAAATGTAGTGAGCTAAGCTAGCAGTTACCCTACACATTAAATGTAGCTTCATCTACTACATCTAAGATATTTTTTAAAATTTTATTTTTATATTGAACCAACTTCATTCCAAGTCAATGCTATCTCAGTGATCAATAAAACTGCCAGTAAAACAGATCGGCAGGCATAATTTGTCAGTCCAGTTGTTTAATCAACATCTGTTCCAAACCAATTTGGCAACAAAACAAAAGCAATACTATAACACCATATAACTATATAACAAAACCAGGTGTCAAGAGTGTGTGCATCTTTCCATTAAGTAAATTTCTCACATGTCAGCCCAAGGATTGAGTTTAATTTTATTTTTTATTTTTGTGTATTCTGTTTTTTTTTCTTATTCTTTTTTAACTCCCATTTTCTTTTATTTGGCTTGATTAAATTTTAGTCATCAAAAAGCACGTCTAATTAATTGAAATCATAAAACATATAGAATTTTACAATAATATATATTTTTTTAAAAATACATTTTTAGGGCACTATGAAATATGTTTTTTTTAACCAAATTCTCTTTTCTCTTTTTTTTTCTGCACATGCTAATAAAATACACAACAAAGGTTATATTACAGAACACAAAAATTCACTGCTGTATCTCCTATTTCTTAGACCCGAAAAAGAGCACCAGTTGCAATCACCACATGGGTGAGTACAAAACGTCCTTCAAATTGAGACTTGTGTAGCATCCTCCAACACAACACTTACGCTACTGGAGCTTAGTAGGTAGTATGGACTGCTGGTAAGAAAGGACGCTTCCCTTTTGGGCTGAGCCAAGCGATGTCTTCACTAGGGGTGTCGAAATTAATCGTTTCTACGATTCATCGCTATGCAGACGAGGACGATTCGGTATCGTTTCAGTAATAGACCATAACCGATTATAATGTAGCCTACTGATGCTTTTCTGACGTCATGTATCGTGTACGTGCTTTGTCGCGGTAGCATACACTGGCAGAGGGAGGCGAGACGAGAGTGTGTGAGTAATTAAAAATGCTCCAACTTTGAAAAAGCCTACATCTGGGCACATTTCGGCTTTTATGAACAACCTGGTAAGCACGACCTGGAGAAGACACGCGCTGTGTGCACTCATGTCACACACAAATAGAATATGCAGGAGGTAATACCACTAACTTGATAAACCACGTTAGCCTTTTTCACCCCGAGCTGTAACGCCTGGCAGAGTCTGACTGCTTTAGAGTAAGCATGAGCAACATCACCCGAATCTGTAGCCGAAAACAAATCATCCACCCGCCCTTATGTATCCGCACCCAATGGTCAAATTACAATTATTCTGTGTTGTTACGCGTGATTATAAATGGATGATCGTCACCTTCAACAGCAGACTCAGCAACGGTTAATGAGCGCATCTCTAAGGTAACATTATACACTGATGAATGAGCGCTGCTTTTAAAGTAACTTTTCTTTAAAACAAAATTGATTTGACAGAATTTCATTTTCTTAATGGACTTTACTCCCTCGAAACTTAAACTGGAATGTCACTGTTTCTGACTTCCTGAACTGGCGAACACTCACACACATCACTTTTGAAGTAAAATTGAAAATTGATAACGCGGTGCATCGTAATGCAGCCTGATATCGAATTGAACTGAATCGACGACATGATAATCGGAATCGAACCGAACCATGAGACCAGTGGAGGTTCACACCCCTAGTCTCCACCAGTGTTTTCTCATCACTGATGGCCATTGATGGATGGCCAAAAGAGAAGTGCTCACTAACACAGATTTGTGAACTATATTTGAGAGAATATAGTCTTTTTTTAGAATATATGTCTTTTGTGTACATTGAAAAAGTTCAGCTCATGAAAAATGGGGGCAAAAACAAAAGTGTTGCATTTATAATTTTGTTTAGTGTATATGCGAGCCTCACTGAGAAATGTAGTTAAACTAGTAGCGTCACTACTTGTATCCACGCTACTGCCCAACACTGGTTATTTGGACCATTAGAGATTACAGTTATTGTTATGTTAGTTATAATGTGTTAGTAGCTCAATCACACATGTTCTTCTACCTGGCAAATTCATGCATTATTGCAATTGCTAATGATATATAATGTGCAGTAAACCTGCACATGCATCCACATGCTAATAAAAATACACAAACAAAACTACAAAAGTTATATTACAGAACACAAAAATTCACTGCTGTATCTCCTATTTCTTAGACTTGAAAAAAAGGACCAGTTGCAATCCCCACATGGGTGAGTACAAAACTTCCTTCAACGGTTTTGCTGTTTATTGTGACTTGTGTAGCATTAGCATCCTCCAACACAACACTTACACTACTGTATTGTAAAAAGCGCTATATAAATAAAGGTGACTTGACTAGAAAGATATAAAACTTACGCTGGAGACCAGATTTTGAATACAGAAACTTTACTGTAACACAACAAACATAAAAATAGTAGTTGGAACAGTGAAAAAAAAGGCAAAGCAAACACAATCACATAAAAAAAAAAAAACATTAATCAATATGAAGAATTTGATACCGCAACTCAGTTTGTATTCACTTCAAGGTGTATAATACTTTTCAGTTCATTTAATAAAGTTCAGTTTGTGTGCTATGAGGTGCCTCCATTCGATCTCAAAGTCTTTGTTAGGGTCCTCAATACATAGCAGCCCAATATCACATGGGTTCCCATTCACACCCTTGTAGAGTGTACTTCAGTGAGACAAAGTGATACATTTAATATCCTACGGTGACAAGGTTACAGTTATAAAAAACTTTTATTTTGTACAAAAGATAAATGAGGCCTACGATTAATCAGATGCAAATAGAAATACAAAACTGGTCCTAATTGAAAGAAAACAAGTTGACAAAAAGATTGAATGCAATATTGGGTGATAATATAGCATAACAAGTGATTTAAAAGTTATTTTTTATAGGCTGGTCATTTTTGACCGGAAA
The DNA here is from genome assembly GCA_036326025.1 of Chrosomus eos. Classification (NCBI taxonomy): domain Eukaryota; kingdom Metazoa; phylum Chordata; class Actinopteri; order Cypriniformes; family Leuciscidae; genus Chrosomus; species Chrosomus eos. Next base: position 60,848,606 of record CM070818.1, read on the forward strand.
ACATCACAAGTGTTATTGTAACGTTTCTGTATGTTTAAGTTCTGTTTTGAGATCTTGTTTTCCCCTGTCTTTGTGGTTTTTGGTTTAGCCCTGTTAAGTTTTCCCGCTCCTCGTTTGTGTTCAGTCTCATCACCTGTGTTCCGTTAATTATCCAATCATTTCAAGTGTATTTAAGCCCTGTGTTTTCTCCCAGTGTTTGTCGATCGTCGTCTATGTATGGTTGTGTGTAACCTTTGAAGTCCTGGAGTTTTGTTCCTGTTTCAGTTTGGAAAGTTTCATTTTGTTTATTAAAACTCTTATATTGAAGCGTCCGTGTCCTCGTCTTCGGTCACCTGCACAAACCCTGACAGAACGATCGACCTTAACAAAAAAAAAAAATGGAGAGCTGGAAGCAGGCCTTCGTAGGAACCCGGATGGCCATATTTCGTGGGACCCGTGGAGGTCGTAGTAGGGGATGTGACCGAGTTCAGGTGGTCCCGAGTCCAGTATGGCCTGAGCCCATTGCATGCACGCCAGAGCCTGACCCGTTTGCCGACCTTCCTGAGCTCCTTCCCCCAGAGCCTTCACCGCTGGTCCCGTCCAGCCCAGTCAAGCCTTCGCCGCTGGTCCGATCCAGCCCAGTTGAGCCTTTGACCGTCACCTGCCCGCCAGAGCCTGAGCCCGTTGCCTGCCCGCCAGAGCCTGAGCCCGTCGCCTGCCCGCCAGAGCCTGAGCCCAGCCCCGAGTTTCCTGATATGCTGGTCCCGTCCAGCCCCGAGTTTCCTGATATGCTGGTCCCGTCCAGCCCCGAGTTTCCTGATATGCTGGTCCCGTCCAGCCCAGAGTTTCCTGATATGCTGGTCCCATCCAGCACAGAGCCCGTTGACCCAGAGCCAGAGCCCGTTGACCCAGCGCCAAAGCCAGAGCCCGTTGACCCAGCGCCAGAGCCAGAGCCCGTTGACCAAGCCAGAGCGTTGACCAGAGCAGAGCCCGTTGACCCAGAGCCAGAGCCCGTTGACCCAGAGCCAGAGCCCGTTGACCCAGAGCCAGAGCCCGTTGACTCAGAGCCAGAGCCCGTTGACCAAGTGCCAGAGCCAGAGCCCGTTGACCCAGCGCCAGAGCCAGAGCCCGTTGACCCAGAGCCAGCGCCAGAGCCTGTTGACCCAGAGCCAGCGCCAGAGCCCGTTGACCCTGACCCAGAGCCCGTTGACCCAGAACCAGAGCCAGAGCCCGTTGACCCAGAGCCAGAGCCCGTTGACCCAGCGCCAGAGCCCATTGACCCAGCGCCAGAGCCAGAGCCTGTTGACCCAGCGCCAGACCCAGAGCCCGTTGACCCAGAACCCGTTGACCCAGCGCCCGTTGATGTCAAGTCAGTTCCCGATCATGAGCCTGTCCTCCCCAAGAAAATTTTGGGGGGGCGCCATACGCCTTCACCGTGGCCGGCCAAAGATCCACGGAGGCCCGAAAAGATAACACCGCCATGGCCACCCGAAGGGTCTGCACCGCCATGGCCACCCGAAGGGTCTGCACCGCCATGGCCACCCGAAGGGTCTTCACCGCCATGGCCACCCGAAGGGTCTTCACCACCACGGCCACCTGAAGGGTCTGCACCGCCCTGGCCACCTGAAGGGTCTTCACCGCCCTGGCCACCTGAAGGGTCTTCACCGCCCTGGACGCCCGAGGGTCCCACAGCTCCGCCCTGGATGCCCGAGGGTCCCACAGCTCCGCCTTGGACGCCCGAGGGTCCCACAGCTCCACCATGGCCACGCCCACAGCCTGCTCCACCGTGGCCACGCCCACAGCCTGCACCGTCGTGGCCACGCCCACAGCCTGCACCGCCCTGGCCACGCCCACAGCCTGCACCATCGTGGCCACGCCCACAGCCTGCACCATTGTGGCCACGCCCACAGCCTGCACCATTGTGGCCACGCCCACAGCCTGCACCGTCGTGGGCACGCCCACAGCCTGCTGCGCCGTGGCCACGCCCACAGCCTGCTCCGCCCTGGAGGCTTCCTGGACCTGCACCATGCCCTCGTCAGCCTCCAGGGCGCCCACCCTCCCACCCCTTTGGATGTTATACGGCGCGAGGACGCGCCTTCGGGGAGGGGGGAGGTACTGTAACGTTTCTGTATGTTTAAGTTCTGTTTTGAGATCTTGTTTTCCCCTGTCTTTGTGGTTTTTGGTTTAGCCCTGTTAAGTTTTCCCGCTCCTCGTTTGTGTTCAGTCTCATCACCTGTGTTCCGTTAATTATCCAATCATTTCAAGTGTATTTAAGCCCTGTGTTTTCTCCCAGTGTTTGTCGATCGCCGTCTATGTATGGTTGTGTGTAACCTTTGAAGTCCTGGAGTTTTGTTCCTGTTTCAGTTTGGAAAGTTTCATTTTGTTTATTAAAACTCTTATATTGAAGCGTCCGTGTCCTCGTCTTCGGTCACCTGCACAAACCCTGACAGTTATAGGGTTTTAAACACAACCTGAGGGTGAAGGTGTATATACGTTGTTATTAAAATTGTTAATGTTTTGGAAATAGATCTGTTATTTGATATGTTATCTAGATCTGTAATATCATAAGTCGTCAAGTCACCTTTATTGATATAGCTCTTTTTACAATACAGATTGTATCAAAGCTTCACATTGATAACATGAAAATAATACAAGAAGTTTGTTTCTAGAAGAAAATGATGTCATTTTTCACCTGAAGTAAGGCAGATCAATAATATTGTTAAATATAAAATGTCCCCTACTAAGCAAGCCAAAAGCCAAGGCAACAGTGGCAAGAAACCAAAATGCCATCAGTGACAGAATGAAGAAAAAAACCTTGGGGGAAACCAGACTCAGTCGAGGGCCATTTCTCCTCCTCTGGCCAATGAACGAACAGTGTATGATTATGATTCAGGCATATGGAGTTAATAATGTGCCATAATTAAAAAAATGTAAAAAAATCCAGCATTTTACAAACAAACTCAATCTGCTTTGCAAATGAAAACTTGACTCGCAAACAAACTGAAAGCAATGTGCAAGTTTAAAGGTCAATTTGAGCGAAAATGCAGGGGAGTAACACATATACATTGTGTTTTGCAAATATTAATAAATGAGCCTAGATAATATTTCACAAATAAATACAAACCATCCTACAAATTGCATGTAACCTTTAAACAAATACAAAATCTAGTGCATACAAATGCATATCTGTCTGTTATGATTGTGAGACACATGGCTTTTTATGAGATCTCTCGACTTGATTGCATCACTAATGTGTCCAGGCAGATTTTATCACTAATGTGTCCAGGCAGATTTTATCACTAATGTGTCCAGCCAGATTGCATCACTAATGTGTCCAGGCAGATTGCATCACTAATGTGTCCAGGCAGATTTGATCACTTATGTGTCCAGGCAGATTTGATCACTAATGTGTCCAGGTAGATTTTCTCACAAATGCAGTTGAGCAACTCCCTCTTCTAAAACAGTAGATGGCTCTAAGCGCCAATTTAATTTAACCGATTTGAAAAACATGCTTGCCTTTGCCTACATCTGAGGAAAATGAGCAGTGAACAGATGAGTTTCTAGACTCACCTGAAGACTATAGCCATTTATCACAGTTAAATGTTTAAATAGTCGAGAACCTCATGGCCAAATGAAAGCAGTTGTAGTGTAGGCTTGATGAACGCATGCTATGCAGTCATTGAACTGGAACAGACTGCAATATTGAACAGAATACCCAAACCCATCCCTAAACTTTAGCCTACTCTCAAGCTGTGTGGTTTTTCATTCTTCTGCATGGAAATGTGCCAAGCTGCTCTGACACTGACAGTACCTGTCAACGTGTCTTTGTTTGAAACTGGTGGACAAGAAGATACATCATTCATTCATCACATTTGTCATTATTCTAACAAGGTTTTAGAAATCTAAAACACCTGCCAGAACAGTAGTCGACATTAGACCTACAGTCAGATGGATCGCACAGGACATCGTAGTAATTATACTGTTGGTAATATAACCCCATCGCTAAAATGCAGTCTTCATTTGATTGTTTTAATCGTTTGCGAGCAAAAATAAAAGGCTAAACTACTAATAGTGTAAAGTGATCCACTGGAGGCAAGTGTAAATGAGAACCCGAGTATAGTTTAGTTATAAATATACAAGAATGTTGAATGATGGGCACATAACTCTGTTTAGTATAACGTTTATTCTTTACTGGAGAACTGGATACATTAATCACATGTAGTTTTAGACCAACTACCACTGACTGTATACGTTCCACGTTCTAACTACCGATTCCCCAAAAGTACAAGTGCGATTCAGATATAACTAAGAACATATAATCAATGTTCTACAAAGAACAAAACATAAAACAAAAGCATGTCGTATGAACTTAAAACAAAACAAACCTGAACATGAAGCTCACCCATACAGTGGTTACAGTGGAACAAAACTTGACAAAGACACATGGCAAACACGAGGGCTTAAACACACACAAGACTAATGTGAACAATGAACCAATGAACCAATTACAATACACAGTGTCACGATCCACACTCAAGAAAACAATGGAAATTCCAATAATGCAGTAAGTATTTTAATGGGGAAATCCGTAACTCATAAAGTCAAAGTCAGGGGTCAAAATCCTCCAAAGCGATCCAAAACACAAAACAATAAGCGAGTGGGAACAGAGTGGGAACAGAGTGGGAACAGAGTGGGAACAGACCTCAGACGTGGTGTGTAGTGATGTTACGTCTGACACCGACGCTCCGAAGCTTGCTTCAAACTCGAACGGTCCTTGCAATGAACCACTGCTTCGGAGCTTGTATCATTACGTCACTAGTCACGTGAAAATGACGTCTGAAGCAAACAGACTGCTTCACTCCTGTAGTAGTGAACCACCCGATTGCTTTGACAGGCCAATCCAGTGTCGACAGGTTTGAAACCTGACGGGTGTATTTCTTATAAAAGTGAAGCTGTTTTTGTGTGATCCTGCATCATCTGTTCCATGCGAGAGGATATTCTCTAAAGCTGGTGAAATTGTTTAAAAAAAGAAAAGAAATCGCCTTTCACCAAAGACTGGAGAAAATAATATTTCTGAATAAAAACCACACCATTTAATGAACACTTTGTATAAGCCTTCTGTATGATGTAGCCTACCTAAAGCACACCCTCTGACACATTTTATTATTATTATTAATTTGAGAACATATGAACATTGTTACATAAAAATATGCATCAAAGACAGAAACTACAAAAACTCTCTGCTACATTATACAACTACAACCAGTTACACAAGCACATCCTTTTCAACATACAAAAATATCAGTCCCACCAGTTAACAAGTTATAGAGGTATGCTTCCCACAGCTGAACAAGATAAAGCTTTCACACATGATACTGCCCTGCTAAAAAAAAACTATAGACACCATTACAGAAATTCTATAGGATTTGGTTTTCATGGGAATTGTATTGGTTATAATGGAAATTATAGTGGTGTCTGTGGGTCTCTACTGATTATGTGTTGGGTTCTATTGGTGGGGGCATTAAATCCTAATGGAATATGTGCCAAACACACTACAAAAAGATACTGTAGTGGTTTAAATGGTAAAAGCCAGTTTAATAGAAACCATTAGAATTTCTGTGATGGTTTCCAACTTTTTTAAGCAGGTCTGATCTTCTGTCCTTGTCTAAAGAAATAATTACACACACACACATCATGCTTAATGTTTTATTATCAAGGTGAACACATGAAATGAGTTTCACAGCACTAACACTGTTTCAGCTTTGATCGCCTCGGTAAACACGTCATAAACGGGGCGTTAACATAAGCCTACTTGCATTTTATGGTTGTCAGCTTTGTTGCATTACATTAACTTCACCAGGAGATGGTGCTGCAATTTCTATCTGAATGAAGCTTCGAGTAATGAACCATTTTCGACACAATTGTATCGGAAAGCAATAATGCTTCGAAACGCTTCATTTGGCCATCACTAGTGGTGTGATGAATAACAAGGACTCCGTAACAAACACTAAACAAGCAAGGTACTTATACACACAGACTAACAATCATAATGGGTGACAGCTGGGTGAAATGAACAATGATGAGAACAGACAAGGATTGTGGGAAATGCAGTTTCTAATGTGACTGACACTGTGGGAGAAGAGGACCTCTAGAGGTGAACCAGGGAAACACAAACCCATACTGTGACACATAGTTTATAATAGAATTTTTGTCATAGGTTATTATCCTATTTTATTTTATTTGTTGTTTTTCTTTATAGATTATGTTTAGATTGTGTAGATTGTGTTTAACACAAAAGAGTGATTATCAGTTCAACACAGAGTTATAGAAATTCTACTTGATTTTTTTTTTTTAAACTGCGCTGGTATCGGATCGCTATCGGTATCGGTATCGGTCGATACTCAGAATATACTTTTTGGTATCGGATCTATAGTATCGGAACTATTCCGTTAAACAACCTTCCCTGATTAGACAGAGGATAAAACAACTTCCCTGACTATACAGAGGATGAAACACTTCCCTGGCGAAGCAGAGGATAAACTACTGTTAACACACAGTAGCTGTTGTTAACCTTCCCTGGTTGAACAGTGGATGAAGCTTTTCTTACTACACAGAGGGTAAACGAATATTAACATGTAATGCTAATCTTCCCTGTCTGAACAGAGGATAACTTTCATCTCTAAAATAAAACTTTAGAGGATAACTTAAGCCCTATTCGCACGGGATTAGTATTACCTGGTGACCTCTAGTAATTTGTAATAATTGCAGAGTTTGTCTGAGATCTTAATCCCGTGCGAATCGGCCATGTCTGTAATTTGTAAAGTAAAAATTCCCCTGCAAATTACCTACTATATTTCGCCGAACACCGAGGTCTTGTGATAATATCAGTCCAGTGCGAATCGGCATCTCTGTGATTTGGCCGGATCGTATATCATTTTTTCAAGGTTTTTGTTTCATGTGCGCCTTTTAATCCATCTTGCGCGAATAATGGAGGCTGGTTTGGAGTGTTTTGATAGTATTTTGGGTGCTGAGTCATATCGCTTTACACAACTACACAATTTGCAGAAAGTGAAAGCAAGATCATCAGAAGAGCAAAAACAAAAAGAATGATTACATGGAGATGAATGACATGTATAGCAGCATGCGGTAAGGAACTTTATTCTGTTTATGTCATAATATATCATACAGCTAGACCTATAACGAAAATAAATTTCCAAGCAATAGCCATTGACGTCATATCCGGGAGATAAGTCAGTAAATTTGAGTAAAATCACAGGCTTCGGTTATCCCGTGCGAATGCGCCACACGAAATTCAGATGTGGCGGGGTAATTTCTAAAACACACGAGGTCCCCAGATATTACTAATCCAGTGCGAATAGGGCTTTAGTTAACCAAACCCTACAGCTGTCTGTTAACTCTTCTCTGACGGCAAAGAGATTAACAAATTTGTACTGGTCTTAAAGATTATTTTGGATAGAGTAGCACTCACCAACCCTTGGTTGTACAGAAATATTCAGTCAGATCTTTGTTGAGCTTGAAGTTTTAATCTGGATTCAGGTGAGTAGCTCTATCCGGCACCAAAATGTTGGAAACTCAGAAGCGAAGACCAGGAGACTTGGTTGTATCTTCAGCAGGATTCTATATTGAGAAGACGAGCTGTCGGTAGCTGCAGTCATCAAGTCTAAATCAATAGCTCAGCAAAGTAGAGTTTTAAACCTTTCAAGGGTGAGGGATTTACATGGAGGTGGAGACACTCAGAACAAAGTAAGTGAAGTACAGGAGTCAGTGTTACCTGAAATTCCCCATCCCTGATCTCATCAGCATAACAGTGTGATTCAAATGCATAGATACTAATCCAATCAGCCGGACTGTTCAACGACTGGGACAGGGGCTTCGAGAGCCATTAAAGACAAAGGGTGAGAGTCTCAGTAATCTGATTCATTTAACTTACAATAGAGAGAACAGGACTGGCAGGAATCTCTGATATAATCACAATTTATACCTCAAATGCTAAATTCAGTCTACTAAACTTTCTCTGTTTATATATTGGAACCTAAATTAAATATTTAATACATTTGTGATACAACACATATTTAGTATGTTTTGTGTGGCCTTATTTCAGAAACTTTCATTGTTGGTTTTTCAATAACCATGCATAAACATTATTCTCTCAAAAATACAAACTTGTACATACATGTTGCTCACATATTATGGTAGCCCTGTTTGTGCTAAATATAGTGTAATTACACCTTTTCCATTAATATGTTTATAAGCAACTGAAAATGCTCAAACTTCCTTCCCAGCAAGTAATAGTTGCCATTTCATCATCTAGGTTGAACAGTAGACCCGATAAAGTCTGGCTATGAGTAACCCACTTCAACCCAAAATAACCCTGAATTTGGTTACATGTCCTTTTTGCTAAAATAAAATAACTTGTGAGATTTATGATATTTCATCATGTAAGCAAAGTCAACAGTGATTACAAGTATGGTTTCAAGTCTTTTCTTGGGCTATGGTTTAGACGTTTATAAAATTTTGTTTGTACGGCTATTAGACGTCTTTTAAAGTATCTGTAAAGTCAAAATTAAGTATGTGTTCTAAGTTTGTCACACCACAGAAAATGTGTTATTGGCCACCCAGCCAAATTTGAATGCTAAAAAAAGCCACCAAGTAAATAAAATAAGCTATCAAAATCTTGAAAAAATAACCAGTATCCTCTGCTCTCAAACGCTGGGGGCGTGTCCACTGGCTGCGCTGAAACAATTTGTATTTTAAAAAGCGCTATAAAGGTGACTTGACTTGACTTGACTCGACCTACGAGATCAGAGGCGGAGATCGCGGGCTGCACGCTCATGTGCCGTGTTGATGATAAACTGGATGTAATTTAAGTTTATATCAAAATAAATATAATGCACAAGACACCCAAATTACTTATTTAATTCCATTTGAAATACGTGTTTATACATTTTTTTTACTTTAATACTGACATGTTTTATATATTTTTAGAAATAAAATAAAAAAAAACAATCACATTTGTCATAGAGAGATAGCACTGTCAAAAGTCTCAGGTTACGTATGTAACCCTGGTTCCCTGAGAGGGAACAAGATGCTGCATCAAGACGTGGTGGAACGCCTCTGCGTGATTACGCCGTGAAGCACGTGTATAATCAGTCCAATGGTAAGATGAGATGTCATAGGCGGGTGACGTCATCGACCAGGAAACTATAAAGCACACATGAAAACAGACTGCGTTAGCATCTTTGCCTTTAGCAAGCACTCTCTGTATACTGTCCCTGTATATTTATTGTTGTCCGCTGGCAATAACCGCCTATGACGTCTTGTCTTTCCATTGGACTGATTATACACGTGCTTCATGACGCAATCACGCAGGGGCGTTCCTCGACGCAGCTCGATCTACCTAGAAAAGGGAAAAGCATAATTTATACACATAAAAACTTGATGTCAGAGTTTTAACATCAAATATTTTAAAAGAGAACAATACATCACGATTGTTTAAACCAATGAGCATTAACCTGTATCGTCAGCAAGTCGTTACCCATCGTGCTTTTGATCAGCGCAATCGGTGGAGAGAAACTGCAGAATCCGATACATGCGCCTCGCCGTCGCAAGAGTTTTTTTACACACGTCAGCATGACATCAGACCAAGTTGAACCACACTCGGACACGTTTCTAAACGGTGTGGTGAAGAGATGAGTCCCACCTTCGGACCGCAGAATGCTAGCCTGGTTCTACCAGACTCTCAAACATTTCATTTGTATAGAGAGTCTGTCACCACTCCATTGACAAGCGTTAACTTCCTTGTAGGCGGGAACTCTATTGTAGTCTAAAACTATTGGATCTGCCCAGAGTCACTCTATCTGCCATAACCAATCGCTAACGTTTGGTCGTGACATATGTCTTTTCCTGAACCCCGTGGGAGGATGGCCATAAACATAAAACTAAGCAAAGATTGTTCTTGCTCCGGCTTTATCTTCTTGATATTCGGCAGCGTTGCCACAACGCACCGAATGGATTTGTTCGCATCTTTCTCCGATGCCATTACTGAACCACAACTCAAAATAACGCACGAGTCGACATCAACGCCATCGTTCTCAGCCACTCACTCTGTTCGCTGATTGGCCCGGTAAAAAATTGATCGGAGAAAACCAAAGTCTACAGCACAATCCCAGACGTAGTACTGAAGGAAAATGAAATTGAGCGGAAGTGCGTAGGAGGGCGGAGCCAGGCTAGCAGAATGCCTGATCTAAAACTGTTCTTGCGATAACTTCTTGGAGCTAACGTGAGCTTTTTTAGCTTTATATGTGGTAGCTTGTGGTATTAAAGGGCAAGACTGTAAGGAGAGTTGAAAGTTATCGTTAAATTTTTTCAGTTGAATGCAGAAGTCGATGGGTAATCAGGGGAACTGGTTTTGGTGTAATGCCCTGCTGAGTTTTAACAATAATAAAATCAATCAAGAGCTTTAGATGCTAAGATCCAAGTTCAGCCCACTGTAAGACACATCATCTACAACAGACGTTACAAAATGAGGAATAACAAGCCATTTTTTTACAGGCTTTCTTACAACCAGCCCAGTGCAGTGGGGTAAGAACATAAACAGTTCCTTTTTTATACTTACATTTTTCTTTTATACTACTATGCATTTGTATTTATATTTCATGCGCATGTATGTGAATATCCTCATTTAAAACAGCCCAGATGGCAAAGTTGTTCCCTTGGCACCATGGTTGGCCCCAGTTGTACAGGAAGGAACTTTTGATCCCATATTGATTGATTCAATCTACAAACAACAAAACATCACCATAGCAACTGCAGTCTTCGCTCTTGGAAAGTGAGTATATATCTCTCCTATCTCTGATCGTCATTGACTTTAAATTTAAATAATTTTAAATAAACCAGAATGCCATTTTTGCAAATGTGGAAAAAGTGCAACAATCGGTCTTAAATAAAGGGATTGTTCACCCAAAAATAGAAATTAGCCCATGATTTACTCACCCTGAAGTCATCCTAGGTGTGTATGACATTCTTCTTTCAGACTAATACAATCGGAATTATATTAAAAAAATGTCGTGGCTCTTCCAAGCTTTGTAAATGGGTGTCAATGGGTATATTTTTTACATTTGTTTTTGGAAGTCCATTAAAGCGCTAACCTGGTTGACACCAGACCCTTTTCAGTTGTAACTGAGAGTGAGTCTGGGGAAGGTTCATTCACAGCCCATTTCCAAAGGGGCGTCACCAACGGAAATCTCAAATTTGCTGGAAGCTCGTCAGGGTTTTCCCAGGCTATCAAAGCGCATCCATCCATGACAAAAGTGCTCGACGCGGCTCTGGGGGGGTTAATAAAGGTCTTCTGAAGCGAATGATGCCTTCGTGTAACTTTGTGGACTTCCAAAAAAATATACCCATTGACATTTATTATAAAGCTTGGAAGAGCCAGGACATTTTTTAATATAACTCTGATTGTATTCGTCTGAAAGAAGAATGTCATATACACCAAGATGGCTTCAGGGTGAGTAAACCATGGGCTAATTTTCATTTTTGGGTGAACTAGGTAGGTAGGTTAGCCTGACTTCATCATACTCATATTCTAGTCAGAATGTGAGTCTGATACTGCTCCATAGGGCTTTGATTATGAGGTGTGTCTTAACCGATCCAGGAAAAACAAACAAACTCTGCACTCAATTGGATAGACCTACAACCAATCAGAGCAACGCAGTAAGTGACGTATGTTGAGCGACGCATAGTTATCAACAGAATTCAACTGCACGCACTCTAGAAAAAGTATGAAAAAAATAATGAGTGTTAATGATCTTTGCCGGTGTTGCAAAAAAAAAATTTAAGGACTCGCGGAGTAGGCCTACTTACAAACACGAAAAGCATTTTTGAAAGAAATACGTTGTTGATGATGTGATTACGTCATTGGATGGATTATCTGTCCATCATCGTATAAAGCCCGCCCTGGCATTTTGATTGGCCCGACGATTTCTGAACCGATCATAATTACTCCTCAATGGATCGAGTCCAGACCGAACTTCCCGACCAAAAAATGTTGTGGGCGGGGTTCGGGCTGGCATCCAGGCTATAGGTAGGTAGGTATAATTTATTGTCCCGATGGGAAATTTGTTTTGGGCTCACAAATACAGCCACTGCAGCACCAAACATATAAAACAAACACAATACATAAAAAAATAAAAAATGTACACTCAAGTAGTTGGCCTCACGCCACTGTATACACTGGAAAGTAATTGGCATCCTGCCACTATGCACTGGAAAGTAATTGGCATCACACCACTCTATACACTGGAAAGTAATTGGCATCACGCCACTCTATACACTGGAAAATAATTGGCATCACGCTACACTCTTAAAAGAAATGGTTCTATTTAGAACCAGAAATGGTTCTATCACCCGCTTCATATATGGAACTCCAAAATGGTTCTATATAGAACCATTTTAATGGGTTCCATAAATAGAACCCCAAATGGTTCTTTGAATCCAAGTTAGATGGTTCTTTATAGAACCATTTAAGGGTTCTATATTTTTAAACCATAAAATGATATTTAATAAAATTATTATTAAATTATTATTATGAATACAAAAATATAACCAATCCAGAAAATTCCAAAAGTTTAAATTTATTCAATTGATTATACAAAAATATTAGTGTCACATTTAAAATTGCACATCTGTATACTCTGTATTTTACAGCAAAACATTTTTTACATTTAAGATGTTAAATTACATTCAACCATTTAGTTTGAATTTAATTTAAGCAATTTTCACTTTGCAATAAACATACATAAGCTTGTTTATGTACTGTATGTACATGTACAGTACTTAACTTTTACATGCATCTCTGAAATGAGGAAAAACAAATCTTTGATTTCATATTTTTGATATTCAACAATGCAGATAAAAAACAATACATGAACAATTAAAACATCTAAATAAACAGCACTACAACTTACACAAGTTGACAGTAATTTTTTTAGTACAGGTATTGGTGTTCTTGTGTCATGCTCTTGTTTAAGTTTATGCATATATTTTTGAATAAAAGTCATTGTGTGACTGCAAACAGGCATTCCACAGCCTTTGTCATGTCAATGTCTGCCTCCATGATAATGCTGACACTTTCAGTCTTGAGGGGATCAGGACAGCCGTTAAACACCATGGTTGATGTAGGACCTTTGGGTTCCTGTAAAACAAACATTTCACCTTTTGAGTGCCTTTCACCAATTAACAGAAGTCATCAAATAGACCTAAAATTAATGTTGGTAACCGAACAATGCTGCTAGCCATTCACTTAAATTATATGGACACAAAACCAATGCAGCAAGTCAATGGGCACCGCCATTGTTCGGTTACCATCCTTCTTCAAAATATCTTTTGTGTTCTGAAGAAGAAAGTCAAAGATTTGAAATGACAAGAGGTGAATAAATTATGACAATTTTCATTTTTGGATAAACTATTCCTTTAATACTTTCATTATTGTAATACATGTTTTCACTCATACAATTTATAGAAGCTACAACCTTTACATTGACAATGCAACTTTACACTGGGCATGGAACAGATAGGTTGGATGGGGAAAAATATATGGTGTTACCTTCTGTGGTTTCCTCTTCCTTCCTTTTTTTGCACTCCCTATGATGTTTTGGGCCATTTCATTAGATGTTTCCATGTTCTTCACCAAGTCTGTTCGAAACCTCATCGTCATTTCATGCAGCATCTTTAAAAAATACAAAACATTTGTTTACTTCAGGTGCTTATATCCAAATTACACACTTTCAGCCAAACAAGTTCCTTAAAGTTAGCATGAACTGGAGGTTGCAATTGACTACCATATAGTGATGTATTTCGAGAATGTTCAATAAGAAAAAAACTGGGCGTGGTAAAGTAATAAAAATAATTACATGCCTTGAGTCTCACTGCTGGCCAAGGTTTGGCAACAAATGAGCCCTCATTCTCACAGGGTTCTTGTCTGTTAACATGAATACAATGATGAAGTCTTTTTATACAGGATTTTCATTTTACTTGCCACAATAAACAGTCTGTTTAAACTTCAAAACAATGATACATACCGAGTACAAGATATTTGAGGTACTTCAGTTTCCAGGCTGTTTGAGGAAAAAGAAAAATATAAATTAAGATAAGGATTTTAAGCTTGCTTTAAGTCTGTTTAAACGTCAAAACAATGATACATACCGAGTACAAGATATTTGAGGCACTTCAGTTTCCAGGCTGTTTGAAGAAAAAGAAAAATATAAATTAAGATAAGGATTTTAAGCTTGCTTTAAGTTTGTTTAAACATCAAAACAATGATACATACCGAGTACAAGATATTTGAGGCACTTCAGTTTCCAGCCTGTTTGAAGAAAAAGAAAAATATAAATTAAGATAAGGATTTTAAGCTTGCTTTAAGTTTGTTTATTTAGCATCAAGTCCGTTTAAACGTCAAAACAATGATACATACTGAGTACAAGATATTTGAGGCACTTCAGTTTCCAGGCTGTTTGAAGAAAAAGAAAAATATAAATTAAGATAAGGATTTTAAGCTTGCTTTAAGTTAGTTTATTTAGCAACAATGTTTAATATTTAACAACACAGACTTACTTTTTTAACTTATTAAGCTCTTTTTGTCAACCGTCGTTACCTGGGGGGAAATAAAACAGAGCATAAATAACACTTCACAAACCAACTATGCAATGCATTAAACACACCTACACATTTAGCCATGTGCTATCATCACTTTAATCCAGCGCATGCATCAGTAAACCGCAGTAAACGATGTTACGAACACTGCACTGACTGCAACCGTGCAGTGGAGACCGGCCGGAAGTTCTCAACTGTAGCGGTGTCCACCTGCTGAGTTTAGCTCCCAGCCTGATAAAACACACACGAACAAGCTAACGTTAATCAAGATTTTCGGGATTACTGAAAAGTAACAGTCTGATCTGGGTTGGAGCTAAAAACTGCACGAAAGTGGACCTCGCGGGCCAAAGTTAACAGTTAAGAACTTCTACACCTGTTAATATAGGCCTGGGGAAAATACTCAACGCAAACTGAGTTAACGGTATGTGTATGAAACTGCGACAAACATTCACATATCATACACCTCCCGTCTTCCACCCGGTTCGCTTTTATTTCAATCGGCGCCTATCGTTAACTTAACGTGAAATTACCATTAAAGAAATACGAGCGTGCGCTTCATTGAGATTAAAATTCACGCTTCTGTCTCGAAGCTCGTCTCCTTATAACACAGCTGTCTTATTGTTATTGACCATTTCATTAACTATAACAAGGAAATAATGGGAGATTGTAACTTTATTACTTTAAAACCCGGAGCAAATTCAATTTAACAGGGCTTTCTGAACCTACGGCTGACGAAGCCCATCGGTGCTAAGTTGCACAGCAGTGTTTTTAACTGAGGTGAAAATATTCCATTTTGCTTCTAGTATCAGTATTTAAGACAAGGACTATACTCTAACCAATAGAAATATTAACTGCAATACTAAATATTTCAGTAAAATGATTTCAAAAATGTAAAAACTTAACTTACCTGAGGGTATGAACGGGCAGAAATGGCGGACTCCTCAGTTTGAAAAATTAACTGTCACTTGTAGGTTCGTCTTCGCCAATCCACCAATAGGAATTCAAGGATGATGCAACGCATATACGCCACCAGAGGGCATTTTTTACGATTATTATTTTTAATGTTCCCTTCAATAGATTAAAAGTTAACCATCACTATATGGTACACACAAAATAAAGAAAACACTTTGGTTGTTTATTATTAGGCCTATAATGTTTTATTACAAAATGATTGGTAAAAAAGGCAAACTTATAATGTATTAGGTAATATAAGTTGCATGCTAATGTACAAACGTGCATAAAGAAATCTCAAATCATACATTGACTAGATATGAAAATTTTGTTAACTCTGGTTTTTGACTACACCAGTCATTCTCATGCGTCTTGACTCAAACAGCTTTGTGAATGTGTTGTGTATAATTATTGTGTAACATGAATCTTTAGTTTACACTTCAGTAATAGAACATGAATTATAGAACCATTTTAATAAAAAAGGTTCTTTGCTCTCCAAGGGTTCTACATAGAACCATTTTGTCGTTAAAGGGTTCTATTTGCCAAGTACGGAACCCCAGGGTTCTATATAGAACCTCGAGGAACCCTTTTTTTTAAGAGTGTAACCCTTTAAGAAATTACTGGCTATGACTCAATGATATATACTAGACTATGATACTCTTCCTAGCTCCTCAAATTCAACCAAACTTGCACGTTGATGGGCGTTGCTCTTGCTCTTGCTCTGGTTGATGTGTGTGTGCGCTCGCTCTTCCGGGAGATGTGCCCATAAAAGCCCTGTATAACCTCATACAGGGCCATACTCGAAAAAAAAATGTCAGAAACTTGTACGAATCCTGAAGGAGTGCATTTGGCATAGAAATACTCAGTCATATCATATGTTCAACTCATAAACTTGGCCATGCTGCATGAGAATCCAACTCTATAACAGTGTAAATACGTCAGAATGTGTGAAATAGCATTAGACATCCCATTTAAGTCACGATAGTTGTACCTAACACTGATAACGTCATGCATCACTGACAAGCCTACATTTACACAAAAAAAAAAAGTTTTTCAACATAAATCTGTCAACGAACTAACCTATAACTTACACTAGTAACGTTAAACACATAGCGTTTGTATCTCACAACTCTAACGTTACCCTGCCAGTACATACAAAAATAGATCAAAGTGACATTGTTAACCAACCATTCAGAAACGTCCTGTTCGAGCCTTAATTGTCGAACTTCTTCGGGGCCGTCATCTTGTTTCGGGTCCGACTCCGGTTCAAACTGATACGGTTGCACAGATGTGTCCTCAGAGAGAATCCTGCTGCCATAATATACCCTCAACTGTTGTCAAGTCAACACTCCACGTGCGTTGTGTCAAAGCGCCCACAGAACAGAGGGGCGGAGTCAGCGAAGCTCATTATCGTTTAAAGGCACATACACTTAAACGGCGTGCTGAAAACAGAGCTGTTTTTGAGCAGGTAAAATGAGTGTTTTCTTACAATACTAATGAGAATTTTTAATAAAAGTATATTACAAAGTTTTCATTTAGACCCTAAAGATTCATATTAACTTGTACAAAAATGGCATTATATGACCCAAAAGAATGTGCATGGACTTAGTCCTTGCTAAGAAGGAGAAATGAACCCTTTGAATCCTATATATTATATATATATATATTATATATATATATATATATATATATATATATATATATATATATATATATATATATATATATATATATATATATATAACCATGTGATAAATGTATTAACATGTATCTAATGTTCCATCTCATGATTTTTCTTCATGTTGTTTGGTCTATGTTTTCTTGTAAGCTCTAATGGGTTAATGTTTCAAACGTTGCATACTATGGTTAACCAAAATCATATGTGTGGCATATTTGGTCTCTATAACTTAGTACTTTGAAGATCGAAATGACTGTGTACATGTCGATAACAACAACATATTAGTATTACAAGAAAATTTCCTAGTTTCTTCATCGGCTACCACCCCTCCAGGGTGCACATGCAATGAGCACCCTTAGAACAAAGAGCAATAAAACAAATTCCCGCCTGGAACTTCCACCCTTCTTATCGGTCGAGCTAATGAGAGGTGGGACACTTTTCTCAGGTTATAAATTGCATCCACACCAGCTCTTGTCCTCTTGCTCTCTCGTCCTCTCTTGCTTTCTGGTCCTCTTAGCCCTATGAGCCTCTGACTCTCTAACTCTCTTGGTCCTTCCTGAGAACGCCTAATGTGTAGATGATGCTGAACTAGAAGTCCCTCAAGGACTTCCAAGCTTGTGCCAGGCTGCGGCCTTGTCTTTCCATTCACCAAAGATCCTCGGACTCCCACTGGTTCTCTCTCATCAAGACAACATCATCAAAGATCAACTGGAGCCTCAACAAATTACATCAGAACAGTTAATTCAAATGGACGAGACATGCAAGTATCAAACTTAGTCTCATTATTTGATACATTAAGTATCCTTACCCCTTTCTAAGAAGGGCGTGTTGGAACTACACTTATGGTTTGCTCAGGCTGTTGATCTGCTGAACTTCAAACAATACTACAACTTCTTGCTTTCCTGTATTCTGCTTCAGCTCTCTTTCCCTTGGTAAACTGTATGCTTGTATGTGTATGTTAGAGTAGTTTAAATGTTTAGTCTAGTTAATAAACGGGAGTCTTGTTCATGTTACACGTAAAGTTGTCTGTGTCTCAAGCTCATAATAATAATAATAATACATAAGTCTTATATAGCGCTTTCCAAGGAACTTAAAGACGCTTTACAAATGAAACAAACAAACAATGATGAGAGTGCTATTATAGATTGCAGGCGAGCTGAAACAGGTGGGTTTTGAGCCGTTTTTTGTAGGTGGTCAGTGAGTCTGAGTTTCTGATGTGGATGGGGAGTGAGTTCCAAAGGGTGGGGGCAGCGATGGCGAATGCTCGGTCCCCCAAAGTTCGGTGCGTTGATTTGGTGATGGGTTTGAGAAGGCCCAAGTCGGCAGAGCTGAGGCGTCGGGAGGGACATATCTGGATATCGTCATATCTGGAGTCACTAATCATAGATTTTGACTACTTGCTCTTAGTAGTACTTAGTAAGAAAGACATTTCCCATGCCCCGGAAATGTACATTTGTAATAATTAATTAATAACCAATATTGAGTGTTCATGGGATGAACCGAGTAATTGGCTGTAATGTTAATGTAGCTACATCAAGTTAACCCGATTAACTGATCCAAATATTCATTATCGATTATAACAAGTTATGATTGATTATTAATATTTCATAGAGCTGATTCGCTACACTGCCAAAAGAGGAAAATGATTTTGCCAGTTTATTATTTTACAATTGTGCCTCTCCTTCTCTGTTTTTCAGGTATACACGGTTTCTTAAAGATTTCCTGGAGTCTGCAGAGCAGAATTACTTTGTTGGATTTCGTGTGCATTATTATGTGTTCACTGATCACCCAGAAGAGGTTCCTGCAGTGAAACTGAGTGAAGAACATCATTTGACGGTGTTGACAGTCCCTAGTTCTAACAGATGGCAGCAGATCAGTTTGAGCAGGATGGCAAGACTGGAGAAACTGATTGAGACTCGACTTTTCAATGAAGCCGACTATATTTTCAGCCTTGATGTGGATTCAAAGTTTTATGGTCGCTGGGGGGTGGAGACTTTGAGTCGTCTG
Source organism: Chrosomus eos (assembly GCA_036326025.1). Taxonomy (NCBI): domain Eukaryota; kingdom Metazoa; phylum Chordata; class Actinopteri; order Cypriniformes; family Leuciscidae; genus Chrosomus; species Chrosomus eos. The sequence goes on from CM070818.1 coordinate 60,867,891, forward strand.
GTAGGTGTCATACATGCATGGTTTTATGGTAAGCCTCGTGACCAATTCACATATGAACGCCGACCAGAGTCTCAAGCTTTCATTCCTTATGCAGAGGGTGATTATTATTATGGCGGGGCTGTGATCGGTGGTTTAGTGAAAGACGTGTATCAGCTTGTTAAAACCTGCCGGGAGCAGCTGGACATTGATGCATCTAAATCCATAGAGGCAGTATGGCAGGAGGAGTCTCATTTGAACAAGTACTTTCTTTATAACAAACCCAGTAAACTGCTTTCACCCGAGTATCTGTGGGATGACTCAAAATCTAAACCAGAGGAGATCAAAATCATTCGCTTCTCTCAAATTCTCAAAAACTATAATGAAATTCGTCCAAACCCTTAGCAGCTGTTAACTGAAACATGCAAAAAACAAAACATGCCAAATATTTTCCCATCAGTTGCACAACATTTATCAGACTTATTTTTTTGCTTTACTAAAGTGCAAAGAGCAGCTTCCCAGCTAACAAAAATATGTTCTTAGAATGTTTTGCTAACATTCCAATTAGGTTATGTAGGTTAAGAACGTTTTTTTCTTTGTTAATGTGAACGTTAAAGGAACATTCCATTCAATCATTTTGAAAAGTTTTCTAAACGTGCACATCTTTTTTTTTTTTTTTTTATGTATTAAGAACGTTTTTTGGAGTACCTGGAGTTCTACCCACTGAGTCACTGTGCTGCTCTGTTTCTACTTATGTTTATATGAATTCAAGTGATAAAAATAGATAAAAAATAAGCACTTAATTTCTTACAACCACAGGTATGGATTTCAAAGTAACAGGATTTTTAAGAACCAAAAACTGTGTTGACACATTTGTCCAGAGTGTTTACAGTTTCTAAGTGCATTAAATAATGCTCCGGCATCACATTATGTAAAGGAATTTATGACAACTGCAGATGCTGATATCATGACAGTCTATCCATAAACAGACTTCTACTTTCCAAAACATTCCCTGCAGGTTATTTTTAGTTTTTTTTATAACATAAATAAACTGGACGTTTTCAACTTTTTAAAAATATTCAGAAATAATGTTTTCATAACTTCATGGGAATGTTAGAAAAACATAAGCAGTTTTCTCTCAATATGAGAATATCAGTCAAGTACAAATAACATCACAAAGATGTTCCAAGAACTTTGTTCTAAGAACATTTTCACTCAACGTTACGAGAATGTATTTTAAGTATGAAAACATTATAAGACTTTTCAAAACCATTATTTTAGGAATGTTTTTTACTAACATTGACATAACTGTTACATACATTTTACATAAAGTGATTCCCTGTTAGCTGGGTTACTCATCTCAAATGCTGGTTAAAACGCAATCAGCACTTGCATAGGTGAAGGGGAAGGCAAAGAAAGACACTTTGCATATAAAAAAACTGGTGAAAGATTTTTTAAAGAACTGGTGAAAGATTACAAATATTTGTACTTTGCAGGAGATTTTTTCACATTTATTTTTATTTTTATCTCTATGGGTTTGGGTTTCATCATACATCAGTTTGGTCATATGTGTTCTGTCTCTAATGTATGTGGAAGGAATGTGACTGTGATCCATTAAAGAGTATAAAGTTCACTCAAAAATTTAAATTCTGTTTTTATTTTCTTCACTCTTATGTTGTTCCAAACCAAAGTCCCTGTGAAGCAGTGACCGTGAGAGGAAAGTGTCTTCATGTTCTGTTTTTGCTGTGGCGAGGGGACTTACGTCTCCGTTCCCTCCTCGGGGAACAGAGACGTTCCCCTTCGTCAATCACTACGATTAATTCTAGACTGACGAATGTGGATATCTACCCAAACACCACAGCTGCTGGCCCTTCCAGCGCTCCACTTGAGCCTCCTGTCATGACCGCAGTGTTGGGCAGAAGTAGGAGCTCTAAGCAGAGAAGATCAGTGTAACAGGCTTGTCCTCTCTCGATCTTTACTGTCGTCGCTCCTCCTTTATGCTTCCGCTCCCCCGTGAGAGATACAAGACCAGTGAGTTGTGCAGGTGTCGCTCATTATCAATCACGTCACCGGCCTTCTGCGTTCTGTCCACGTAAAATCGCAAAGAGCGGACGGGACAGAGAAAAGCTAGGGCTGGGTCTTCCTCCTCTGAAGGCAGCCCTTGCAGGTTCACTACCTGGTCCCTGAAGGGAGTGGTAGGAACCTTGGGCACATATCTGAGAGAGTGGGAGTTGGCCGGCCCGAATTCTAGGCCCGATTCGTCGCCCGAAAAAACTTGCATGTCCCCTACCCTCTTGATGGAAGCCAGAGCAGTCAGGAGCACTGTCTTTAATGACATAATCTTTAACTCAGCTGACTGCAGGGATTCAAAGGGAGGTCTCTGCAGTGCGCTGAGAAAGCAGGTCCTTCCTCAGAGAAATGGGTCAAGGTCCGGTTGGGCCAATACGGCGCAACTAACAAGACCTGTTCCTCATCCACCCTGTCTGTGCACAGTGTCTGTGCGAGAAGGCTCACTGGGGGAAACGTATTCTTGCGTAGGCCAGGTTCAGCCACAAGTGTCGCTCCTACACTACTAACATGGACATCGCCCAACCCAGGGAGTGTGCAGTGGCTTTAGTCGCCCAGAGGGGAAGGTCCGTCGCTGTACGCAGTTCCTGCAAAACCCCTGGATCAGAACTACCCTTGTGCAATTCCTTGAGCGCCTTGGCCTGGTAGACCTGCAGGAGCTCCATGGCATGTAGGGCGGAGGCAGCTTCTCCACAGGCTGAATAAGTTTACACTCCCGGAAGTGGAGGTGCGAATTTCCCCGCCAGGAGTTAGCAGTCTTGGGACACAGCTGCATCGCCACAGACCGTTCCACCGGGGGGGATCTCCACGTAACCCTTAGCTGCTCCGCCGTTGAGGGTAGTAGAGGGAGGAAGAGGCACCAGAACGGTTTCGGGCAGAAAAAGGTGCCGTCCATGCTCTGGTAACCTCCTCTTGCACTTCCAGAAAAAAAGGCACTGGGGGAGGGCGCTGAGAATCAGCACAGGCCACCCCCAGATGCCAATCGTCCAGCCGCGAAGGTTCGGGACACGCTGGAGGGTTCCACTTGACCCCGAAGGAGGCAGCGCAGCCGAGTGGTCATCCCCAGAGGACATTAGCTCACCCTCCGATGCAGCGACCGACATTTGATCATCCGGTGGAGCTCCAAAAGAAAAGACTGGGGCCGCCGCGTACGACCAGTGCGCTCTCTTGAAGGCTCCGCGGGAAGCATTATAGTGGAAAGAGGGGCCAGAGGAGACTGGCTCGGCGGGTTACCTCTCACTGTGATCCTCAGGTCACCAAGGCTATTAACCGAAGTAGGCTTCTTCTGCTGGGCAGAAGAAGCGCTAAATCGTAGAAAAAGCGCTAAATCGTGGAATAAGCAAAGGGGCTCCACCTCTTTCAAGGTAACGGAGTCTCGACCGTAACATGATGAGTTGATGTCAAAAAAGCTCCTTGTACAACACAATGGAATTCCTTCTATGATGCCCTGGCTCGAATCTGTGAAATATCCATGGTAGACCTTAACACCATCTCCTCCAAATTAGGACTGACAGCGATAACAGAAAGGGAACACCAGTTTTTAAAGGAGTACTGTACTGCGATGAAGCCCCTTACAGTTGCATTAGATATACTTCAGGGAGGAGACAACTGTTTTCATGGTACACTCCTACCAACGATGGAGACGTTAATGCTGAAGACAGAATCCCTTAAAGTTGCCTGCAAATACTGAGGGACCTTCCTGACACCATAGTCACAGTAAGAACTTGAATTGAATATTTAATTATTTATTAAGTGAACATTGCTGTAGTACTCATAATAATAAATACTACTGTAACGCTTAGCCTAATTAAGGCAGGATACACCACAAAATCTACATTCGATACCCTCTATAAAAGCGTTGAATAAAATTGTTCTATTTACTCACAACTTAAACACAACAATAAACAAGATGGAATGATACCCCATTAATACATCCCAAGTGTAATAAATAGAAAGCACCAACAATCACAGTCAATGACAATCAAAATGTGAAGTGCGATCGATCGCAAGTCCCAAAAGAGCAATTGTTTGCATTACTCTCGAACGGCGATTTTCCGGTTCCTTTAAACGGAAGTCAAGTCAGTCCTTCAGCTGTTTCGACTGATGTCACGGGGGATTCCCTGGAGCTCCGCGACCGAACTCTTGCGTGCAGGGCCGTGCACAGACCTTTTGAGGGGCATGTGCTGAAACTGAAAAAGGGCACCCCCCTCCTTTTTTTCCCACCAAGTAATCAAAATTCATGTAAGTACAAATTTTTTTTATATCAGTTATAATTTTTTTTATAAATGTTAGTTATAAAAAATGTGTATATATATGTATATTATGTTTTTTCCCTGCGTTGCACACATAAAGTTCAATAAAACATTTTTTTGGATAGCTATTCTGTTTGGTTTTATAAGCTAATTTGTATTATTTGGTTAATATTGCTCTACCTTCCCCTCTTCTCAATGTCACCCATAAACATGAGTAAAGTATTTTTGACAAACTATTTTGAAAAATAATTTAAATAATTATGTCCAACTCAATTCCAGATTATAAGAAACTATAGCCATACCATTACTATAGCATATCCAACATTTATCCGCCAACCTGGCAAAAACTTGTTACTGTGGAGGACCAGGAATGTTGGTCTCTTGAAGGTCCCTTGTACACTACACTTTCCCTAAAATAAGCCAGCAATGTAAATAAATAAAACAGTGTGAAAAGTACAGTTGCAGTGAAAAGCATTTCCGAAGGATCACGTGACACTGAAGAGTACTGAACTGGAGTAATGATGCTGAAAATTCAGCTTTGATCACAGATATAAATTACTTTTTAAAATATTTAAATAGAAAACAGTTATTTTAGATTGTAAAAATATTTCACAATATTACTGTTTTTGCTCTATTTTGGATCAAATAAATTAAGCTTTGGAATGAATTAAATAATGAATTACATTATGCATGATAAAATATAAAGATTTCAGTGATCTTCTGTAATGATTCTTTTTTTAGTTACTACTACAACATTACTGTAGTAAAACCATGTTTTACTACATTTATACATGTGAGGACGAGCGGAGAGTATAGCCTACTATAGATTAAAAAAAAAACTAGCGAATACGTGCATATTAAAAGCCTTGAATTAACCATAATTTAATATTATTACCATAACAAGATGACATGTTAATAAATTAAGTGTATCAGCAATCATAAATCAAAGAAGAAAATTTCTTAGAAATAAGTTACCCAGGTGACGAGGATCACTCAGTCGCTTTGTGTAGTTTCAGTACGAAACAGCGCAGGGCGCGCCTGTGCTTATGATTTCCCCATGGTAAAAACTAATTATATGTTGTTGTATTACTTATGAATATATTGTTAACATTTTACAAAAGTCAAACTCAAATACAGTTATTGGGTTTTTGACCAGCGAATGTGTGCAAATGTGCATTTGTCCGTCATTAAAACGGCGTCAGCGGCATCACATTACATTTTCGTCAACGGGTTACTATAGTTCGTTGTAGCTATTCGGTTGTTAAGTCTGACGTCACGCGTGACGTTTAGCCTCTTCCGGGCCCAAGCGCTCCGCTCGTCTTTCAGATCCTAGACTACATAAAACCTTTTCTTAAAGGGCTTAATTCGCTTCAGTGCCAGTGGGTGTTACTAGGGATTAAGGGATAGCACCCACTGGCGCCAAAGTTTCTTCATTCGTTTAAGATTTGTAACTTACCTAATCAACTGCCGCCATTTTCTCTTATCTTTCTCGTCACAGGGAAAGCGGTAGATGACAGTTAAATGTCACTTGTTTTTTTAACTCCGATCTATTTAAACAACACGTGAAAACGTTAAAACTCCGGCGAAAGCGGTAGGTAGGTAGAGAGGACTCGGCCTTTGGACCCGGAAACAGTATTATCGGACAGCGCTTACGTCACGACTTAACAACCGGATAGGCGCTCAGTTTTTCCTGTTGTAAAAACACATTTGGCCAAAATCACATTTTATAAATGATGAAATGCTACTGTATGCACAGGCTATTTAAGAAGCCTATCTATCTATTGGCTATGACTAGATGGCAAATTCTAGCCCAGACCTCTCTCTCAGGTGTCCCACATGTCTCAGTCAGACATCAAATAAATAAAATATGAGCTTTTATAGACAAAATGTTTAGTACTTATTCAAACAACAAGATCTTTGTTTACCCTTGCAAAACTTCGTTCAGCTGCTGTCTGCTGTGCGGCTGCTGCGGAGCTTCATAAGTTCAGTCAGTCACAACGACAGAGGGGGCGGAGTTATCAGGTTTACTGACAGTTTGAGGACGAACAAGATTTGCACAAGCTCTTTTTAAGAATTTTTATTGGCTAAATATTTTAAAACAGACAGAGAGACGTAAAGGGTGACCAATAGCATTGATTTATTGAAGAAGAAAAAAAACACCACCACCAAAAAAAAGGGCACTTCGTGTAAGAGCAAAAAGGGCATGTGCCGTGCCTGCTCGCGTGAGTAAAAACAGGAACACAACCACATGTCCGGGCAATCAACAGAGGAAGAATAATTATAAAATAACAGGTGTCTTATAAGAATCATTTAAATACTTCACAGCAATATAAATATTATTTCCTTGTGTGGCCTAGCTTCATTACTACTAATTATAATAATAATAGCACTGATTTGTGTGGATACATATGTAGCGTTGCGGTGCAAGAGAATTGAAATGCTTTACCACACTCTTAACAGAAATGGCAATATATGATCGACTACGCCACCCCGGAAAACCAAGGAAATTGTCCTAAGGACACACAGGTTCGTTTTGAGTGATTGGGTGAAAAGGCATGAGTCGTATAAATATAAAAGTTTATTTTGTTCATCAATGTTGAATAATAAATAGACATTCAAAGTTTAAAACTTTTACACTAACATTATGATAATGATGCACACCATCAATCAGCATCTACTCATACACACAATAACATTCAATTTAAAGACACAAATTAAACAAGAGCAGGGGTGTCTGGAGGTACGGGCCAGCTGCCAAATTGGAAAACAAAATCCCCCCAATAGTCCACTACAAATACCCAACCGCACACGTGAAGGTTAGATGCCAGAAGACACACAGCACTAGGTATGAGCACACCACACAAATGGCAGCTTCGCCTTCACCCTCCAGAAACCCCCCCAGCTCCTGTAACAAGAAAAACAATAATAAAAATATATACACAAGTCAAGATGATAAGATGTCAAATACTTCAAGGAGTTAAACCACTTGACCTGTGCTCACAATACTACATGAAAACAAATTAACATAAAAATAAACTAAGTTCACTACGGTTTATAGTGATCAAAAATAAGACATGAACTAAACGAAGCAAAAGAAAATTTGATGCTGATTTTGAAGTGTAAACCGATGGAATTCAATGGGCGGCGGCCAGAAAGCCCGCAACGCCATGCACAATCCTCAAGTAACGTGAACCAGAATCACAGTAGCTTAATAGTTGCTATCATGATGAAGGTTGAGGCAAAACAACGACGCAGTCGTAACTATACGTGATCACAATTCATTGTTGATGCTCAATTCCCACAAATAACCCAAGAGACCCTAAGTTATGCAGGGAGACCTGCAGAGCATAAAGAAACTACATTTAGATTAAAGAGAAAAACTCATTAATACACCAACTATAATTCTACATACCACGGGATGTTCCTGCACACAAACCGCTTCGTAGGCGCACACCATACTGCAATACAGTGGCTCAGTCAGGACCATGTAAGTGACATGCTATCAATGCCACCGAGGACAAAACAAACCATAAATAGCCAACCGCGGTCAAATGCGTCTTGTTATAAACCAAGGGCTATACATACCTGTGAGGAGTGAGCAGCCAGCACACAGCAGATGGAAAGACCAGCTTACAGTCTTTAAGCACAGGTGAATGATATCCTCCTAGGTGGATTCAGTCACCCTGCTACACATACATTTAATGTGATTATTCTGATCATTTCAGGCTATCAAAACCAGATTTGTGGATGTCCTGGGAAATGAAGAGACTATACTTGTTGCCGTAACTCTTCCAAAATACAAACTTCACTGGCTGCGGTCACAGGAGTTAAAGGATAAGGCTAAGGCAAGTTTGCAGGCAGAGTGCCAGAAAATTGTCCTCGAAGAACCACAGCCAGGTACCAGCACATCTTCACATCACACAGATTCAGCCAAAGAGAACGATTATTTCTTTGAGGAGGATGAGGACACCTTCTCTTCAGCAGAATACCAAGTGGCAGACTATATTAAATCTTCAGCACAAAACTTTAACTCTTTGTGTGGATTTTCTCTCATCAAGAAAATGACACTACGTTACAATGCTGCTACTCCATCTAGTGCACCTGTTGAGACACTGTTCAGCCTGGATAAGCTTGTCTTCTCTCCGAAGAGGAACAGACTGTCAGACAAAATATTTGAAAAGTTTCTCTTCCTATGTTACAACCACTGGTTTAGTCGTTAGATGAGATGAGTATTTTAGTATAGATTAATGTATTGTTAATTTTCACTGAGAACGAACAACATGTTAATCTACATAAAGAGTTGAATAGTGCTGATTATTGTGCAATAATATACAGGTAGACAGAGATTTGAACTACTTAATGGCCAGATCTTCCTTTGTTTCTTTTTACCCAAGTTTACATTTGTGTGTCTTAGTTTTGCACTTGATTGCAAAGTGTGTGAATAACTGAATATTATTTATTTTAAATATTTAATTTCTATTACTTTACTGAATATTTAAGAGTTGGATAGTGCTCTGTTTATTGTGGAGTAGGGCCTATTATACAGATACAGTTAATTGCACTAATTAAAGGCCAGATTTTCCTTTTTTTCTTATTACCCAAATTTCTTGGTTTTCCACTTGAATGGAAAGTGTGTGAACGTTATTTATTTTCAACATTTAGGTGTTCAAGCACTTTAGTGCTGAAAACCTATTGTAATTGCTATTTGGAAAAAAAAAATCCCCTAAAACGCATCGTGCAGCCCAAACCGTAAGGCCTAGAGACTTGAAACTCGGCCAGATGGTAGGCCTCCGATATTGGGACAAACTATCAGAGTATGACCCCGTTTGGCCCATAGGTGGCGCTACAGCAACCAAAAGTACTAAATTGCTCATAACTCCTAGACCGTTTGACTTAGAATCAAGAATCAACCATTTTTACACCACTGTGATCCCTGGCTCAGGACGGACAATATGTATATCTCCAATTTTGATTTAGGCTTTTATTACTTTTGCAAACTAGTCATTGGTTTTTTGCCCGATCGGAACCAAACCAGTGCACAAATGCACTTTTGCACTGTCAAAAAGCTTTAAAACCATATATTTATGGTAAATTGCCTGTATTGGCTGTAAATGGTCTTTTCCATCTATCATGTCAGTGGTTAAATGTATGCTAAATAAAACTTAATGTCTTTTGATGCTTTTGTGCTTAAAGACCTGAAAAATCACACTAAAATGTTGTATATCATGGTAAATCATGCTAAAAATAGTCTATTCCATCTATGATGGAAATGTTTAAATGCTTGCTACATAAAACTTAATGTCTTTTGATGCTTATACGCTTAACTTCCTTAACTTCTTGAACACCGCTAAATGCTGCTAGCAGCTTTAATTAATTTTGTTACTGTACTGAATATTTAAGAGTTGGATAGTGTAGAGTCTGAGCCGGTCGATTTTGGGGAATTTGTATACAATAATTCATAATTCATAATTATTCATACAGCTTTGGACCAGATCAACTTTACATTTAATTAAATCTCCCAAGAAGGGATGATAAAATGTTAACCTGAATCTGCATTCATGTGTATCTCGACAAATAACCATAAGCTGGTTATAATTAATTGCATAGATCCCGTTTTACAGACAGGTAAAATTTAGCTCAATTGTAAATCAATATTCAATCACCACGGATTATAATTAAATATTAATGTGTCAATTAGGTCTATCTTGTTTCCTCCGACGATATTCCTGTGAATTGATTTGAACTTGTGATCTGCTTGTCCAGCAAGCTAATCACTCGAACATTATCAATTCTCATACAGGAATAATCTTAGAGACAGGAAAGATAATTTCTGGCCAGAAATTTAGCCTTCCCGTTTTACACGATAGCCTAGTAACTTTAGTCAACATTTTACAGCATATAGCTGGGATCGCAACATCAAAGTGACTTGAATACGAGTGACACAGACAGTCAGTCAAATGAATAATTATTTAATAAAGGAGTACACTACGTATACAGTTGCTAAGGTTACATGGGAGGTACTTATATACAAACACAATATACGAACAAAACACGGACAGAGATTGCAAGTGAAAGAGAAATGTGAGTGAGCGAGAGAGAGAGGGAGAGAGAGAAGAGTTGGCATAATTTCACCTAGACAGTTTAACCCCTTTGACAACACGGAAAAACACACTTGTAATGCTCTGAAAGCTCGATAAAGAGATATACTTGCAAGTGAACTTGGCTCTTTTTTGTGTGGCTGAATGTCTGCGTTCGTTTGAGCAGGCCTCGTCTCTTATGTGTGTCGTTGGAGCGTCACGTGGGTCCGAAGATGATCCAGCGCTTGCATGTTCGAACCAAGGTTAGGAAGTCTTTGAAGTAAATGACCAAAGGGATAATTCAGGCTGAGTTCATTTCACTTTGTGGAAGTGAACAGAGTCGAATACGGAAAACAAAACTTTAACTACCAGAGAAAAGAAAAGATCCCCGAAGGGAGGTCACACCGGTGGACTCTTTAGTGTGCAAATTTGCTGGATACCATTTGTGCTTTGAACTGTACGCTAAATGTGTGCAAAGTGAATCGGAGGAGAATGGCACCGCTAGCATTGGCATGGCTAATCCTGTTTGGCCAAGTCGTCCAGAGCTCCGTTAATGGGTTAACCAGCGGCAGCGGCCTCCTAATGTACAGCCGGGCCGAGCTGCTGGGAGTGCGGGACAGTGGAGTTCTACCGTCACCTGATCTGCTACACGAGGTGCCTGGGGAGTTAAGTCAACATCATGGACCGGGCCTCCGTCGAGGCAGGAAGGCCAGGAAACGAGGTAGGAGAGGCGGGCTTAGACAGCGCATTAGAAGAGCTGCTAAGCTACCGCTACCACCAATGCTTCTCTGCAATCCACGATCCTTTAAAAAACAAACTGTACGAACTGCGTCAGCAGGTTGGAGCCTGCTACGAATACCGTGAGTCTGGGTTAATGGCTTTTACAGAAACCTGGTTTAGCAACGAGGTGCCAGACAACTTTATTCAAATTGAAGGTTTCTCCCACCTACGGTTAGACAGAGATGCAAACTCGGGCAAGACACGGGGGGTGGGGTGTGTATGTATATTAAGGACAGTTGGTGTCATAACTTTGCAGTGAGAGACAAAATATGCAACCCCAACCTGGAGCTGTTATGTGTTACCTTGCAGCCACATTATCTGCCTAGAGAATTTACTAACATATTTGTGTGCGTTGTGTACGTTCCTCCAAGTGGGAACGCCAGCATGGCAGCTAAGGCAATCACAGACTGTGTCCATCGCCATCTACAGAACAAACCTGATGCTCCATAATGTGGCCATTACTTGCATTGTTTTTAAATCTTTAGAGAGGCTTATGATAGAGAAATTTCGGTAACACTTTATTTGAAGGGGTGTGCATAAGACTGACATGACACTGTCATAAACATGACATAACACCTGTCATAAACATGAAGGAGTGTTTATGAATGTTTATGACTGTTGTCATTAAGTGTCATTCGGTAAATTATGACACTTTCAATGCAAAGTTGACATTGTTTAAAATGTCTTTGTTATGACAACTTGACATTACCCAAGACAAAAATGTCTTGATTATGACAACTTGACATTAACAAAGACAGAAATGTCTTTGTTATGACAACTTGACATTAACCGAGAAATCATAACCTGTCAACCTGTCACAACTTTGGCCGTCATGACACCATTATAACTGTGTCATGATATTTTACGTGTCCTCAAGTAAAGTGGAACACATTGTACTAGTTATAAAGATGTCATTAAGGGTTATTACACTGCAAAATGCTTGAAGTTTGATAATTAGACCTGTTATGACATATTTGTGACAGGTTGACAGGTTATGATTTCTTGGTTAATGTCAAGTTGTCATAACAAAGACATTTCTGTCTTTGTTAATGTCAAGTTGTCATAATCAAGACATTTTTGTCTTGGGTAATGTCAAGTTGTCATAACAAAGACATTTTTGTCTTTGTTAATGTCAAGTTGTCATAACAAAGGCATTTTAAACAATGTCAACTTTGCATTAAAAGTGTCATAATTTACCGAATGACACTTAATGACAACAGTCATAAACATTCATAAAGACTCCTTCATGTTCATGACAGGTGTTATGTCATGTTTATGACAGTGTCATGTCAGTCTTATGCACACCCCTTCAAATAAAGTGTTACCGAAATTTCACACAGTTGTGGAAAAAAATTTAGACAAATATCAATTCGCTTATACAAAAAAACGTAGTGCAAGTGATGCTATATCAACAATAACTCACCTAACGTTGAAGCACCTTGAAAGCCCTGTTGCATATGCTAGACTGCTTTTTGTTGATTTTAGCTCTGCTTTTAATTCAATCCAGGTAGATATCCTTCTTAAGAAATTAACTCAGTTAAAAGTAAATCCTTTTTAATTAGATGGTATCACTCTTTCTTGTCAAACAGGCCACAGCAGGTGAAGTTTAACTCCTCTTTGTCTGATCTAGCGGTGTGCAGCACTGGCGCCCCCCAAGGGTGTGTTAGCTCACCTCTCCTCTTTACATTATACACTAATGATTGTATTAGCTCTGAGCCAAACCAATATATAGTAAAATTTTTTTGACTCGGACTCGACTGTATTTGAAAAACAACGGACACGGTCTCGACTCGGACTCGACCCTTTAAAGACTCGGTCTTGACTCGGTCTCAGCATAGGCGGTCTCGTCCCCATCACTAGTTCCAAGCTCCTCCTTGAACACTTCCTCATGCTGGGATAGCACCTGTTTCAACGTCATAATTTCCGACTGTACCAGCTTTATCTCACTCCATCGCAGTTGGAGTTTTTCAAGCCAGGCTCTGCCTAGTAAGCATGGTCCTGTTCCTTTCACTATGACAAGTGTCATTTTCTCTTCCTGCTGCTGGTATTTTACTTGTACATCCGCCACACCCACTATCTCTAAAGGCTCTCCTGTTCTCAACTTGATTTTATTGAGTCTCAGTTTGGGAGCTTCTGAGTCTTTCCAGATGTCCTTGTACATTCCTTCATTCATAAGGCTGACACTACAACCTGTATCAATCTCAAAGTTCACTAGTCTGCCAATAACAAGTAACTCAACAGTGAGTGGTTTCACTTTCTTCAATGCATCAGTTTTTACACATGCCAAAGTGAATGTTTCTTCAGATTCATCACTGTCATGATTTTCACTTACATTAAATGCTCGATGCCGACGCCCTCCTTTTCCACTTTGTCCAGTTATTGCATGTCCTCTCTGTTTGCTTTTGTTTGCGACAGGCCCTGGCGATATGACCTATTTTCCTGCACACATAACATTTGTCCTTCTTAAATCTGCAGTTGTTGGCTTTGTGGTTTTCCCCACTGCATCTGTAGCATTCTCTGACTTCTTTTTGTTCACCAGTTTCTCCCTTTTTCCAGCTCAGGTTTCCTCGCTTTAAACATGATGCTGTTACATGCCTGTACGATGGATTTATTTTGCAAATCAAGCACATTTTTGCTTGCGGTTTCAGCGGCTACTGCAATATTAAAAGCAGTCTCAAATGTCAGATTTGCTTCTGAGAGCAACCTTCTCTGAATCCAATCATCATCTATGCCACAAACAAGTCGATCCCTCAACATTTGGTCTAAAGTTGCTCCGTAATTACAATCTTGTGCTAAACGACACAACTCTGCTACATATTCTGTCACAGTCTCTGTTGGCTTCTTCGTTCTTGAATCAAATTTAAATCTCTGTACAATTTCACTTGGCTGAGGATTGAAATGATTTTTTAGCATCGTTACCAGTTGCTGATAAGTCCTTTCACTTGGTTTTGTAGGGCTAAGAAGATTTCGCATCACACTGTAAGTTTGTGGTCCCACAACACTTATGAGAAGAGCTCTTTGCTTATCTTCGATTCCATTAGCCACGAAAAATTGCTCCAGTATTTCAGAATACTCTTCCCATGTTTGAGCTTTTGCATCAAATGCTGCTAGTGATCCAATAGTTCCTGTAGCCATGGTCAATCTTCTTCTTTTTTATCCTTCAGACTCTTCTGTTTTCCCCACAACCAGTTATCAGCACTCTCTTCCCTTTTATATCCTCAATCTGTTGTCATCACAGGCTTTCCGCTTCATCCTCATCACCAATAATGTAGTATCTTCTCTATAAATCAGACTACTACATGAATAGAGTTGAAGTTATTCCTTTAATGTAAATGACTCATCTTGTTTGGCGTTAGTGCACTGGAACGTAAATGGCTGGACAAAGGCAAACTGTACACTTAGGGCTCAAATGCTACAGTCTTTAAACCCCAATATTATTTCCCTGAACGAAACGCATTTGGTGGCTGATAATGTTATCGAGCTGAGCGGCTACAGCTGGTTCGGGAACAACAGAATAAGACATATAAAAGCGCCAAAAGGCTCCGGGGTAGTTGAATTTTTGGTTAGAAGTGAAGTTTTTGAACACTTTAAAATTAAGGTGACTAACTGAAAACAAACCCACTTTTGTTTGTTTTGTGGACTTTAAAAAGGCTTTTGATTGGGTGGATGGGGATTTGTTAAGTCTGAAGCTTCTCCAGGCAGGAGTTGATGGGAAGTTTTACTGGGCATTAAAGTCCCTGTATGCAGACTGTGTGGGATGTGTTCAGGTGAATGATGAGCAGACTGAGTGGTTTCGTATTCCCTTTGGTGTAAAGCAGGGGGATATTTTGTCCCCAAGCCTATTCTCTCTATTTATAAATGATTTGGCTCTTGAAATTAAACATCTAAACTTAGGGGTGCGCCTAGACAGTATCATTGTTGGCATTCTGCTCTATGCTGATGATGTTGCATTACTGGCTGAAAATGCAGAGAATCTACAGAAAATGTTACATGTTTTACAAAATTGGTGCTGTAGATGGAGACTGGTTATAAATCAAGCAAAAACGGAAATTATACATTTCAGGAAAGGTGGTACTTTGCGAAGCATGAAAGGTTTTACTTTTTTACTTTTTGCAGAGCCCAGCCTTAAACGCTGTAGAAAATCGTGCAATTCGTTGCTTCCTGGGGGTTCATAAGTTTGTCCCAGTGCTGGCAGCGCTGGGTGATATGGGCTGGGTTCCTGGATTAGTCCAAAGGAAATGTGAAATGGTTAGGCTGTGGAATCGACTTGTTAATCTCCCTGAAAATAGAGTAACAAAAAAAGATTTTCTGTGGAGTAAGAAAAAGTCCATCTGGGCTGCAGAGCTCCAGACTGTTTTTTGCTGATGCACAACTCCAGTATGTATTCTGTAATAATTTGCCTTGTAGCGTCAATAACATTAGATCCAAATTGATGTCAAATTTTGAACATAAATTCAATTCAATTCAAGTTTATTTGTATAGCGCTTTTCACAATACACATTGTCTCAAAGCAGCTTTACAGAAAGTGCATTTCAGAAATGTACAAAGAAAAATACAGTTAGTTAATCATGTATAAATTTAGGCATAACATGTCGCCGGTGTTTAGTCGTCTCTTCACAGGCGTCGAGTCGTCTCTCCTCAGGCGTCGAGTCGTCTCATCACAGGTGTTGGGGCATCTGAAGTCTCCGTGAGAGGCTGGATACAAACTGGAGCTGACGAGCGCTATTTACCTCGGGACTAGCGTCCCGAGATAACAGCAGAAAGACAGATGGGAAATAATTAGCATAGCTGATGATTAATGCATTTTGAACTGATTCAGAAGTAGTATAAAAGGTAAGCATTAAGTGAATGCTTGGTTAAAGAGATGCGTCTTTAATCTAGTTTTAAACTGGGACAGCGAGTCTGAGTCTCGAACAATATCAGGAAGGCTATTCCAGAGTTTAGGAGATAAATGTGAGAACGCCCATCCAAATTACACATCATCCAGCATTTTATATCTTTTAGACACTCTGTCACGTTAGATAAGTTAGTGTTTTCATCTGGTCGTGATGAGATATATAATTGAGTGTCATCAGCATAACAGTGAAAATTAATTCCATGTTTTCTTATAATATTACCAAGTGGCAGCATATATATTGAGAATAGCAGAGGGCCTAACACCGATCCTTGCGGCACTCCATAGTCTTCTGATGTTATCTTCGATTTTTCCCCATTTAAACAGACAAAATGGTAACGGTCTGATAAGTACGATCTAAACCAGCTTAATGCCTGTCCCTGGACACCAGTGTAGTTTTGTAGTCGATCTAAGAGTATTTTATGATCTATAGTTTCAAACGCAGCACTAAGATCAAGTAGAAATATAGCTGCGAGCAGCGATTACGGGCCCAAGCCGGTGGCACCGCAACCCTGGTGCACCAGGGTGGCGGTACCGCCGGCTTTGGCCCTTCATCGCTGCTCGCAGCTATATATTTATATATAAGCCGGTTGCACCGCCACCCTGGTCCCTTTAGGGTTATTATGCACGACGTGACAAAATATCTGCTCGCTATCTGCAGAACGGCTCTGGTAGTCCCGCTTCAGCACTGATGATGTTGTAGAAATAGTGTGCTCTGGTTGGTCTGGATTATTCAGGATTTATTATTTTATACAGAAATAAGTTATTTATAATTCAGATGAGAATAAAGTTAGTGTTGATTAAAATGAAGGAAAACAAATATATTGATCTGAAATATAGCACATTCATTTTACATTTATTTAGGTTCAATTACCAAATATACAATCTTAATTTAATTTAAAGCAAACAATACATTTAAAATACATGGGTTGTATGCACATTTTTTTTAATAAAAAAAAATATATATCCAAAAAGACAAGGCTTAAAAACTCTTGTCACTGTAACAGACACAATCTCTCTCTCTCTCTCACACACACACACACACACACACACACACACACACACACACACACACACACACACACAACACACACACACACACACACACACACACACACACACACACACACACACACACACACGCACACACACACGTCAAGTCACTTACATTTTAGATGCAATATTGAATAAGCAGAAAAATCGGATTTTCTGCTCTGAAAAATATAAATAAGCATACAAATTGAATAAGCACTAGTCGCTAATGAATAAGTACTAGTACTTAATGGAATAGATACTAATATCTAAAAAATAAGTACTAGTAGCATGAAAATAGAGACTAGTATGTTAAAATGATTAAATGTTAAAACGGCTTGCCATATTGGCTCAGAGAGAGAGAGAGAGAGAAAATGACATTTTAGATAATAGTAACTATTAAAAGATACTAGTACTTATTCATTAGCTACTAATACGTATTCAAAAGAATATCTAAAGAATAAGCACTAGTATCTAAAGAATAAGCACTAGTCGCTAATGAATAAGTACTAGTACTTAATGGAATAGATACTAGTATCTAAAAAATAAGTACTAGTAGCATGAAAATAGAGACTAGTAGGTTAAAATGATTAAATGTTAAAACGGCTTGCCATATTGGCTCAGAGCATCAAAAGCATCAAACAAGAATATTAAAGTTTGATGCGTTGCCACGGCAACAGTATCTAAGATATCAATAATCCTTTCTCAGGTCTACATCTGCCGTGTGTTTACATTATACACATAAAGTTTGAAGCAAATTGGGTAAAAATAAGAGGGTGATTTCAAAGCATTTAGGAAGTGACACACTTCTTGCTGCCAGTTGGTGGCGCTATAACTTTGACTCACAATAGTCACATCCATGTGATCGGACACTTACACCGAACACACTGCTGAAGTTTCATCAAGATCAGTTAATGTACGCAGAAATTATAACACACTTCCTGTTTCCATTATTCGCCATAAATTCGTTTCCTCGCCACGGCCAAACCGTTCGACATATCAAAAATCCCCTGGCAATTTTTCATCCTCAATGTCTTGACTTCATGCTGACTGAGTTTCGTGGCGATTGGTTGAATTCTCTAGGAGTAGTATATCGAATTCCAGGGGCATACGCTTTCAAACAAACCATAATAGCCGACTTCCTGTTGGGCTGGGGTAAAAAGTAAAAGTACAAAGGATATATGAATCGATGAGATCTATATGTGTACCAAGTTTCATATTATTACATGCAAGCGTGTTTGATTTATGGACGAAGTTTTCGGACCCCGTTCCAGGGGGCGCTGTCGAGCCCCCCTGCCACGCCCGGGTACCAGCTTCAGCCCGGCCCTGATGGCCGCGGGTTCTGACCCGTGTGCAAAGATTCAAGAGTTTTTGAGCACGTTAAGGGCCCCAAAGGTGCGCTGAGAGTCTCAAAAGTATCCAAAAAGAATATTAAAGTTTGATGCATTGTCACGGCAACAGCATCTAAGATATCAACAATCCTTTCACAGGTCTACATCTGGCGTGTGTCTACATTATACACATCAAGTTTGAAGCAAATCGGGTAAAGCCTGTTTGATTTATGGACCAAGTTTTCGGACCCCGTTCCAGGGGGCGCTGTCGAGCCCCCCTGCCACGCCCGGGTACCAGCTTCAGCCCGGCCCTGATGGCCGCGGTTTCTGACCCGTGTGCAAAGTTTCAAGAGTTTTTGAGCATGTTAAGGGCCCCAAAAGTGCGCTAAGAATCTCAAAAGTATCCAAAAAGAATATTAAAGTTTGATGCGTTGTCACGGCAACAGCATCTAAGATATCAACAATCCTTTCACAGGTCTACATCTGGCTTGTGTCTACATTATACACATCAAGTTTGAAGCAAATAGGGTAAAGTGTGTTGGATATATGGACCAAATTGTCGGACCCGTTCAAGGGGGCGCTGTCGAGCCCCCCTGCCACGCCCGGGTACCAGCTTCAGCCTGGCCCTGATGGCCGCGGGTTTTGTCCTGTGTGCAAAGTTTCAAGAGTTTTCGAGCACGTTAAGAACCCCAAAAGTGCCCGAAAGCATAAAAAAGCATGAAAAAGCTTAAAAAAAGTATAACTTTGACTCACAATAGTCACATCCATGTGATCGGGCTCTTACAACGAACACACTGCTGAAGTTTCATCAAGATTAGTTAATGTATGCAGTAGTTATAACACACTTTCTGTTTCACGTTTCTCGCCATAATTTCGTTTCCTCGCCACGGCCAAACCGTTCGAGATATCAAAAATCCCCTGGCAATTTTTCATCCTCAGTGTCTTGACTTCATGCACACCGAGTTTCGTGCCGTGTGTTTGAATTCTCTAGGAGGAGTGTTTCACATTCCATTGCATGCGTTTTCCAAACAACCCTTAATAGCCGACTTCCTGTTGGGCTGGGGTAAAAAGTTAGAGTGCGAAGTATATATGAAACGATGAGATCTACATGTGTACCGAGTTTCATATTATTACATGCAAGCGTGTTTGATTTATGGACCATGTTTTCGGACCCCGTTCCAGGGGGCGCTGTCGAGCCCCCCTGCCACGCCCGGGTACCATCTTCAGCCCGGCCCTGATGGCCGCGGGTTCTGACATGTGTGCAAAGTTTCAGGAGTTTTTGAGCATGTTAAGGCCTCCAAAAGTGTCCAAAAGGTAGTAAAAAAATAAAAATAAAATAATAATAATAATAATAATAATAAATAATCCTTAGGAAAACAATAGGGCCTTCGCCCTTTGGGCTTGGGCCCTAACTAGTATTGAGATACAGCCTTGGTCAGAGGCTAAGAGTAAATCATTTGTAATTTTAACTAGCGCAGTTTCTGTGCTATGATGCGGTCTGAATCCCGACTGAAATTTTTCATAGATATCATTTTCTTGCAAGAAAGAGCACAATTGAGCGGACACAATTTTTTCTAGTATTTTAGACATAAATGGAAGATTTGAGATGGGTCTGTAATTTGCTAGGTTATTTGGATCTAATTGCGGTTTCTTAATGAGAGGTTTTATTACTGCCAGCTTGAATATTTTTGGAACATGACCTAAAAATAAAGACGAGTTAATAATATTGAGAAGAGGCTCTTCCACTACAGGTAACACTTCTTTAAGTAGTTTAGTGGGTATTGGATCTAATAAACATGTTGTTGGTTTAGATGCAATGATTAGTTTATTTAGTTCTTCCTGTCCTATAGTTGTAAAGCGGTTTAGTTGTTCTAGAGGGGCCATAATTGAGGCCGAGTCATAAGACACCATAGAGGATTGTACATTTACAATTGTGTTTCGGATGCTTTCTATTTTCTCATTGAAGTAATTCATAAAATCATTACTACTATATTGTAACGGAATATTTTGCTCTGGAGATGTCTGATTATTTGTTAGTCTAGCCACGGTGTTAAATAAAAACCTTGGATTATTTTGGTTATTTTCTATTATTTTGCGGATATGCTCAGCCCTGGCTGATTTTAGAGCCCTTTTATAACGTGACATACTGTCTTTCCACGCCATTCTGAAGACCTCTAAATTAGTTCGTTTCCATTTACGCTCTAAGTTACGAGTTTCTCTCTTGATAGCATGCGTAGCACTGTTGTACCATGGTGCTTTAGTTTTCTCTCTAACCTTTTTTAATCTAATTGGTGCAACAATATCTAGTGTACTAGAGAAAATGTTGCTCATACTGCTAGTCATTTCCTCTAGTTCATCTGATTGTTTGGGTTTACTGAGCAGCTGAGATAGATCAGGTAAGCTATTTGAGAATCTATCTATAGTGGTTGGAAGGATTGTTTTGCCTGGTCGATAACGTGGTGCAACATGACAAATTTCAGCAGTGCGTATTATGCAAGTTACCATGTAATGATCAGTGAGATCGTCACTTTGCGGTATAATATCTATATCAGTTGGATCGGTTCCATATGATATAATTAAATCTAGTGTATGATTTAGACCAGGGGTTCTCAAAGTCTATATTCAAAGGTCCAAATCAGAATTTTCGTCAATGTCAAAGGTCCGAAACTGTTGGGTGTCGGGGGGGGGGGGGGGTGTATTGGATGGGGCATGAGTAGGATTGCCAACTTTCTGAATTGAAAATAAGGATTATTTTGAAAAATTTTGAAAAATAACCCCTGAAATTCATACATTTTATAGCATATTATAAATGCAACTTATTAGGCAAAGTTACATTATATATTTTTTTATATTTTTATAAGTTGCACAAAAATTTGTATAGCAAAGTAGGCTTAATCTATATACAAGACTTAACCACTCAGATATATAAAGCCTATCATGATCATTTTGCCAAAAATTAACCATGTATTTGTTTAGTTCATAATACGTTTTATTTTTAACTTGAACAAATACGTATTATGGGGAACGGTTGGCAACCCCTGAGGCACACAAGCACATTTGCGCACACACACGTAAGGTCGCTCTCTCCCTCTCTGCCGGTTTGGAGCTCGCGAGCTCTAGATTGCGGGAGATTTGAACTAATTTGCGGGCATCAGGGAGCCGCTATCAATATGCGGGAGACTCCTGGAACTTCCGGGAGACTTGGGATATCTGTGAACGCATACCTCTCTGTCCAATCATCTGATTACGTCAAAAGTCATATGCTTACTGGATGTCATGGCAACTAAATCACGGAGGAAAACTTTAAATATCTCGCCTTCGTTTTAATTTCGGACCATCTCAAAAAATAAACAAATGATTTTAACATGCGTTTATCAAAGTAGGAAATCCACACTTTTAATCCCTTACACACAATTAGTGCTCTTGAAATACGAAATGGAGGCGGGTCCGGATTGAATTCCCTCCGGGTCCGGATCCGGACCGGAGTCCGGACTTTGAGAAGTACTGATTTAGACGATGAGTGGGACCACTGACGTTTTGCTTCACCCCAAAAGAGTTTAATAGATCTGTAAACGCAGCCCCTAACGCATCATTTGTATTATCTACGTGTATGTTAAAGTCGCCAACAATTATTGCTTTATCGACGTTGACCAATAGGTCTGAGAGAAAGTCTGCAAAATCTTTTAGGAAATCAGCATATGGCCCTGGAGGTCTATATACGGTAGCCAAGGCTATAGATAATAAGGATTTCTTTCTTACATCTAAGAGCGTAACATTTAGCACAAGTACTTCAAACGAATTAAACCTATGACAAGTTTTCTGAGTAACATTAAGAATATCTCTATAGATTGTTGCAACACCGCCGCCACGACCGATCAGACGGGGCTCATGCTTATAACAGTATCCTGGTGGAGTAGACTCATTTAGACCGAAATAATCATTTGGTTTAAGCCAGGTTTCAGTAAGGCACAGAACATCGAAATTATTATCTGTGACCATTTCATTTACAATAACCGCCTTAGGTGTGAGCGATCTAATGTTTAGAAGACCTAGCTTTAGAAATTGTTTTTGTTCACTGATATTTAGATTTTCTGGTTTAATTACAATAATATTCTTGCTAGATCTTACAGTAGATTTGTTGTTTGGCTTCACTAAGCGAGGAATAGACACAGTTTCTATATAATGTTCTACATTGGTACTTATATCAATTAAGTTGGGACAGCAAAGACTGTGATTTGGACTTTGACTTACTAGTCAGATGGTGTGTAGCGTCTTGGAGATGTTGTCCGACAGAACAGCCGCTCCGACTCTGCTGGGGTGCAGACCATCAGGACGGAAGAGCCTAGGTCGCTCCCAAAACAGATTCCAATTATTTACAAAGAGCAGTTTCTGTTCATTACACCATGACATTAACCATTCATTTAAAGCAAATAATCTACTGAACCTTTCTTGTCCAAGTCGGTACGTGGGAAGCGGTCCAGACACGCCGATCGTTGCTCTAGGCGATGTGCTGTGTACCGTCTCGATCAGGCTCCTGTAGTCCTTCTTCAGAACCTCCGTCTGCCGCAGCCTGATGTCATTCGTCCCCGCGTGCAGCATAACAGCTCCGACGCGCTCGTCACTGTTCAGGATCTCGGGAACCTGCGCAGCGACATCAAGAACACGAGCACCAGGAAAGCAGTGAGTGCACACCTTACCTTTACCCGAGGTAGCACGGACATGGCGGACCATGGAAGTGCCGATGATCACGGCGTCGTCGCGTTCCGACTCGCGAAGAGGGGAGAAGCGGTTCCGGGTGGAGATCTCGAAGACCGGGAGGGGCGGAGAGGTTCTTGCTCTGGTCCTGGCTCGTGTCGTGACCCAGGGTGCAGGAGTGATTGAAGGCAGAGATGATCGCGTCCTCCTGGGCAGAGAAACGCACGGAGTAGACGAAGTCGGAGTCAAAGTCAAAAAGTTACTAACCACTGACTTATGAGCATCGGCGCGTGATGTTTCAAGCGCTGATCGCCGATCTCGCAGCTCGGCTTGCTTCTCCAGCAGAACACGAATCTGCTTCTCCACCGACTCCAGCTTCAATCGTACCGAAATCAGCTCGAATGTGTCCTCACCTGCACTCAGAGGTAACGTTAGACACACATCCGATATGTTCGCCATTATAACAGATGAACAGTAAATTAGTAGTGATACTACCAATATCACTACTATTTTAGGACTGAAATGATGGATATAACCCGTATCCTTTCAGAGAAACGGGTGTAAAATGAGACGCTCGATAGGCGCGAGGCCACGCGTGAAAGGCTAGTAGCCGAGATTCGGAAAGTTGGATCTAAGTAGCGATATCAAAGCAATCCGATTGTTTTTTTATAAGAAATATTATCGAGGATAAGTTCACATGATATAAAAATAGAAAGTGCCTGTTTATAATTGAGTGGTAAAGAAGAAAATCAAGGATTAATGAATCAATTCGACGGAGCTCCAAACACAAACATAGACCGCCTAGATAAATGATAAAACATAGATAAATGGCTGACTGGGATTATGGCTAAGCCAAAGCTAAGGACTTACTTACAAATTAAAGATGTATATAAAACAGAGTTGTATGTAAAGGCAAATTTGACAAGGAATCAACGATCTTTGGTGGCTCATATAGGCGAACTGGCATCCTTCCCCTGGCCTTAGAAACTGGTAGGTTCACTCGAACTCCTGAAGAGGACAGACTCTGTAGATTGTGTGAGTTAGGAGAGGTTGAAAATGAAACTCATTTTGTGTTATATTGCTCACGGTATGATGATTATAGAAATGTATTATTTGGTGAATTGTTTGTTAAAAAGCCTGAAATGTTCTGGATTAGTGATGACGACAAGCTGAAATGGTTGTTCAATTCTATTGTGTTTAAATTGGCTGCTTTTGTTTGCAAAGCCTGGATGAGACGGAAGACTTTTTTATTCAAATAAGTTCATGTAAGTTGTGCCTACTGTCTGACAATTTGTCTTTTGTTGATGGTATTGGTGTCTTATAAGCCCATTAGGGCTGGGCATGCAGTAGTATGCAAGACACAATAATAAAAACTATTCATTCATTCCTTTACTTTATGTTTGCAACAGTTACAGCAACAGACATACACACTACATGTATCCCACATGGCACATCTTCTTGATGTGCACATCTTCTTGAACAATGTTGTAGCAAAAAAAAAAAAAAAAAAACCTGCGACAAATCAATTGCTGGTGCGACCAACTGAGATAGTTGGTAACACCAGTGCAGTCATTCGAAAATCAGGATCCCTGCATACGTCAAGTTTTCCTACATGTAAAAGAACTTGGTCTTGTGTTATAAACCTGTAGCTACCACTCTTACATTACATGCAAACCAGCTCAACCTCGATGCTTCATTACCATTGTACAATGCACCGTTGAAGAAATCAATTTGCTAGTCAAAACAAAAACAAACGAAAAACTTGTCATAACCTTGTTTTATACAGTCTTTTGCGTCCTTTCTCTTTGGGACATTCAGTTCTTCAAGTGAATAAGGACACAAAACCTAATATCCTACAGGAATAATGAAACACCTTCAAAATGGTTATACCTTTATTCTCGTGTTGGCTGGCCTCACAATATCTGGGTACGTAGTTACTACTTTGTCATTTGTAGCAGGTTTACTGTTACTTTTAGTGTTTGGATCTTAAATTAATAAACTACAACATATCAATAATCAAACTGTTTAGGAGTTTAAGAGGCATTTTAATTTGTACTGATAAAAATAACTGTTCACATGGTAACCTAATTAGGCAGTCTAATTAACAGCAGTCTTTGTGGACTAAAGTGTGGAAACCATCGGTTTTCATATTTGAAAATACATAAAATTTGATATACTGCCTGTACACAAAGGTCAAGTCCTGGTTGAAATCTGCAGACCCAGTATTACAGTTTTTTTGTTGTTGTTGTTTTTTGTTGTTGTTGTTGTTTTGTGATCCACCGAGAATCACAATATTGTTTGCATGCTATTGGGCTGCTTGAAATCTGCAGGCTGCATTTTGGTTCTTTTTACCAAATTTTTTGCCCTTGGTCCGTACCAAATGAACCGAACTAGATGTGACTAGAACCTAAATGATCATTTCCTTTTAAAAGAAATATTCAAAGAAATATTTTTCATTAAAATAATCATACACATTTTTTATCAACTTAGTTAAAGGTCTATTTTTTCTCAATGCCTTAAGCATGTTTTTTAATTAATTCATCTTATTTTTTTAACGAAATTAAGATGTTATGGATTGAACGCTGCAGTCAACATTCGTATTCATTCCTTCTTTTTTCCCCATACAGTGTAAAGAGTGGTGACTGTGGTTGCTTTGCCTAACATCTCTTTTTGAGATTTTATGTTGAGTAGCACTAGCCTGGGGCGTGTTTCCTGAAACCATCGTTAGCCAATTATGGTCGTAAGTTCCGTCGTTATCAGCAGTTCAACGAGTCGTGTTTCCCGAAACCATCGTTCCAACGAACATTCGCAAACAGCATTGCAGAGTTGTGTGGTTGGGGCGACAGCTCTCGAGCTGTGGTTAGAAGAAGAGTTTCTAGATTGCATGACATGTGGACTTAATAAATCCTTATCTTGAGCAAAGTAAGCAAGCTGACATTCAGTACAACCTGTGTCTTTTATTTAGAATACATACAAATGTAATTTATGTCTTTGAGTGTGTCAAGAGATTTAAAGCACCGTTTTTGAAGACTGCGCATGTGCGAACGTGCTCTACTATGCAAGAACGAGCCTATGATTGAATCTGGAAATAAAGCGAAATAACTGAGAAAATTAGAAATATTCCTCAGATGCCATGTCTGTAATTTATATCAAAACATCTAGCATTAATTCGATCTCAAACAGTTTCATTAAAATAAGTTATTACTCCACCAAGTGCGTGACGTCATAAATTAACGTGGTTGAACGACCACTTTGCGACAGTGTGGGGTATGGGACAGTTCGGGGGAAACAGTCGTGACTAGCTAGTTGATTTCTTCAACGTTGCATCGTACTGTGATAGTAAAGTATCGAGTTACGTACGGGAAACTCACCCCAGGTCCCACCAGACTTTCGTACATTTCAGTTGTACAGAGAGTCTGGCCTTGCTCCATTGCTATGGCGAGTGCATAGTGCCACGGATAACCAAAGGAGACAGTCGTGTACTTTTACGTAAGAGAAGGGGTACGTCGCACCACAGACGCTTGAAACCAACGTGTGACTCCAACTTAGTTGAGAAGTACGTCGCACCACTGACACGTGACACCAACGTGTGAATCCAGGCTTGTTCCGACTTGAACCGGCGCTGCCAAGACCGATCGGTGCATGACATCAAAACACCGCAAGAGTGATTAGAGAGCAGACGGCTCCGTATGCTTTTCAATCGCTCTCGCGGTACTTTGATATCATAAACCGATCGTCTGTGCAGCGCCGGTTCAAGTCGAACAAACCTTCCAGCTTTGTTGAGAAGTATGTCGCACCACAGACACGTGACACCAACCTGTGATTGCAACTTCTAAATGCATGCTCAAATCTAAGTCTAGAAATAATTGAATTTTCCTTTCTAATTCTCCTTGTTACTCTACCTTTACAAGCATTTCTTTGGATGTTATAAAGCCATCTTCCTGTTTTTTTTCCATTCTCCCATTTTTTCTGCCATCTACTTTTCACATTGTTTTATTAACTTCATCTCAGTCTTAATGATTTACTTTAATGTCTATATCTAACTTTCTTTTGGCTTTTCTTGGCACATTCACCTATAATTTATAGGCCTATATATCCTTTTACTAACTCAAGGGGTTGCATTACAGAAAAAGAAAATGTTTTTATAAAGAAAACAGTAAATTTTTTATATATTAATTTTACTATAAAATTCTAGAGATCTGAGCCAAACAGAACCTAAAGTAGACAATTGACTCCCAATTTTATTAAAGGGTACCTATCATGGAATTTTGAAAATTACCTTTCATGTAGTGTGTAACATAGATCTAAGTGAACAAAAACATCCTGCAAAGTTTTAAATATGAAAGTTCACCGTATACAAAGTTATTGTCTCTCAAAAGTAAGAGTCGACTCTGAGTCGCTGATATGAATCGATAGACGAACGATGCACTTTCGTACGTCACTTGTACAAGTTATTTGAATTCGACACGCCCACTCCGAGCAGACAGAGAAACTTGACAACAACATGTCGACGAGACTCTGTTCTGAAGTCCGAATCAAAAGCAAACTTTTTTTTTTCACTGCCCAGGGACAAGCATGTGAAGACTCAGTGGCTAGAGTTTATATTTACAACTATACCACACAAGTATAGCCACCTTGAGCTGTGTTCGCGTTATTTTAATGACGATCGCTTCACAAACACAAATGCTTTCAAGGATTCGCGAGTCGCCTGATACTGAAGGAACGTTCAATACCAAGTTTATTTGGATCAGCTTCCTCCTCCGAATCACAACCTGTAAGTATTATTAATAATTGTTGCTTTTATGTGTGTGTGTGTGTGTGTGTGTGTGCGTGCGTGCGTGCGTGTGTGTGTGTGAGAGAGTGAGAGTTACGCTCAGCAGCTTCTAGGTCTCCAATGTCATTTTTTTTGTTTTTTGAAATATGTGAAATTATGTGAAGCGTATTGTAGTACTGCAGTGCTTTATCAATATGTTTAAGCTTTGGGCTAACGCAAAATATAACTGACTGCGTCATCTGACCAATCACCGCCGATTAGCGTCACGCAAAGGAGGGGTTTGGACAAATGAGTCGTCAAACGAATCATTAGGGAGTCGGTGAGCAAATCAGGTAAAAATAAATGCATATTATAAGACAACAAAAGTGTTTTTTGTCATTGCATGCATGTAAAACTGTTGTTGGGGACTCCCAGAACATTATTAGGAACATTTTAAATGCCATAATAGGTACCCTTTAATAGTTGAATTAGGTGTTAAAGCAGTTCATCTCGGTGTTCAGGGTTGCTTGATAATTACAGGTGTGTTGTAACTGAAGTCTAGGACTCTCTGTGAGCAGGGATGGAGACCCCTTGTCTATACAAATCTCATGATCTTTTTGGTTGCTAATTCTACACTCTGCAGTAGAGCAGGGGTTCCCAACCATGTTCCCATTTCATGTTTTGTAACATAAATAAATAGAAATAAACTTTATAAAAATATATGTTATATATATATATATATATATATATATATATATATATATATATTGATGAATGCAGGTAAGTTAACACATCTCATCGCCTTAGCAGCTAGCAATAACAGTCACTTAAAATGCATAAATTATGTCAATAAAATATTAACGTTAAACATTATTTGATATTTAAAAATATATATATTTCATCCACAGTCTGCTCTGATTCCCGACCTGCAGCTGAACCAGAAAATATGATATAAATGTGTATCGCTAATATTTGTTGGTGAAAAAATATTTACATGTAAATTAATTATATTAAACTTTACTGTCAGTAGTAGTACAGAATAGTGAATTAGATCAATGCATTTATTTCCATAGGGATAGAAACCAAATTAAAAACAGTAGACTTAAACGATTCCTTATCCCATGGCGCTCTAGGGGGCAACGTTAGTATAACAGCCTTCAACTTTTAATTGAAATGGCTGATGCAGTTTCGAGCAGGAGTTTATAATACCAAAAATTCAATTATAATAGATTTATGAATTTCTGATGCTCGGGAGGAGAAGAGCAAAATTATGAAAATAATAAATTGATAAAACATAAGGTACTAAGCATGTTTGCTTTGAATACCTTGCTCTCCACATCATTATATGTGGAAGAAAATGTTGAATGACTTAGAGAATTAAGGCGAGATCACTAGAAAACAAGGCAAAAAAAAACTGTGCATGGGCTCTAAAAGCAAGTAAAAAAGAAAGCCTTTGATGTTCAAAACATGCATTAATTTGTACACACTAACGTAACACCCAATATTTACACTACTGTTTTTTAAACGGTAAGATTTTTAAATGTTTTTAAAAGAAGTCTCTTCTGAACCAGCAGGACATTGATGTGTGATCTGAATTTGGCAACAATACAGAGAATTACAGTGAAGTTTTTTAATATTGTGTAGTAACACTTTTCAGGTTTTGCACTTTGCAGACAGTGGTCCCTTCTCAGCAGCCTGCGCATAGAGATCAATGTATTTTGTCCACTGCGAAGGAAAGCTCGTTTTGAGGAAAATTAGGTTGTAGCTGCTGGTGTTAGCCTAAATGTGTAGATATGTGTTAGGTCTTATTTGTGTAGTAACAACATTTATTTTACAAGTTATTGAATGGGGATGTCCGCAAATGTGCGAATATAATACCAACTTTACCCAAGTCTGAGAAAGTTGGTAACATACAATACAATTTTATTTGTATAGCACATTTAAAAACAACTGACGTTGGCCACAGTGCCAAAAGACATACAATACAAGTACAATGTAAAGACACACACATCAAGATATATTAAAAGCTATTGAAAAGAAATGAGTTTTCAAAGAAGATTTAAAAATTGACAGAGTTTGGGCAGATCTGATGTGAGCCGGTAAGCTATTCGGTTGTTAAGTCTGACGTCACGCGTGACGTTTAGCCTCTTCCGGGCCCAAGCGCTCCGCTCGTCTTTCAGATCCTAGACTACATAAACCCTTTTTTTAAAGGGCTTTTTCGCTTCAGTGCCAGTGGGTGTTACTCGGGATTAAGGGATAGCACCCACTGGCGCCAAAGTTTCTTCATTCGTTTAAGATTTGTAACTTACCTAATCAACTGCCGCCATTTTCTCTTATCTTTCTCGTCACAGGGAAAGCGGTAGATGACAGTTAAATGTCACTTGTTTTTTTTAACTCCGATCTATTAAAACTACACGGGAACACGTTAAAACTCCGGCCAAAGCGGTAGGTAGGTAGGTAGAGAGGACCCGGCCTTTGGACCCGGAAACAGTATTATCGGAGAGCGCTTACGTCACGACTTAACAACCGGATTCCATAGCCTAGGTATGAAGGCTGCAAAGACGCGATCACCCCTATTTTTTAGTCTGGTTCGAGAGACAGATGGTAAGTTAGAGTCCCCCGATCTGAGTGATCTTGACTGTGTGATTGGGCAAAGTAATTCATATAGGTACTGTGGAGACTGGTTTTGTAATGACTTAAAAACTAATAATCAATTCTGAATTTAACCGGTAGGCAGTGAAGCGAGATCAGCACTGGTGTAATGTGTTCAAATTTACGCTTCCCTTTGAGAGAAGTGCAGCTGCATTTTGGACTAATTGTAAGCGAGTGATGCATTTCTGAGGGGCACCAATATATAAAGAATTACAATAGTCCAATCTGGAGGTTACGAATGCATGTATGGCAATCTCAAAGTGCTTAGCAGATAAGAAGGGCTTTACCTTGGCTAAAAGACGGAGGTGAAAGAAACAGGACTTAACCACAGCACTTATCTGCTTATCAAATTTAAGGTTGTTATCAAACCAGACCCCCAAATTCCAACATGACATCATGACTTTTGCGTAAACATACACGCCACTTTCAAGTCAAGTGGCGTGTTATCTATACGCATTTTGAGCTATCCGCGTGTATGCGTGTATGTCTACGCCGTTAAATGTCCAAGTGATTCCGCGTGTCTGTACACGCCGTTAAATGTCCGAGCGAAACGAAGCAAAATGTACATCTACATCTGGGGAGCGATATTTTTTTTTCCTAGGATGGTAGGGGAAGACTAATGGTATTAAAATAAGAAGATAAATGGTATTAACCCCATTGACGGGTAGGTTTAGGGACGGGGTTGGGGTAGGTCACATATTTATATATACAGTAATGTAACGTTAAGTCAACGGCGTTCATAAACACGCTGAAAAGCAATTATGCGTGTTGATAGCACGCCAAAAATGGAAATACGAATTGGCGTGTCATACACACGCCATTTCATGAGATCAGTCTGCAAATTCCAAACACAAGTGGTGCTATATGGTAACAACGTTTGTAGATCAAAATCATGAGTACTACAATCATTGGGGCCAAGCAAGATAATTTCAGTTTTGCTCTCATTAGCCCCTTTCACACAGCGCGTTGATCCCGGGAAATTGCTAGAACGCCTTCTTCTGTGTGAACGCACACTGGACCCGGGATTGATACCGGCATCGATCCCGGGTTGAGGACCTAGTTACATTGCCGGAATCAGTCCCAGAACACGCGCTGTGTGAACAAAAGCCAGGACCAATGCTGTAAGCAGTGGCGTAGGCAGAAATTGTATTTTGGGCGGGCCAGTGAAAAAGTGAGTGGGCCCATAGTTTTTCCTAGAAAAAAATGACTTAAATAATAATTAAACCTTAGAGAGTAGAACAATTAATTATTATTTATTATTATTATTATTATTAATAGACAAACTGCAAAAACAGTTGCCTTATTTGCAATATTTGGCAAATCATCATGTTCAACCAACAGAGCTCAATAAAGGCTGGACAAACCATATAGACAATAACCTGTCTATTTTATTCAGGCTAGTCAGCAGTGCAAAGACCGTTCACCCGAAAATAAAGTAGGCTAAAAGTAAAAGAAATTAAAATAATGAAAACTCTCAGCAGAGCACAGTTTGAAATAAATAACATACTCTGTTAAATCAACCATATACATGAATATACAATGCAATCAGCCTGGTGGAAGTTAACGTAGACTCACTGTATTCCGGACATCATTTCGGACACTAGACCGTTTCCCGCAAATTCTATAAACACTTCACGGTCATTGCATCTATATATATAATTGTTGTTAAAATGTATGCGTTATATTAGAAATGACTCCTTCTACCTGTCCGAAACAGTAAGTAGAAATGTTCAGCCGTCCGGAAGAACTGGGTTGGGTGGACTCGGTAGATGAAGGCAGTGGTGTGTCTTCTTCCTCTACGCTTGCTTTTTTAAAATAGCACATTAAAGTTGTTTAGACATTATTGTGGCGATGTTAATAGGCAAAAAAAGCAGCTAGCTAAAGCCCGCCGGCGCCGCTCAGAAGAGTTTTCCTGTCAGAACCATAGACATAATATAATACATAGACGCCCTATTGGCCGCAGGAGGGCACGTCAACGGCGCCGCCATATTGGGGATGGCAACTTTCCCATACCTCTCATACCAGGAATAGGCTATATGCACGCATAAGTTCCGCATTTGACGCAAGGATGCTCATCCGTTTCCGGTTGGGGAGATTAAAGCGGAGGAAAACCGAGGAAACGGGATTATGGCAGAGTCTTCAAAATGTACTGTCCTCCGTCTTTGAAACGAAACTTTCATATGTTTAGATGTAATTTTATGTATAGTTATGTTTATTTAATATAATTTTAAAAAGAAGCATAAACACAACGTGGGGTGTCTGTTTTGTCTGTTTTTGTGACTAACGTTTCTTTAGTATAACCATGGAGTATAAAATTCAATATAAATTCTTGGTATTGCACTGGACTCGATCGGCGGTGTAACAATTCAATGTGTTTGAGTTCTGTTTTTGTGATCTTGGTTTCCCCTGTCTTTGTGGTTTTTGGTTTAGCCCTGTTAAGTTTTCCCGCTCCTCGTTTGTGTTCAGTTTTATCACCTGTGTTCAGTTAATCATTCAATCATTCCTTGTGTATTTAAGCCCTGTGTTTTCTCCCAGTGTTTGTCGATCGTCGTCTATGTATGGTTGTGTGTAAACCCTAAAGTCCTGGAGTTTTGTTCTTGTTTCATTTTGAAAGTTTCATTTTGTTATTTAAACTATTATATTGAAGCTTCCGTGTCCTCGTCTTCGGTCACCTGCACCCAACCCTGACAGAACAATCGACTGTAACAAAGAAAAAAAAGGAAGAGAGGAAGATGGAAGGCTGGAAGCAGGCCTTCATGGGAACCCGGATGGCCGTATTTCGCGGGACCCGTGGAGGTCGTAGAAGGGGAAGTGATCGAGTTCTGGTGGTCCCGAGTCCAGTATGGCCTGAGCCCATCGCATGCCCGCCAAAGCCTGAGCCCATGGCATGCCCGTCAGAGCCCGACCCTTTTGACGACCTACCTGAGCTTCTTCCCCCAGAGCCTTCACAGCTGGTCCCGTCCAGCCTAGTCAAGCCTTCACCGCTGGTCCCGTCCAGTCCAGTCAAGCCTTCACACGCTGGTCCCGTCCAGCCCAATCAAGCCTTCACCGCTGGTCCCGTCCAGCCCAGTCAAGCCTTCACCGCTGGTCCCGTCCAGCCCAGTCAAGCCTTCGCCGCTGGTCCCGTCCAGCCCAGTTGAGCCTTCGCCGCTGGTCCCGTCCAGCCCAGTTGAGCCTTCGCCGCTGGTCCCGTCCAGCGTCCAGCCAGAGACCGTCCAGCCAGAGACCGTCCAGCCAGAGACCGTCCAGCCAGAGACCGTCCAGCCAGAGACCGTCCAGCCAGAGACCGTCCAGCCAGAGACCGTCCAGCCAGAGACCGTTGCCTGCCCACCAGAGTATGAAGCTAGCCCCAAGCTCCCTGATGTACTGGCCCCGTCCAGTTCCGAGTCCTATGATGTGCTGGCCCCGTCCAGTTCCGAGTCCCATGATGTGCTGGCCCCGTCCAGTTCCGAGTCCCATGAAGCGCCAGAGCCCGTTGACCCAGAGCCAGAGCCCGTTGACCCAGAGCCAGAGCCCGTTGACCCAAAGCCAGAGCCCGTTGACCCAGAGCCCGTTGACCCAGCGCCAGAGCCCGTTGACCCCGCGCCAGAGCCAGAGCCCGTTGATCCCGCGCCAGAGCCAGAGCCCGTTGACCCAGAGCCAGAGCCAGAGCCCGTTGACCCAGAGCCAGAGCCAGAGCCAGAGCCCGTTGACCCAGAGCCAGAGCCCGTTGACCCAGAGCCAGAGCCCGTTGACCCAGAGCCAGAGCCAGTTGACCCAGAGCCAGCGCCAGAGCCCGTTGACCCAGACCCAGAGCCCGTTGACCCAGACCCCGTTGACCCAGCGCCCGTTGATGTCAAGTCTGTTCCCGTTACTGAACCTGCCCGAAGCCTGCTCTGCCCTGGCCACGCCCACAGCCTGCTCCGCCCTGGCCACGCCCACAGCCTGCTCCGCCCTGGCCACGCCCACAGCCTGCACCGTCGTGGCCACACCCACAGCCTGCACCGTCGTGGCCACGCCCACCAGCCTGCTCCGCCCTGGCCACGCCCACAGCCTGCTCCGCCCTGGAGGCTTCCTGGACCTGCACCATGCCCTCGTCAGCCTCCAGGGCGCCCACCCTCCCACCCCTTTGGATGTTGTGCCGCGCGAGGTCGCGCCTTCGGGGAGGGGGAAGGTACTGTAACAATTCAATGTGTTTGAGTTCTGTTTTTGTGATCTTGGTTTCCCCTGTCTTTGTGGTTTTTGGTTTAGCCCTGTTAAGTTTTCCCGCTCCTCGTTTGTGTTCAGTTTTATCACCTGTGTTCAGTTAATCATTCAATCATTCCTTGTGTATTTAAGCCCTGTGTTTTCTCCCAGTGTTTGTCGATCTTCGTCTATGTATGGTTGTGTGTAAACCCTAAAGTCCTGGAGTTTTGTTCTTGTTTCATTTTGAAAGTTTCATTTTGTTATTTAAACTATTATATTGAAGCTTCCGTGTCCTCGTCTTCGGTCACCTGCACCCAACCCTGACAGGCGGAAGTTATCGAGCATCCTTAACCCTTCACCGGAAATACCGCCGTGCATAGAGCCCATTGAGAAAAATGCCTGTTTTGTGCGCTGCTTGGGGCTGTACAAGTCACCACACAATTGAAAACAGCTTTCGAGGAATTATCTTTCACAGGCAAGACTGAACGTTTGTTTTTGGTTGTATTTGGTCATGATTTAATTAGCAATAGTAACGTTCAGAGGATAAATGAAAAAATACTACTGTTATTGTGTCACGAAATGTAGTTTTAATAGTTTTTCAGTCGACAATGTAGTTGTTTAAAGCTTAAATATGTGGTTTGTTTATAAAGATAGCGCCTATTTAAAAATTTGATCTGACGGTTTCGGAGTTGTAAGAAGCGATCACCGGGCGCTCAGCACTCATTAAGCCCGCAGAGGACAGCCTTACCTCGGCCAGTCCTTTTGAAGTTTGCCGCCGGCTCGGATGTCTCTAGTCTTGTGGTTAAACATGAGATATTATTCGTCTTGTGTATATCTAATGGGCGATCTTTGGTCTCATTAATCTATAAATGGTTCCCTGGTAAATCGTTTTGGCTGAGGGCAAAGTGAAGTTTCATAACTTTATATTTAGGCTATTTTAACGTTGTATCCTGCTGTTTGTTTGACTGAAGCTGCTTCTGGCTATTACTGATCAATAAAACTGAAATTGATCAAAAAGAGTTAAATATAAGTATAAATTTATTGTGTATATTCTGTAATTGATATTTCTTATTCTATTGCTATGATTATAGCATTATTAATAAACCATATGCTATTATCAATATTTTTATGATTTTATTATTGTATGCTATTATCTAATTATACACTATTCATTAATATTTTATTTGCTGTATACTATTTGTTTATTTTATTGACTAAACTATTTACTATTACTTCTCACAAATGTTATATTTACTGCATTGCACAGTAGTTGTACATAACATATGTATTAGCATAAAGGATCCATCAGTTATCTTTGTTATTGCTCAAATCTGGTCAATCACAGAAAATGCTTTTTTTAAGAAAACTTAAATTATATCACAGTATGGGGGTCTTCATCATTCTTATCCAAGAATAAAAAGCCAGATACATGACAAGTCTGAGCTTTGACCATTCTTTATTAATTAAAACAAATATTTTACAAGTCTAACTATTGAGATTTTAAATAACTAGAGATGGAACTTTTTGTACACCACACACAAACCACTGAAATCGGTTGATAAATATAAAAACAGTTTTTGTTTTTATCCAGAAAAAAACGCAGCTCACCCTTGATTGCAGTGCAGTCTTGCCCTCCGCAAAATGGCGGACCCGTTGACGTATCGCAGCAACGTTCCAAAGCGGCCAATAGGGCGTCTATGTATTATATTATGTCTATGGTCAGAACCCCTTGCAACCATAGCAACCAATAACGTTCCGGAGGGAGGCTTTTTTTCTACATCTTGCTTCAACAGTTCCATTTTATTCGGAAAACAAATTAAACACACACACAATAAATCCAATTTATATTAATATACTTTCTTAAATACATTTAAATAATAAAAATAAACTAAAAATGTATTTTTATCAAACTTGCCTGGGTGGGCCAGTGAGTAATGTGGGCGGGCCATGGCCGCCCTGGCCCAATATTGGCTACGCCCCTGGCTGTAAGGGGTGTGTCATAGTGATGACGCTCGTGCCATGTTGCTCTTAGAAGAAAGTTTGTGTTCGTCATCAACAAAGAAAGGACGAACAAATTTCTGCAAACTGGAACGAAGCAGAAACCAGGAGCTCCTCAGTCCTCACTATCCGCGCTGAAGCTGAGATCGTTCGCCAGCTTTGTGGAACGATATGCGCGTGTACATGTTTTCGACGCGTACGTTACATGTCTAATCCTGACGTCATGTGTCTTTACGGGATCTTTACGGGTCGTGTGTGAACGCACTCACAGATCCCGGCAAATCACTGGCAGTGTGAATGAACCGAAATCAAACAATCCCGGGACAAATGCCGGGTCACATTATCCATGTATTTTCCGGAATCTCTGTGTGAAAGGGGCTATTGAGACTCAAGAAGTTACTAGAAAGAGTTTCAGTTCATCCAGACAGTCCAATATTGGCTTTAAAGCAAGCTTGTCATCACGCTTCAAAGGCAAGTACATTTGAGTGTCATCGGCATACAGATGGAAATAAACACCATGTCTAGATAAAATAGAACCCAAGGGGAGCATGTATAGATTAAACAGTTCCGGGCCAAGTATAGAACCCTGAGGAACGCCAGAGCCCAGTTTCATTTCTGAAGAACACTGTTGCCCAATACGGACAGAGTAAGTCATATTAGATAAGTACGAGCGGAACCATTGTAGCGCCGTACCCCGAAAACCCATGCGCGCTTCAAGACGAGAAATTAAAATATTGTGATCGACCAGGTCAAAAGCAGAGCTAAGATCTAACAAGACCAAAGCCACAGATTGCCCGGTATCAGTGGTCAGCAATATATAATTCATGACTCTTAAAAGTGCAGATTCCGTACTGTGACGAGATTTAAAACCAGACTGAAATTTCTCATAAATCTGACTATCATTAAACTAAAGAAAGACTGGAGTTGACTCAAAACCACTTTTCAAGAATTTTTGAGATAAAGGGTAAATTAGAAATTTGGCAGAAGTTACTCAGAATTGTCGAATACAAATTAGATTTTTAAGCTTAGGCAAAACTGAAGCATGTTTCAGGCTGTTGGGAACAACCCCGGTGTGAAGACATTTGTTGATAATAGACAACAAATCAGGACCGATAGCACGAAATACCTGCTTAAAAAATATAGTGGGAATCACATCCTGAAAGCAACTGGTAGGTTTTAAAATTGCAACAATCTCATTTATAGAGTCAAATAGACAGGCTCAAAGACAGACCATATGGAAGAGCATATGGTAGAGTCAGTGCAGTCAGTGGAAAAGTTCATCTGGATCCCTGCGCAAGTCAAATTTTCCTACATGTAAAAGAACTTGGGCTTGTGTTTTTAACCTGTACCACTCTCACATTACATGCAAACCAGCTCAACCTGGGGTGCAAACCCGTACAACGACAAAACTCGATGCTTCACTATTGTACAATACATAACGTAAAGTAATGACGCCTTTTATACATTGTCGTGTTTCTTTAGAAATAAATAATGGACAAATGGAGTCTTTGGACGCCTCAGATGTAAAGTTATTCGCTGTCAAAGTGACGCCAAAATTAATGGGAGTCAATGGAATGCTAACAGCAGGTGATGACTTGCTAATCAATGGCGGCCCCCGGAGAAGCTTCGGTTTCGGCTGATGGATTACCCCCTTGGTTCTTACATAGTAGAGCACTTTCGCACATGCGCAGTCTTCAAAAACGGTGCTTTAAGAACCTAAAACCCCGTTTCTCCCAGTTGACACGACAACACATAACCGGCGTTTTCAGAAATCTCCACTTTGGCCGGAGTTTTTAGAAATAATCGTTTTCTGTGATAAAAACGGGGTTTTCGTGTAAATGAGAGCCCAAACCGCAGGGAAATATCTGCGTTTTCCCTTCGTGTAAACGGGGCATAAATCTCTTGATAAACTCAAAGATGTAAAACACATTTGTATGTATTCTAAAAAAAAAGACACAGGTTGTACTGAATTTCAGCTTGCTTATTTTGCTCAAGATAAGGATTTATTAAGTCCACATGTCATGCAATCTAGAAACTCTTCTTCTAACCACAGCTGGAGAGCTGTCGCTCCAACCACACAACTTTATGATGCTGTTTGCGAATGTTCGTTGGAACGATGGTTTCGGGAAACACAGACTCGTTGAGCTGCTGATAACGACAGAACTTACGATAGTTGGCTAACGATGCTTTCGGGAAACTTTTCCAAACTTTATTACACTTTGGTAATGTGTAGCTGATTTAATGTTATCTTTGTTGTTTGGAACTTATATTAATAAACTACAGTTCGTAAGCAGTGAAACTGTTTATGATTTCAGGAGTAGTTTTTCATTTGGGACTCGTTTTCAATTGGTTATGTGAATTGCTGAAAACTGAATATAAAAGCACAAATTCTTCACACTGTAAAATTAAATATTATAAAAAAAATAAAAAAAAGATTCATGAAATACACCACATAAACTGTAAAAATCTATATAGAGTGTAAATTCAGAGTTAGGTGGTAAAATGAATGCTGCGTGGCGTGTTTTATTTTCCATGTTGGTCAGACACTTTCTTGTCTAGTGTACTTGATCAGAATATGCTGCAAAATAAAATAAACTGTACTAAATCAACTGAAGAGTTTCCTGAAAAAGTACTGTTGCTGCTGTTGTTTGTGTGTATGTGAGATACACCCTGTACAAGACAATTGGCTTGTTTGAGATGAGCAAAATCTGCGCAGAATCGATCACCGGTGATCACCGCGAGATGCATGCCGGTTAGAAATGTGTCCGAGAGTGGTCCGCTTTGCTCTGATGTCATGCTGACGTATGTCAAAACTCTCGCGACCCCAATTCGCACGTGTCGGATTCTGCAGTCGTGCGCAGTTGCCCTCCACCGACTGCGCTGATCAAAAGCATGATGGGAAATGACTTGCTGACGACACAGCTTAATGCTTATTGGTTTAAACAACCGTGATGTATTGTTCTTTTTTTAAATGTTCGATTATAAAACTCAGGTATCATGTGTTACAGTTGGTACACAACCAGAATCATACTTTTACCAAAATTGGCAATGTGTATTTACTGCCTTTTACCGCTAAGTGGCGCTGTAATCACAGACTTTGAAAAGGGTCAGTTTATTCTCTTTATGACGTAATCTGCCGCTACGCATTGAGAGCTGAGGTCGGTTGCAGATAAATTTAAGTTAAACATTGTAGTTAAACGAATTCATAATCACAATACTGAAATAAAGTTGCCTATAATAAAATAAATTAAAATAAAATAAAACGAAGTTAAATAAAAATAGGCTTCTATTATTGCATCAAATTTAAGCAGAGTAGGCCTAGGCATGGTACAAGGCATTATGTGCCCAGTTTTTCTATAATTTAGAAAGGATATGTCAATAGGTTATTTGTCTTTTACTTCATGTTATTTTAATTTGTTAGTAGATGTATTAACTGAAACATAACAGTGTAATATGAGATTTATCAGATTTATCAGATTCTCTCAGATTTATGAGGCAAATCAATTTTAAACTATCAGTATAAAGGTGTTATATATATATCTGTTAAACAAACACCTCTACTTAAGAATCTAGGCCTATTCTACGTTTTAATCCCCATGGCTGAGTTTCCCGATAACGTTGTCTCTTAGCGCGCTACGAAGACTCTTAAGGTATAACTTAACTGAAGGTATACCATTTCTATGCGTGTTCCCCGAACTATACCTTAGAAAGCTGCTTAAAGGTGGGGTATATGATTTTCTTTTTTGACCATTTTTACAAAATCACTTAAAATCCTATTCATAACCCACTTACAGCCACTGAGTTAGAAGCACTGAAATGAAAATTAAAAAATTTAATCATCTGTGGAACGGGCAGGACTCGAAAAACTCCAGCCAATCATTTTCAAGACCGTCTAGAATCATTGGACAGTCAGTGCGTCAATCAAACGGTCGTACCATACCCCCCTCCCCCATGCCCCTCTTCGAATGGGTGGAGTGGGTGGAGTCAGGGAAAGAAGGTAGGACCTTTTGAGTTGTGTATTTTTAAAATCTGCCAGCTGTTTTGCAAATCACACACCCCACCTTCAAGATAAACCTTCTTACGTGGGACGTTACCGGGTGCTGTCCGTGGCGATGGTGCTGAATCTGTTGATATCGATGACTCGAGAATCAATTATTCTCTCGTGCAGGGGCTGTTTATGTGAGAAAGCGCTGTTCTTTATAAAAGAAGCACTTCAGAAATAGTTGAAATTGCATTTACTAGGACTCATGGGATATTATAAAAAATAATCCAAACTATAACAGCCTATAATAGCCTTGCTACATATTTTAAAATTGTATCATATATTGCTGCCATAATAACCATTTAAATTTTTTATGTGCTTTCTTCTCTTTCCCATTTTTGTTCGCTGAGGTGAGCTGCGATGAAATATTGTTCTTGCTAATACTTTCAAGCATTTCAGTAATAAAAGTGTACGTCACGTAGCTCGGCAGTGATCAAAAAGTATTTAAACAGTGAATTTTGAATCTCTTCTTGTAAACTCAGAGATGTGGATTCAGACGGCAATTAAATTACCACACGACCTGTCAAAAATCAGTAGGTACTAATTTGGACAGATATTTTTACGCGGGTTGAGTGAGAAAAAACAATGATATTATGAATTCGGACGGCACTAAAATAACCGAATTACCTCTGTAAATGTTTAAAATACCGTACGAGCCAATGATAAACAATATTAGTGTCCGAATAGGACTTAACTGACAGTAGCCTATGCTTCACTGGCATTTAAAAGCGCTCTTTAATTAAAATAAATGTATAAACTTTTATTATATATAATAATATAATAAAAATTCTAACAACAATCAGTGTAATGACAATTTTATTCTTTGCATGAAAACACTTGAATTACCCTAATTGATCACTGTCTGGGTGTATTAAAACTTCAGAATTATATTCATATAGACCTTTAACAGTGATAAGATAAAGCTAAGAGTGGTCCAGACTAACCTTCCGAATGTATGACTTACAGAAGGTATACTTTACTAAGAGCGTTTCGGGAAACACGTATTAACGATAAGGTACAGCTTAAGGTAAACCTTAAGAACGACGTAGCGTTAAGAAGGTTTCGGGAAACTCAGCCCATAACATTAGCTCACTTAAGTTACGCCTTAAGCTGTACCTTATCGTTAATACGTGTTTCCCGAAATGCTCTTAGTTCAGTATACCTTCTGTAAGTCATACATTCGGAAGGTTGGTCTGTACCACTCTTAGCTTTACCTTTTCACTGTTAAAGGTCTATATGAATATAATTCTGAAGTTTTAATACACCCAGACAGTGTTCGTAATGGCTCATAGCTCCACATTCGCTCGCCGGCTCATTGGTTCCTCCAGCTCTGAACAACAGAAGGCCAGCAACGCTCATAGCTTCACATTCACTCGTCGGCTCAATGGTTCCTCCAGCTAGCTTCCGCATTCTCTTCTTCAGCGTTCTCCTCAGGCATAGAGAGAGATGAACTTAATTCAACAGTTTCAGACAGAAGAGAGGAGTCTTCTTCGGGGCTCAGACAGAGAGAGAGATATGAACATAATTCACAGCTTCCGCATTCTCTTCTCAGCGTTCTCTTCTTCGGGGCTCAGACAGAGAGAGAGATATGAACATAATTCAACAGTTTCAGACAGAGAGAGGAATGAGAGAGGTATAAACAGATAGGACCTCGAGTGAACAGCAGCATCATGGGCTGTCATCCCCTCGGCCCATGGTCGCTCAACTCAGGCCGGCAACCCTGCCGACTACGCCACTTTGTCACAGGCCGGGGCGAGCGCCAGCGGGCCGCCAACGCCTAACTGGAGTACCGCCCCGAGGAGGATGACCGTGGGACACATGAGGCAGACAAAGGGGATAAAAATAAATAACACGGTTTCTTTATTAAATAATAAAAACAATCTTAAAAGTCTCTGGAACATTCACTCGTCAGCTCAATGGTTCCTCCAGCTCTGGACATCAGAGGGTCAGTAACGGCTCATAGCTCCACATTCACTCGTCGGCTCAATGGTTCCTCCAGCTAGCTTTCGCGTTCTCTTCTTCAGCGTTCTCCTCTTCGGGGCTCAGGCAGAGAGAGAGATATGAACATAATTCAACAGTTTCAGACAGAGAGAGGAATGAACATAATTCACAGCTTTCGCATTCTCTTCTTCAGAGAATTTCTTATATATAATAAAATTTATATAGATTTATTTTAATTAAAGGGTACCTATCATGGAATTTTGAAAATTACCTTTCATGTAGTGTATAACATAGATCTAAGTGAACAAAAACATCCTGCAAAGTTTTAAATATGAAAGTTCACCGTATACAAAGTTATTGTCTCTCAAAAGTAAGAGTCGACTCTGAGTCGCTGATATGAATCGATAGACAAACGATGCATTTTCTCTAACTTTCGTACGTCACTTGTACAAGTTATTTGAATTCGACACGCCCACTCAGTGCGCGCGCCGAGCAGACAGAGAAACCTGACAACATCATGTCGACGAGACTGTTCTGAAGTGCGAATCAAAAGCAAACTTTTTTTTTCACTGCCCAGGGACAAGCA
Organism: Chrosomus eos; assembly: GCA_036326025.1. NCBI lineage: Eukaryota > Metazoa > Chordata > Actinopteri > Cypriniformes > Leuciscidae > Chrosomus > Chrosomus eos. Next base: position 60,911,131 of record CM070818.1, read on the forward strand.
TGTGAAGACTCAGTGGCTAGAGTTTCTATTTACAACTATACCACACAAGTATAGCCACCTTGAGCTGTGTTCGCGTCATTTTAATGAGGATCGCTTCACAAACACAAATGCTTTCAAGTGTGGATTCGCGAGTCGGCTGATATAGGAAGGTTCAATAACAAGTTTATTTGGATCAGCTTTCTCCTCCGAATCATAACCTGTAAGTACTATTAATAATTGTTGCTTTTATGTGTGTGTGTGTGTGTGTGTGTGTGTGTGTGTGTGTGTGTGTGTGTGTGTGTGTGTGTGTGTGTGTGTGTGTGTGTGCGTGCGTGCGTGCGTGCGTGCGTGCGTGCGTGCGTGCGTGCGTGCGTGTGTGAGAGAGTGAGAGTTACACTCAGCAGCTTCTAGGTCTCCAATGTCATTTTTTTTGTTTTTTGAAATATGTGAAATTATGTGAAGCGTATTGTAGTACTGCAGTGCTTTATCAATATGTTTAAGCTTTGGGCTAACGCAAAATATAACTGACTGCGTCATCTGAACAATCACCGCCGATTAGCGTCACGCAAAGGAGGGGTTTGGACAAATGAGTCGTCAAACGAATCATTAGGGAGTCGGTGAGCAAATCAGGTAAAAATAAATGCATATTATAAGACAACAAAAGTGTTTTTTGTCATTGCATGCATGTAAAACTGTTGTTGGGGACTCCCAGAACATTATTAGGAACATTTTAAATGCCATAATAGGTACCCTTTAAAGAGCGTAACATTTACAGGCGTAAGTCAGTTATTTTAGTGCCGTCCGAATCCATAATATCAGTGTTTTTTTCTCACCCAACCCGCGTAAAAATCTCTGTCCAAATTAGTACCTACAGATTTTTGACAAACAAGTCGTGTGGTAATTTAATTGCCGTCTGAATCCACATCTCTGAGTTTACAAGAAGAGATTCAAAATTCTGTTTAAATCCTTTTTGATCACTGCAGAGCACCGTAGCTACGTGACGTACACTTTTATTACTGAAATGCTTGAAAGTATTTACAAGAACAATATTTCATCGCAGCTAACCTCAGCGAACAAAAATGGGAAAGAGAAGAAAGCACATAAAAAATTTAAAATGTTATTATGGCAGCAATATATGATACAATTTTAAAATATGTAGGCAAGGCTATTATAGGCTGTTATAGTTTGGATTATTTTTTATAATATCCCATGAGTCCTAGTAAATGCAATTTCAACTTGTCTGAAGTGCTTCTTTTATAAAGAACAGCGCTTTCTCACATAAACAGCCACTGCACGAGAGAATAATTGATTCTCGAGTCATCGATATCAACAGATTCAGCACCATCGCCACGGACAGCACCCGTTAACGTCCCACGTAAGAAGGTATATCTTAAGCAGCTTTCTAAGGTATAGTTCAAGGAACATGCCTAGAAATGGTATACCTTCAGTTCAGTTATACCTTAAGAGTCTTGGTAGCGCGCTAAGAGACAACGTTATCGGAAAATTCAGCCCAGGATCTTAACTGAATCGCGCTCCATGTTATCTCTCAAAAATAATTATTTTTGTAGGCTATATGGTATAGGCCTACCCCATGTAGTTTAATTTTTTTTAACAGAACTGCTTTTGAAATTACTATGAAATTAGGCTAGCCTAGGCTACTATAAATTGCTATGAAATTATATTGCTCACGAGAGAGAAGCGCTCTTCATTCGTTTCATTCCTCAATAGAATAGTACAAATATTCAGCGTCATTGCACCTACCTAGCCTACTTTATTTTCACTGACTGCAGATATGACGGTCTCTTGGTGTAGCCTACATTTTGTTTGTTTGTTATTGCGCTGGTCCTCATAGGAATAGGCTAAGCTTATTGTTATCATCTCTATTTTTAACTTTTGATTCTATTTTTTATTTTATTTTATTTCTAAAATTGATTCTATCTTTTTTTCTCTATAGGCCTATTTATAAAAAAAAAATTATTTTTAACCCACCAACATTTTAAAATACGGCAATTGCTGCTGTTTTGCACAATGTCCCTTTGCGCCACCTGGCGGTCATAAAAAAAAAATGATAAAGATATGTCTGTATTAAAGAAAAAAATATTGATAAAAACATATTTGGAATGGAATTAAATAGCAAATACTTTGGGTGTCTTGTTCATTATATTTATTTTCATATAAAAGCAACAGAACTTTAATTACATCCAGTTTATTAGCAACACTGTGCACGAGCGTGAATCCCGTGAATCCCGCTATATCCGCCTTTGATCTCACAGGTGTCTGATCCACTGCGAGAAGAGAGATCTGTCCGTCTTGCCTGCGCTTTTTTCATTCCTCCCCTCACTGCAGCCGCCTACTCTCACCTACATTTCAGGCGAGGCAAGGCGCATCTCAAACAAGCCTATTGATTAACTATGACTATTGTCACAGTCATCGTCTGCACCATCCTGTCTTCGTCTTCACTATACTTCCCAGAATCCCTCGTGTCTCCACACCTGAACTCATTCCCTCATTACCCACCTGTTCATCGTCATCTTCATCTGTGTCACCTGTCCTCACCTTGTTAGTGTTCATTTGTGTCTGTATTTAGTTTCCCTCTGTTCAGTCAGTCTTTGTCGGTTCTTGAATGTTACCTTTGTGTGTGTACCCTCTGCCCGTCTACCTGCACCTGTTTGTTGTTTTGTTATTAGTAAAAGTTTGTAGTAAATTAGAGCCATTGAGTCTTCAACCCACACCACACCGTGACAGATGAACCAACCTACAAAATGGACTGTGTTTCACAAAACGGCCGGTCACTGGAAGACTATGTGGAGGTGTATCTCGACCTTTTTCAAGACGCGAAATGGGATGAGGAATCTCTCAAACAGCAGTTCTGGAGTGGGATGGACGATCTACTCGCCCAGATGCTGCTGTTGGGAGATCTCCACCTCTCTTTTGTCAAGTTCATCGACCGCACCTTTATGAGTTTGTGGATCCTCCCTAACTGTCGGACTCGTCGAGAGCCCAGAGTCTCATCCTGCTGAGCTTGAGCTATTTCATGCCCGCCAGGACAGTGGGAAATTCGGTGGAGCGTAAGGATCGGCTTATAGACTGAGTCTTCCGGCCCAGAGGCTTCACCGCTGGTCCCACCCCGGCCCAGAGGCTTCACCGCTGGTCCCGCCCTGGCCCAGAGGCCCAGAGGCTGTTGATGTTCTACGGTGCAAGTTCGCACCTTTTTGAAGGGGGGCCGTTATGGCACAGTCATCGTCTGCCCTATCCTGTCCTCGTCTTCACTACACTTCCCAGAATCCCTCGTGTCTCCACACCTGAACTCACTCCCTCATTACCCACCTGTTCATCGTCATCTTCATCTGTGTCATCTGTCCTCACCTCGTTAGTGTTCATTTGTGTCTGTATTTAGTTTCCCTCAGTCTTTGTCGTTTCTTGAATGTTACCTTTGTGTTTGTACCCTCTGCCCGTCTACCTGCCTGTACCTGTTTGTTGTCTTGTTATTAGTAAATTGGAGCCTTTGTAGTGAACGTTGAGTCTTCTTCAACCCATACCACACCGTGACACTTATAGTGGAAATTCTTTTTGCATTTAAAACACTATTTAAAATGACACTGAAAGACAGAACAAGAAAGAGAACCAGATCTGGTTAATAATGAACCCTTTTTACTCTAGGCAGGCAAGGAATAATTTTAGTAGCATTTTGACAAATTGCTCGTTTTTTTGTTTTTTTTTTTGTTTTTTGAATGACATTTATAGAGGCTTTATTATGACATAAAACAACAACATTGTCATAATGTTACATTTTAGCCTCCCACATCAGAACATTATGAGTAACAAGGTAAAATCTAGTACATGAGATCCGGACACCGTCAGATGTTAAACTAAATGCAGCTGCACTGTTTGTATCTTTTATTTATCATACACTTTGTTCCAAATTATTACGCAAGTGAGATATCAGTTGGATTTTAGTACAATAAACAGTCAGATTTTGTTTTATTTCTTATATATTTTTAGATAACCAGTATCAATCTCAGACAGGTATGATAAGTAGTTTGGCAATAGAGGCATTTACACATATTGAAGACATTTCTTAAACGCAAAACAAAACCTCTTTTCATATTCCGTTAAATGAGCCAGCACTGTTACTGCATTCAGATATCAAATACAAACATTAGAGAATACATGAAAAGAACATTTCTGATTTCACACTGCCAACTTCTATAACAAAGTAAAATCTCACAAACCTAGAGAAGTCCTTCAACTCGTGATATTTAGAAGGAAACATATTGATTAATACCTTAATTATAATCACTCGTTACATATACATTGAAGCAGCAGTGGATTCCAATCCATTACATTACTACTACCTTGTCAGTTGTACCACTATTTTTTTTAAATTTGATCGCTTTGTGTTTGTCCATTAGTTGATTAGAGTTACACTGAAATAAGTAATCATGACACCACAGTAGCTCCTCAAAATGAACTCCATAGTCTTTCTGCTGGGCATTTAGGAACAAATTTAACCCGTCTAAACTTTTCTCTACAATAATGTGTGTTTGCTACAGTATAGATCACTGCAAAACCTCATCAAACTACTGTGACAGGTTCATGTGTATTGATGTGTAAAGATTCTGGGTGGATCTAATGTTATGATCCAGTCTCTTTCTCTTTCCTCTTCCTCCCTCTCCTGGACACACACAGTATTGTACACGCACTTTCACTTACTCGCAATTACTCTCTCTCCCAGCTGTTCCTTGTTTTCCTTCTGCTTCACTCTAGATACTCCGCACCTGTTCTCTATTCTCTCTGATTGCGTGTGCTACTTCTGTCCTCTCCTTTCCCTGTCTCTTTGTCAGATTGTTTGTTAACCACTGATGAAAGAAGCTTCACATATTTCGCTCCATCAGCCTGTTTCATTCCGTTCCTCTCCTGTCTTATCTTGTCCTGTCTGGTGCTGTTCGTCCAACCGGGACTCTTCAGTTACAAGTACAGTATCACCTGAGCTAAACCTGATCTCTGTGTCTATTCAGTATCCATTCTGCCTGTACTGCTACTGATTCCTGTTGACCATCCTCCGGGTGTTCCCCGAGTGACCAGAGGCTAGCCGCCGCCCGAGCTCCCTCCTTGCTGTCAGCCGCCCTCGCTGTTCCTGTGTGGATTATTTCTGTTTATTTAATGAGCCTTATTCCGGCTGATTTCTGTTGAACATTTTGCAACGACATTTCTGTTTCTGGTGGCTTCCTCATTTAAGAATATTAAAAGACTCATTGACTGTGATTCGCTGTTGGGTTTTCTCTCACCTTATAACATCTAATCCGTGGGGAATTTGCATATCATAATTAATAATTGGTAATTAATAATTATTCATACATGTTGGATTAGATCAGTCTTACATGTTAATAAATCTCCCTCTAAGGGAGAATCTGTCATTTTACCTGCATGCATACATGTGAATCCTTTCATTTTAACGACAAGTTGATGTTAATTACACAGATCACGTCTTACAAAGCAGGCAAAATTAATTTAGCTCAATTGTCAGAATAATATTGTGGGGATCCCCCAATATCATCTTACTTTATAGGATTTCAGGAAACGCAATTCTCTGGCCAGAAGAATTGGGCTTCCTGCCCTATAAACACATACTATTTAAAGTATAGTGCGTGAGCACAGTCCTTTGTGTGTAAGCGACGCGTGGCGTGGATTGGCGCGCATGTCGAACAGAGGTTAACATCTGTGATGTAACATTACCACCGAGCATACTTCGTGGAAGTGAACGGAGTCGACTACGGAAAACAAAACTTTGACTTACAAAGAAAAGAAACAAGGATCCCTAAGGGAAAATCGCGAGGAGTTACATCTGTGCATGGCTGGTGACGAGCGCGTGTGTGTCTCCCAGCTCGACGTGTCACGTGGTCGTTGTGGGGCGTGCGTCTGTTTAAATGTCCCTGGTAGTCGGATTTGCTGAAGAGATGTCACGCAATGTTCTTTTCACTCGTCGATCGGCATTAAACACGAGGCTTATCTAGACTGAAAAACACAAACTAAACCAGAAACAAAATAAAAGAACGGCGAAGAGCTCGCCGTAGGCGCGACGTTACATGATGAAGACTAGGATCAGGAAGAGAGAGGGCGGAGCTGGGAAGCGACCTTTATCACCTCTGAGAAGTCCGGCCTCCTCCTGTTGCCTCGGCCAATAAGAGGGAGGGAATCACGAGCGGGAGTTTGGGTCTTTATGACCTTTTGTTTGTCGAAAGGCATTTGAAAGGAGGTTGGGAAAATGAAAGAAACTTCGAAGAAACGATGAAGAAACTATGAAAACATCCTGGTACTATTCATATGTTGTTGTTATCGACATATAATTTACTCAGTCATCTTAATCTTCCCGGTACCAGGTTGTAGATACCAAATATGCCACACATTCTGTTGGTCAATCATAGTTTGTAGAGTTTTAAACCTTATCCCATTAGTTTCCCAACAACATAGATCAAACACAAAATAGAAGGCGCATCGTTTGATAAGGAGATCAGATAGATTGTTCACAAAATTCTCAGCGGGTCATATATACCAGAATATGTATGCATGAAGGCAGGATACATTTCTCCTTCCTAGTAACTTCTGAGAATCAGCAGTTAAATATGAAATACATAATGATAGTCACAGTTATTCCAATGTAACATGGACAAACACACATTGACATAAGACACATTGAATATATTTGTTTAAATGTCTTTAAACAAAGAGGAGTTTTTTTTTTCTCTTTGGAAATTCACTTCCTGTGGCACATTCCACATTCCTGGGGGATGTGTGTGTGGTGGAATGTGTGTGTGTGTGTGTGTGTGTGTGTGTGTGTGTGTGTGTGTGTGTGTGTGTGTGTGTGTGTGTGTGTGTGTGTGTGTGTGTGTGTGTGTGTGTGTGTGTGTGTGTGTGTGTGTGTGTGTGGTGTGTGTGTGTGTGTGTGTGTGTTAATTTTGAGTCCTGGGGGAGGACGATGGTTTGGAAGTAGGTTCAACTGACAAAAGTCCCTACATCTGTGTAGGGACCCCTAAAGTAAATATGCCTTTTATTTTGAAGTATTTTAAAATATAGAAATTTGTGTTTTTCATTTTATTTGTTTATTTCTATGTGATACAACTACATGTTTTGTTTCATATCCAATGAGAATAGTGTTGAATGTAAATGTACTATTGCTGGCCAGTGACTGTTGAGCATGATAAGTTTGCGTCATAACGTGAGTTACGTGAAGGGGGAGGAGCATTGCACATGGCATGAGAAGACGGTAGACAATGTTGACTGCTTGCTTGAGTTAGAAGTGCGTCATTTTGGAGACTTAATATATTCTATGTGATATAAGGCCCAAAGTGTAGAGAAACGACGCTTGGTTTATTTTATTTTTGCTATGTGAAGTGTTCTTTTATTTCTGTTATTTTTTTTTCTCCGTGATCTTTGAGTCAACGCGACGTCGAGTTGAGACGTGTGTAATGAGGGCTTAACAGTTAACAGCTCTAGTGACATTCAAATTCGTGGTCAATAACTGTGTCGGAGTTATTGGACATTCGTGGTGGACTTCGGAAATTATCCGGGACTGAAAGATCGTCTGGTTCGTCGTCGTGGGACGTGGATCAGCTGCATTCATCGCGTGACCAGGGCAGCTCATGTGAAACTGTGTTCGTTGTGTTGTAAGTGACTACACCATTGCTTCTTTCGTCGGATGGACGTAAGTGAACTCATTTTCGGGACTGTTGAATGTGAGTAGGCCTACATTGAATTCATCAGCTGTAAATGTGCACCAACGAACTGGGCCCCAACGATAACGAACGATCGTATATTTGACTGTGCCACTGACTCGCGTATATTTGACTGCGTCACTGACTCGCAACAAATTTGCATACTGAAAGGGAAAAACCTTATGTTGTGAATCTTCAAGTGCATTTAATTTTTGAAGGAAATATTGTTTCATTTTCCTTATTGCTCCACACAAAAACATAAGAGAGAATTTTGAGACTGTAAAGTTGATTTACATTTTATTTACAAGAGAATAAGTACTTTACATACCATTGGGTATAAGTGTTTATCTGTCTTCATATAACAAAAGGTGGTTCCTTGTATTTTTTTCTTTTAAAAGGGGGTTATTATATTAATGTAAAATAAATATTTGTTTTTTATTCTTAACATTTGTATGTTGGTATTTCTTTAGAGTTTGGCAAGTTAATTAATTCAACAAGATACTGATTTTTGGTAAGCTATAAATAAGAATTGTTTAATTTAGTATTTTAGTACACGTATTGTGTAATTGGTAGGCTATAGGGAAAAAAAGATAATTTACGTAAAAGTTTCATTTAACAGTACCGGCCAATTCACCATTCAACTGCCGGGAATCCAGGTTTTTCTTGTTTGGACAATAGTTAAATTAACCACTAGGGTTAAGAAAAGGGTTACATTTTTGGAGGCACCGCTGGGATTTGTTTTTCTTCTTTTTTTTTTCCCTGTTTATCAGCGTGTCTTTCTTTATCTTTTCTTTTATAATGTAGTGTAGCACCAAGAGCTGACCTGAAAACAGTTTGTTTGTATTTTTGCCATAATACTAGCTACTTGCATTTAATTCAAAGTTATGGATCTGTCACAGACTGTCGAGTGGAGCAGAGAAGAGAGTGTTGAAGTCTCACGTGCTATTGTTTTGAGCAAGGTTCCTTTGGATGCCAGTAACGACACTATTGGAAAGGTGTTAAACACAGTAAAAGTTTTTGGTCGCACTAGAATACGTGGTCGCCGTGGTGATGTAACGGGCAGATGGTTGTTTATTTTAGTTGAGGCCAGTGCTGAGCTAGATCCTGATGTTATACCTCCTGAGATAGGTATAGAAAATGAAGCTGGACCATGGAGTGTCAACTTAGTGGGTAGTCTAGTGGCTCATGGTCCTGCCTCCGAAGGTGATACGTTCCAGCTCAAACTGCAAGCCTTGTTGGAGCAGGAGGGCAAGTCTATAGACGAAGTGAAGGCCATGATTCAACCTTCTAAATCTGACATCAGTGTGGACCTAGTTGATGCCATAGGCAAATTAGTAGATCGGTGTAATCAGGTGTCTAGTGATGGGCCTAGTTACAGAAAACTGAGGTTGTTCTCAGGGTTGAAACCTGTCCCTCCAGGTGAAGAAGAGTATGAAGTCTGGATGGAGCAGGCCGCTCAAATGATAAGTGAATGGCAATGCACTGAATCTGCAAAGAAGCAACGCATCGTTGAGAGTTTGCGAGGTCCCGCTGCTGATATCGTCAGGTTTCTTAAAGTGAGTAGCCCATCAGCGACTGCAAATGAGTACTTAGCTGCCCTTGAGACTGTATATGGAACTACTGAGAGTGGGCCTGACCTTATGGCTAGATTTCGCCATACCTATCAGGAAAGTGGAGAGAAACTTTCAGCTTTCTTGTACCGCCTAGATAAACTTCTCCACAGAGCCTTGTTGAAGGGTGGGATTGAGGCAGCCGGTATAAATAGAGCTAGAATGGAGCAGCTAATTAAGGGGGCTCTTACCAATGATATGGTTGCTTTGCGAATCAGAATGACTCACACTCTGCAAGATCCCCCTTCTTTCTCACAGTTGATGAAGGAAGTTCGAGAGGAAGAACATTGGGTAGCTGCACGAGAGAATGTTAAAGCTTCTGTTGCCAATGTTGCCTCTCCCCATGTGCCTGTGCCACCTGAATTACAGAGCCTGAAGAAGGAGGTTAAAGAATTGTCTACTCAGGTGAGTCAACTGTTGAGTGTGGCCACTGTGACCCCTGCCTCTGACCGTGCCCCACAGAAAGTGCCCAGTCAGACAAAGGAACCTATGAACCGAGACGGTGCCTACAAGCCCAAAACTTCCAAGTTAACTTTGCCCGGTATCTTCTGCTACAACTGTGGTGAAGATGGTCATAAGAAGTGGGAATGCAAAGCACCTGAGGATCTCAGGAAGGTAAATCAGAAACTGATGAAAATTCACCGCTTACAGGGAAACTTCAGCGGAGCTCAGTGATGGAACGGCGCGGAGCTCCAGATAACCTACGTTCCACTCATGTTTCATATCTGCTTGATGTTGGCCAGCCACAATTGCCTGTAGGTTTAGTAGGGCCTGTCTCTGAGGTGCCTGTTCAGATTGAAGGGATTTACGCAAAAGCTCTTCTTGATAGTGGGTCTCAGGTCACTCTATTATATCGTAGTTTCTATGATGCGTATCTGAAGCACTTGCCTCTTCAGCCTGTGGAAAATCTTGAGATCTGGGGTCTTAGCTCGCATAAATATCCGTATGATGGATACTTACCCCTCAGACTTGAATTTACAGAAAATGTGGCTGGGGTGCATCAGGTGGTTGACACTCTCGCAATCGTGTGTCCAGACCCTTTAAAAAGAGAGGGGATAGCCATTTTGGTTGGGACCAACACTAGCTTAGTGAGGAAGCTGCTTGAGTCTTGTCGCGAACAGGCTGGAGAGAAGTTCTTGAACGTGTTGACTATGCATCCTGTAATACGAGAGGCATTTGAGTTGATTCAGCAGACAGACGTGTGTCAGGGTGATCCGAACAAACATGGAACAGTGTGGTTTGTGAAGCATTCCCCTGTCGTCTTGAAGCCAGGTCAGGTTATGCAAATCCCAGGTCTAGCTAAATTACCAAGTCAGATGACAGAATCTTTGTTGTTAGTAGATCAAACCGAAGTTGATCATACCTTTACTGCTGACTTGCAAGTGAGACCTGAAGTTCATTCTGCATCCATTGTGTCCAGCCGACGGGTCACGGTGACTGTCAGGAACACGTCTACAAGAGAAGTATGGATAAAGCGAGGAACTCCTCTTGCTCATGTATTTCCTGTGACCATGGTGCCACAACTTTCCTCCAAACGACAGTCAGAACAAAGTAACTTGTCACCTACGTGCTTTGATTTTGGAGATTCTCCGATGCCGGAAGAAGCAAAACAGAGTTTGTGTGAGGAGATGATGGAGAGAAAAGATGTGTTTTCCCTTCATGAATGGGACGTGGGCTGTGCAAAAAGTACCATGCATGAGATAAGACTGAATGATTCGCGCCCTTTCAGAGAAAGATCTCGACGTCTCGCCCCAGCTGATTGGGAGGATGTGAGGCAGCATCTACAAGAGCTTAAGAGTACTGGCATCATTTCAGAGTCCCGAAGCCCCTACGCTTCACCCATTGTAGTGGTGCGTAAAAAATCAGGGAAGGTCAGAATGTGTGTGGACTATCGGACGCTCAACCAACGGACCATACCAGATCAATATACCGTACCCCGAATTGAAGATGCTCTGCACAGCCTTTCTGGGAGTAAATGGTTTACTGTTTTAGATCTGAGAAGTGGATATTATCAAATACCAATGAGTGACACCGACAAGGAAAAGACCGCATTCATCTGCCCTTTGGGTTTTTATGAATTTGAGCGTATGCCCCAGGGTATCTGTGGAGCACCTGCTACTTTTCAGAGGGTCATGGAGAGAACTGTAGGGGACATGAACTTCTTGGAGGTGCTTGTGTACTTAGATGACCTAATTGTTTTTGGGCGGACTCTTGAAGAGCACCAACAGCGGCTGTTGAAGGTTCTGGATAGGTTGAGGGATGAAGGGCTGAAGATCTCCCTTGATAAGTGTCAATTTGGCAGGACTTCTGTGAACTATGTGGGGCACATCGTTTCTCAGGATGGAATATCTACTGACCCTTCAAAGATCGAGGCTGTTGTATCCTGGCCCAAACCACAAACAGTGACAGAGCTTCGAGCGTTTTTGGGATTCTGTGGATATTACCGTCGTTTCGTGAAGGATTTCTCAAAGTTGTGCCGGCCCCTAAATGAACTGCTGCAGGGGTACCCATCCTCTAAAAAGAAACCCATCAACTCACCTGTTTTTGTTGCCAAGCCATGCTACAAAATTTCTGAACCTTTTGGCTCCCGATGGACTGCTCAGTGTGATGATGCCTTCCAAACACTCAAAAATTGTCTGACTCAGGCTCCTGTGCTAGCCTTTGCTGATGTACAAAAGCCTTACGTCTTAAATGTGGACGCAAGTCTGGATGGACTTGGAGGGGTTTTGTATCAGGAGCATGACAAAGGGCTCCGCCCGGTTGCTTTCATCAGTCGAAGCCTTTCCCCTTCAGAGCGAAATTATCCTGCGCACAAACTGGAATTTTTAGCTCTGAAGTGGGCAATTGTGGATAGACTGCATGACTATCTTTACGGTGTCCAGTTTGAGGTTAGAACTGATAACAACCCTCTAACCTATATACTGAAGACAGCGAAACTTGATGCGACTGGTCACCGTTGGTTGTCAGCCCTCACCACCTACAATTTCAGTCTGAAATACAGGCCAGGCCGAAAGAACGTCGACGCTGATGCCTTGTCCAGACGTCCACATACTCACCTAAGTCTCGATGATGAGTGGCAGGAAATTCCAGTGGCAGGTGTCCGATCTCTGTGTCAGGAAATGTCCGTGGAGAAAGAGCAGGTTGTGTCTCTTATCCATGTGTTGTACAACAGATAGGGGCCCATATGTCTGCTGTTCCCAAGGCCTATTGTCAAGCTACTACATTAGTTGCTGACCACTTACCTGAGCTTAGTCCCAGTGAGCTTCAAGCTGCCCAAAGAAAGGATGTGTGCCTGGGAGAGGTGTGGGAAGCTGTCTGTCATAAGAAACCTGCAGATAGTGTCCATCACAACCACCCTGAGATGAAGTTGCTGAAACGAGAATGGGAGAAGTTGTCGGTAGATAATGGCTTGTTGTACAGAACCATTAGGCTGAGTGACCAAAGAGTGAAGCGACAGCTTGTGCTTCCCAAGCAGTACCACAGCATGGTGTTGAAATCTTTGCACGACGAGATAGGACATTTAGGCTTTGATAAGTCTTACAGTTTGGTTCGTGACCGATTTTACTGGCCACGCATGAAGCGTGATGTGGAGGCTTACTGTAAAACATGTGAACGCTGCATAAAGAGGAAAACGCTGCCTCAGAGAGCCTCTCCATTGTCCCACATGCATAGTTCAGGGCCTATGGATCTCGTATGCATTGATTTTCTTACCCTCGAGGCAGATTCTCGTAAAGTGTGTAATGTTTTGATGGTCACAGACCATTGCACCCGTTATGCTCAAGCCTTTCCCACCCGGGATCAAAAAGCTTCCACTGTGGCAAAGACGCTTTGGGAAAAGTATTTCATCCATTATGGCCTTCCAACTCGAATACACTCGGACCAGGGCAGGGATTTTGAGAGTCGGTTGGTGTCTGACATGTTGAAAATGCTGAATGTAAAGAAGTCAAGAACCACACCGTATCATCCGCAAGGTGATCCTCAGCCGGAGAGGTTCAACCGGACCTTGTTGGACATGCTGGGTACCCTTGAGCCTAGTCAGAAGTGCCAATGGAGTCAGCACATAGCACATCTTGTCCATGCATACAATTGTACTGTCAACGAGGCCACTGGTTTCTCACCCTATTTTCTTATGTTCGGCAGAGAGGCCAGATTACCTGTCGATGTATGTTTTGGAGTTTCCCCTGACAACACCTCGCCTGTGTCATATTTGAAGTATGTGGCCAAAATGAAGCAGGAATTACATGCAGCTTATCAGTTAGCTCATGCCACTGCCACAAAGATGAATCAGAGCAACAAAGAGAGGTACGACCAGAAAGTTCGTTACCATAGTCTAAATGCTGGAGACAGAGTTCTGATTCGAAACCTTGGCCTAAAAGGAAAACAAAAGCTTGCAGACAGGTGGAGTGCTAATCCCTATGTAGTGGAGAGTCAATTCTCTGGCATTCCTGTGTATCGTTTGAAGCCTGTTGATGGTGAGGGGCCAGTCAAAGTCCTGCATCGCAATCATATCCTGCCTTTGGGACAGGCAGTCAGGTTACGTCCCCAGGTAGACATCATGCCTACTCCATCACCTAGAGCTTTGAGGCGTAGGAGAGCAAAGGAGAAGCGGAAAGCTGCAGAGTCAACAAACTCTCCTCTTGTAGTTGATTCCTCTCCAAGAGAATGTAATTCTTCCGACTCAGAGTCTGAGTTTGGGTTTTATGTTGAGGATGTGGAAGACATTCCCTCTCCGATGTCAGAGGAGATTCAGGGTGAAATCCCTGTAGGAGAAGTAGAATGCTCTGAGTCTTGTGATTCTCATGGTGATTCTGAAGCACTTATAGCTCCATGTCAGAGTGAAACTTCTGCTGTTCAACATGAGGCTGATGTTGAAAGGGTTGATGTGACTGATGATGTAATGGCTGTAGGTCATGACACTGCTATGCAGACTTCAGCTACTACTGGTGAAGGTACTGAAGTTCAGTCAGATGTGGTACCTCATGCAGTACGAAGATCCTGTAGGGAGAGAAAGCTTAATACCCGATTTACATATGATACATTGGGAGTACCTCATACTGAGACTGTTGCATCCAAGCGCTGTAGTGTTGACGTAGCAGCTACAAATGCTTTGTATTTTTCTAGTGGCTATAAAAGTTCACATGCTTGGTGGTGCAATGCGGATGCATTATGCAATGTGTGTAACAATATGCCCACACTTGTACCAATTAGTCTTAGCCCTGTCTAACAAACATGGTCACTTCCTTCGATGGTGTGGGTGTTTTCTATGACCAGCATGGGGGCATACTGGACTTTTGGTGGGGGGAGTGTGTAGGGACCCCTAAAGTAAATATGCCTTTTATTTTGAAGTATTTTAAAATATAGAAATTTGTGTTTTTCATTTTATTTGTTTATTTCTATGTGATACAACTACATGTTTTGTTTCATATCCAATGAGAATAGTGTTGAATGTAAATGTACTATTGCTGGCCAGTGACTGTTGAGCATGATAAGTTTGCGTCATAACGTGAGTTACGTGAAGGGGGAGGAGCATTGCACATGGCATGAGAAGACGGTAGACAATGTTGACTGCTTGCTTGAGTTAGAAGTGCGTCATTTTGGAGACTTAATATATTCTATGTGATATAAGGCCCAAAGTGTAGAGAAACGACGCTTGGTTTATTTTATTTTTGCTATGTGAAGTGTTCTTTTATTTCTGTTATTTTTTTTTCTCCGTGATCTTTGAGTCAACGCGACGTCGAGTTGAGACGTGTGTAATGAGGGCTTAACAGTTAACAGCTCTAGTGACATTCAAATTTGTGGTCAATAACTGTGTCGGAGTTATTGGACATTCGTGGTGGACTTCGGAAATTATCCGGGACTGAAAGATCGTCTGGTTCGTCGTCGTGGGACGTGGATCAGCTGCATTCATCGCGTGACCAGGGCAGCTCATGTGAAACTGTGTTTGTTGTGTTGTAAGTGACTACACCATTGCTTCTTTCGTCGGATGGACGTAAGTGAACTCATTTTCGGGACTGTTGAATGTGAGTAGGCCTACATTGAATTCATCAGCTGTAAATGTGCACCAACGAACTGGGCCCCAACGATAACGAACGATCGTATATTTGACTGTGCCACTGACTCGCGTATATTTGACTGCGTCACTGACTCGCAACAAATTTGCATACTGAAAGGGAAAAACCTTATGTTGTGAATCTTCAAGTGCATTTAATTTTTGAAGAAAATATTGTTTCATTTTCCTTATTGCTCCACACAAAAACATAAGAGAGAATTTTGAGACTGTAAAGTTGATTTACATTTTATTTACAAGAGAATAAGTACTTTACATACCATTGGGTATAAGTGTTTATCTGTCTTCATATAACAAAAGGAGGTTCCTTGTATTTTTTTCTTTTAAAAGGGGGTTATTATATTAATGTAAAATAAATATTTGTTTTTTTATTCTTAACATTTGTATGTTGGTATTTCTTTAGAGTTTGGCAAGTTAATTAATTCAACAAGATACTGATTTTTGGTAAGCTATAAATAAGAATTGTTTAATTTAGTATTTTAGTACACGTATTGTGTAATTGGTAGGCTATAGGGAAAAAAAGATAATTTTACGTAAAAGTTTCATTTAACAGTACCGGCCAATTCACCATTCAACTGCCGGGAATCCAGGTTTTTCTTGTTTGGACAATAGTTAAATTAACCACTAGGGTTAAGAAAAGGGTTACATCAGTAATAAATCTGATAATTCAATTGATAAAATATATGATCTGCTTCACTTTATCATTCATGGTCTGTTATTGTGTTTCCTCACAGACTTATTTATTTTGGCTACACCTCCACCTCAACCAGGTGAGTGTTTTTCAACTGTGTGTGATAACTACACCCATAAAAACTATCTTGAACAAATACCTCTAAAACGTAAGCAATTATTAGCCTACTTCTAGAAATGAATGGGATAATTGTTTTAATTGGAGAAGGTCCTGGTTGTGTATGCAACTCACCGTTCCCTGAAGGAGAGAACGGAGGACGTAATAGACGTCGACTTAATGGGGATCACGCTACAAGCCTGTGTTCTTTGTACTACTATTTAATCAAGCTAATTCAACATTGGCGTGCATGAATACACACTCCACCCCGCAGCGCGGGTATAAACACGGAAATGGACGCACGCACTGGTTGCTTTTTTCGCTGAGGAGCAGAGCGGCCTTCTGGAGCAAGAAGTGCGCACGTATCCATTCCATAGGAGGGGAATGGCGCAGCAAGCCGACACTTCGAACCGGGCCCACGGTGAAACTGGCTTCATGAGAAGGGAACCACGGGAAGCAGCGGTTCGACTATGGGTGTCACCCAGCCCCCAACTGTAGAGCAAATCACTCTGTGTCAACGCCTAGGCGGGAGCACACACTCACTTCAGAGGAGCTCACCACCTAAGTGGACACGTGCATCTCAGAATTTTCACCATGATATAGGCAGCCACCATTCAGTGGGCCAACCTCGCTTGGAAACAGCCTTTCCATTCTGCTGATTTCCTTAACAGACAAGAGCTGGTCTGAAGTCCTAAGGCTTGCGTTCTGTGCACGTATAACCGAAATGAAGCGGATGGACAGCAAAAGCCAGGGATGGGTCTGCCTCCTCCAGGGAAGCACTTGCAGGCTCACCACCTGGTTTCACCTTTAGGGAGAGGTAGGAACCTTGGGCAGATATCCAGGCCGGGGTCTCAGTTTGTGAGAGTTAGCCAGCCCAAATTCCAGGCACAACCTGTTGACCGAAAGCGAGCAAGTCCCTACCCTCTAGTAGAGACCACGCGAGCAGGAGAACTGTTTCTTTAAAAACAGAATTTTTAACTCACTGCATGCAGTGGCTCAGGGGCGGTCTCTGCAGTGCAGTAGCACCAGAGATAAGGCCCAAGAGGATAAAGAGGGGCGCAAGGCAGATTCCCTTGCTCCCTCAGGAACCTGACAATCAGGATGTGCTTCCCATGCTATTGCATCATGATCGGCATCAAAGAAATATAGAGGCAACATAATTTTGAGGGGGGAGGACACACCCCACTCCAACCCATCTTGCAGGAAAGAGAGCACTGAAATGACCGAACGCCTTCAGGATCTCCTCATGGAGAGAAGACTCACTCAACGAATAGGTTCCACTTCTAATTGGCGTAAGGAACACTTCCTCTTAGGGGTTGCTCTCGCAGAAGTGATGGTGACTACCATATATTCCTGCGATAACCACCTGAACCTCCGCGTCTATTGTAAAGACCGACCTGGAACTCTCCAGGGGTCTGAACACCAGTGCCATCATGCCCCGTCCCTGAGAATGTATTCAGGGGAAAGTCAGGAAGGGCTGTCGAGGGGAACTAGGTCTGGTTGGGCCAATAAGGGGCAACTATTAAGACCTGCTCTACTCCTGACCTAGCACAGTAAGTGCAAGCGACATGCGCGCACAAGACAGGAGCACTGCTCAACACAAGGTGTGAAGAAATCACTGAGCATGACACTCTGCTCTGCTCTGCTTGAGAGGACGCCAAGCGACAATGAATCAAGCTACATAGCCGCTCACTGGAGAATGAATTTCTGCTGGGCCCTGGGGCCAGCTGAGAGCCAGTGACTGTCCAAGGGTTGTCCGCTCGGACAGAAATAACACAACTGGTAGAGGAACAAATTCTGAGCGGGAAACAGGTGGAACTGTGCAGCCCGAAGTGGTCCCTGCTCAGCTGGAATGCCAGGGGAGTCTCCACTCTCCCTAGCCATAGACTGTCGTGAGGCTCGTTGGCGGCACGATTGAGCAGGCCGGAAGAAATAGTGGAATGAAGCGACCTCAGAAGCTTCTGACTCCAAGGAGGAGGTGACGGGTGAGTTGTGACATGCAATGCTGTCTTTTAGACCAGTACCAACTCGCTGGGCAGCTGTGGCTCAAAGCGAGGTGGACTGCATCAACTCAAGGTAATGAATACCAATGCAGTCAGAGGTCGCCCAGGCCTCCGTTAAAGCATGCCCTGTTCATGGCCCCTCAGTTGGTGTTAGTGGAGCTCGTTCTAGGAGCGCTTGGCCCACTTTCTTGTCTATATGGGGCAGCAGGAGATGCGTGAGAAACCGGATGACCGGGTCCTCGAACGCACCATGCTGCTGGCTGGCGATTAAGAGAAGGCTGAGGGGTGCAAGGTAGAGGTCTGCACTCCCGCGGGAGTCCCGCGGGACCCGCGGGTCACGACGCAAAACAGTGCAGCGCGGGACAAATTTTGAAAGGTCATTGCGGGAGCGGGTGGGATGATGAGGTGCACTTGCGGGTGCGGGCGGGAGGGATGATACGCTGCACTCCCACAAATTAAATATGGCTTTCATAGGCGCAGAACAGCCAAACCTACCACACAGAGGCAAAATGTCTGCACCACATGACTCAGTTGGATTGTTTAGTGCTACAGATATTAGTTCATTATTAAAGAAAGGAACATGCAAAACTACAAAACCAAACAAAGAAAAGTCTGATATTTGGAAATGTTTTTTTAGTAGCCTAATAGGCCAATGCGACAGCAATGGAAAGCACCTTCCTTTTGCGAGCTGTTAAATGCAGCAAAATACTCACATAAGTCTGTAACTTTCAGGTCTGAAGTGTCATGTGTGCACCGTTTTGAAAGGCAACTTCCCTGACGTTTACGGCAAGTCAGTCGAAAGTGTCAAGTGCACTAAAAGATGTGTCTAACAACAGAAAAATGTGCATTCCAGCTTCCAGCACACCATCGGAGAGGGCTTTGAGTATTTGCGGTCGCTCGCATACTGGAGCAGAGACGGATTAATCTGAAGCCTTCATCAGTGAACGACATACTATTCCTAAAGATAAAAAACTAGGCGGGATTTTGCGGGCGGGAGCGGGACGAAACTTGATTGTCGCGGGCAGGAGCGGGAGAAAATAACATATATTTTTGCGGGAGCGTGCGGGAGCTGGACAAAATCTTGCGGGAGCGGGAAAAATCCGTCCCGCGCAGGTCTCTAGTGCAAGGCTGTCTTACAGGGTTGCACACTGCCAGCCACGCCATCTTGGGACCCAGGGACGGAGAAATTTTACTCTCTTGACAATTCGGGTGCCACTGGACACCGGGGAGCCAGTGACGGAACAGTAACCCTCTGAAGAGCTCATCCCTCCATCCCTGGGTGGCCTGTCTCAGGGACGCTATGTCTGACACCGGACGGCCTGCCTGCTGCTGGGGCCCGGGTGGAGGTTGCTGCAGGGGCCCAGTGGAAGGAAATGTATCAACGCATTAAGGACAGCCATCATCTCCAGGCAATTTATGTGCCAAGAGAGATGATGACTCCTCTACAGACCCTGAGCCGAGTGGCCTTCCATTACCGCTCCCCAGCCGGTGGGGGAACCATCTGTCGAGATAGCAACTCGATGGCAAAGAGCTCCCAACATCGGACCCTGGGTCACGAACCAGTGCTTCCTCCATATAACCAAGGCGCGGAGACACCGCCGCATTATCTTGATCATTCGAAGTGGTTTTCCCCTCGGGGAGAACCCTCTGGTCCTGAGCCACCACTGAAAAGGTCTCATGTACAGCAGGCCAAAGGGTATCACATTGGACGCTGCTGCCAAAAGACCTAACAGTCTCTCGAACTGTTTCACAGTGCGTGACTGGCCTAGCTTTAGCTCTTTCGTGCCTGTAAGGGGTAGCAGCTACACAAGCTACTACTACAGCTCGCATCGTGACTGAATCCCAGACCACACCAAGGAAAGTGGTTCTCTGTACTGGAGAAAGCACACTCTTCTTGGCATTGAGCCTCAACCCCAACATTTGCATATGAGCGAGGACGACACCTCAGTGCAGAGCCGCTAACTGTTCTGATTCCGCTAGAATCAGCCAGTCATTGATGTAGTTCAGAATTTCGTGAACGTGCGGGGTGATAAAGCTAAACCAAAAGGAAGTACCCGATACTGGTATTCTTTGCCCCCCGGAAGAAAACCTCAGGAACCTCCTGTGCTAAGGGAGGATGGAGACATGGAAGTAAGCATCTTTCAGATCTATCGTGACAAACCAGTCCTCGGATCTGATTTGAACTTGAGTTTTTGTACTGAACGATTCAACAGACAAAGATCTATCTGTAAATATTAGAGCTGAATCGTCTACGATAATTATTGTTTTTTTTAATGATGTGCAAGGCTGCGAGCTGACATTATCAAGTATGTCACTCACCTTGCAAAAAACAAACAGAAAACACTATTAGAATGCAGTAATGCCCCTAAAATTCCAGATGGGCAATGCCCCTGCATTAGCTATAATATTCGTAGGCTATAGTTAAGCACACAAGCAAGAGTGCTGTTTTTTCCACATGTGATATTAATTTTATACTGATCAATACACAAGACGAATTACTATTTGTCAATAATGTAAGTTTGTTTTCTCTATTTTGCCAACGAAAATATAGTTCCAAACTAAGCCAAAGCAAAACGGTTGTACGCAGGGCAGGAAGATTTAATATAAAAAAAAAAAATTATCCATAATAATCGCATTAAATTAGCCGGTCAAATAGAAAGCTCTATGCACAGGCAAATCGACTCTGCTGTAGGCCTATGTTACTTTCTAAAGTCTTGATTTCAAGTAATTTCATTTATGAACTTGTTGTTTTGTTTTTTCAGAATTGTGTTTTGCACAAGCTTGCTCACCGTAGTAATCCCTTATTTCTGAATTAGGGGAATGTATTGTGACCATGCAGTATTTCAGCATTATAACCACAGGCTATTTATGTTTCAGATATAAAAAGGAAACTCCCTGCTTTACGTAAGTACTGCCATTCTTAATGCACTCACTGAAACATGCTCAATTCAGACACACACAATTCAGAAGCATACATTTATGCACATGGCCTACACTATAGTTGCAAGTGATTAAAAAAACGTCCTCATTTTATACTACGTATTTTATCTCTGCTTTTTTCCTGTTATTGGACACTTTTGCTTGATTACTCTAATGACCAGTAAAGCATTACAGTAATCTAGCCTCGGGAGTCATGAATGCGGAAGAAGTAAGCACAAGGATACATATTGGCTGGATTGCCTTGTCGTTGAGATAATATTGCCCCTACCCCTGTGTTGGAGGCATCTACCTCCACAATGAATGGGTGTTCTGGATCTGGATGACGGATAATGGGTGCGGACGTGAAACGAGTCTTTAGTTTCTGGAACGCTTGATGAGCATCAGTGGACCAATTCAGACGAGCAGAGTGGCGCTTAGTCATAGCGGTTAATGGAGCTGCAATAATGCTGAAATTTCTTATAAACCTCCTGTAGAAGTTGGCCAAGCCCAATAATCGTTTCTTGCATGATTTCATAATCACGTATTTTCGTTGCAAAAAAGTCACATATATCTTTGCAGAAAGTTGAACAATATTGGGTTTGCTTCACACAAGATCAGCCATTTTTTGGTTTGCTTCACACAAGATCAGCCATTTTTTTTTAAGTGACAAAATTACGCGACGTGAACATCATCAAAAAGCTGCGAAACAGGAAGAACACATTTAATTTTTTTATATTTTATTTATACATTTTTACAGAAGTTGTAGCATATTCCGTTTGTAAAGCTATTGAACTTGTTTGACTCATCAATGTTTTGTAAGTTTGAGCCATGTGTTTATTAAGGTCTGAAATATAACAAGAGGAGAACTTAAATATTCCAGCACTTTCTGTGATGTTGTATGCTTGCTTATCATAGGAAGTAATAAGAAATGACTCTTTACATTAAGGTAGTAGCCTAGTGAGAACAGGGTGTTTGGGAATCACTTTTTTCTCTCTTTTTCATCAAACCGCAGTTTTTGCAAGTTCCGGCAATTTAAAATGCATAAAATTGCATAAATATCCAGCTTATTCCATCGCATTTTTTAAGAAAACGTGCCGCATAATCAAGGATTTTTGCCCGCAACAATACCACAAAAAAAATCAGCGTTTTTCTGGAGGGGCTGAAAAAGCTATATAAATAAAAGTGACTTGACTAGAAAGATATAAAACTTACGCTGCAGACCAGATTTTGAATACAGAAACACTTTACTCGAGGTGAAGTCTCCATTTCCTGGGCCTCAGCCCCTGCCTCGACAGGATATCCGCTCCCTGATTTAGATTCCCCGTAATATATACTGCCCTGAAAGACAGTAATTTCCCCTGGGCCCATAGTGGGATCCGATGAGCCAGTTTGCAAAGATGACGTGACTTCAGACGGTTGATGGTTGATATAAGAGACCACCGATGTGTTGTCCGTGCAGACAAGCACATGGTGACCTCACAGGTCTGGCAGGAAGTACTTGAGCGCTTGAAACACCGCCATCAGTTCTAGCCGATTTATGTCCCAAGAACGTAGATGGTCCTGCCAAAGACCTTTCGCTGAGCGACCACTCATGATCACCCCCCAACCTGTGAGGGAAGCATCCGTCAATAGCGTTACGCTTTGACAAGAAGCCCCCAGCACTGGGCCTTGGGCGAGGAACCAAGATTTGTTCCAAATGACTAAGGCACGCGTGACCTTGATCATGCTAAACGGATTTCCCCTCGGAGAAAACCCCTTGGTCTTGAGCCACCACTGCAGGGGTCTCATGTACAGGAGGCCAAAAGTTATTACTTCGGACGCAGCTGCCATGAGACCCAACAGTCTCTGAAACTGTTTCACAGTGAGTGACTGGCCTAGTTTTACCCCATTTACGGGTGAGGAATCGAAGAAATAAGTGTTGGTGACAATTCACCTTTGGCTAAGCTGTTACTGTTGCTACGTCCGACAAACAATATCTGGGCTCTGGTTTGGTATCAACATGGCGTATGCTGTGACAACTCTTCCTGCTTACATTTTATCAAACTTTTATAAAGCAGCAAATAAAGTGTCCGATAGAAGTAGGCAAAAGGGGCTGCAATATGAGTTTGAAGGCTACCGTAAAACTTCAAATAATAGCCCAGGCTTTTATTTTCCCAAATCGTCGAACTGCACAGTCATGTATTTGAGACAGGCGTCTATATGAGACAGGCCTTTATAATTTTGTGTGGAGATGTTGTTCATTGAGATGTTGTTCCTAGAGTCTCTAATCTCTAAAAATTTCCAAATGCTCCACGTGAAACTGCGGTCTTCTGACCTTTTACTATCATGTCAGGGAGAGAGAGCAAGACAGCGCTCATGTTGTTTGAAGACGTGAGAGTGCGCACGCGCGGCCGGGGCGCTCTCTCTGCTCGTTCGTGCCCTGTCATTCCCCCAGCAGTCATTCTATTCTACATCACTCACCGATCAAAAAAGGCTTTGGCGGGACAAAAATTTGCTTTGGCGACCGCCAAAAAGTGGACGATCTGACAGGTTTTAGAAGATTAAATACAACCCGAAACTAAAAAACAGACCCGGCCTCTATTTGAGACCGACCTTTTTTTACCCAAACCTGTCGCCACACCAGGCGTATAAAAGAGACAGGCGTCTATTTGGGACTCAGCTATTATTTGAAGTTTTACGGTATATTCATGACATACAGGTGAAACGCAAGGAACAACAAGGCATCCAATATAGAGGCAAAACCCAAAAAAAAGTCAAAAAATGAACCACCACATATCCCACTAATCGAGACGGAGGCTGGGACTAACAATATCAAGGAGCAACACTGTTCATCCAAAGCTGGGTAGGTCTCAATTCACTTCTATATTCGTTATTAGCAGCCATATCACCCTGTAGCCCAAGACTGGTTGCCCACTGAAGCTAAGCAGGGCTGAGCCCGGTTAGTACCTGGATGGGAGACCTTCTGAGAAAACCAGGTTGCTGCTGGAACAGGTGTCAGTGAGGCCAGCAGGGGTGCTATCCCTGTGGTCTGTGTGGGTCCTAACGCCCCAGTATAGTGATGGGGACACTATACTGTCAAAATAGCACCGTCCTTCAGATGAGACGTTAAACCGAGGCCCTGACTCTCTGTGGTCACAAAAAATCCCAGGATGTCCTTCGATAAAGAGTAGGGGTGTAACCCCGGCATCCTGGCCAAATTTGCCCAGTGGCTTCTGTCCATCATGGCCTCCTAATCATCCCCATATACTGATTGGCTTCATCACTGTCTCCTCTCCACCAGTAAACTGGTGTGTGGTGAGCGTTCTGGCGCAATATGGCTGCCGTCGCATCATCCAGGTGGATGCTGCACATTGGTGGTGGTTGAGGAGATTCCCCCCCTTCTATGTAAAGCGCTTTGAGTGTCCAGAAAAGCGCTATATAAATGTAATGAATTATTATTATAATTATTATTATTATTACAAAGCAAACGGACTACACGAGTATAACATTGTATTTATTAGCAGCGTGTGCTAACTAGGGTATCAACAACCGGTATGCAGATTTGACTTGGGTTTTGGGAAGGGAAAAATATGGACACCCCCCTCCAACCTTTCTGGGAAACGTGTATCTGTATTACAAATGCCCCAGGCACAACGTTTAACCATATTTTTGATAAACCTACGACAGTAATAGCCTGCCGAGACCAAAAATATGAGACGCCTGTGTTAAAGTCAATGGAGCGCTGTGAAAAGTTTCGGACCTCTGTTGGAGCTCGTTCTTGGCTGCGCTGTGATTGGTCAATCTACATTCTAGGGTGTGGCTTAGCCAAAGGCGAATTGTTCCCGCATCGTTATCTAATCCCATACCACATCTAGAAAAGTGGTCCTCTGAGACGGGAGGAGCACACTCTTCTTGGCGTTGAGCCTCAACCACAACATCTTCATGTGAGACAGAACGTCATCTCGATGCCGAACTGCCATCTGCTCGGACTGAGCTAAAATCAACCAATCGTCAATATAGTTCAACACGTGGAGTCTCAGGGGAGCCAGAGCTGCATCCACACATTTTGAGAAGGTTTGAGAAAGTGCGGGTGATAAACCTAGGCCGAACGGAAGAACCCGATACTGAAATCTGTAACCCTTTTCTATTGTATGCAGGACCCAATGAGATACATTTGACAGTAGCTTCCTCGCTGCCAGAAAATCTGCTAAGGGGACCAGTCTCTCGAGACTGACTGCCGGTTCAATGACCCTCCTCGGAGGATCGTTGAGATGTGATGACACCTCTGCTCCCTGAAGCGGCGAACCGGCAAGGAAAAACGTCTCGGGTTACGTATGTAACCCTTGTTCCCTGAGAAGGGAACGAGACACTGCATCGGTGACGACGCTAGGGGAACACCCTTCAGCGTAGCGCGTCTGAATTTATGAATGAAACCGAATCCAATCCTATTGGCGTTGCGTGATGACGTAGCGTGTGACTGCATATGCGGATGTGTACAAAAGCACGCCGGCACACAGAAAATGTCAGCTTTTGCAATGAAGCAAGTGCTCTAGGCGGGGTGAACCGATGGAGTGTCTCGTTCCCTTCTCAGGGAACAAGGGTTACATACGTAAACCGAGATGTTCCCTTTCGAGGAACTCGAACTGCATCAGTGACGACGCTAGGGGAACGAGATACCCACTATACCACAGCGACCCCCGCTCATCCTGGTGTGAAACTGTCTTCAGGCACAACCTAGGACGAAAGCACTCGTGCACCGGGTGTAGAGGGAAGGTCCAGACTGTAAAACCTCATGAATGTGTGCGGAGTGGCCCAGCCAGCCGCCTCACATATGTCATGGATAGAAACCCCTGAAAGGAGGGCTCTAGAGGACGCCATGCCTCTGGTGGAGTGAGCCCTCATGGCTATAGGTGAAGGCAAATTGCGCACCTGATAGGCCAGGGAAATAGTCTGAACACTCCAGTTGCTGATGGTCTGCTTAGAGGCGGGAAGCCCCTTCTTGGGCGACCCAAAACACACCAGCAACTGGTCCGACTTCCGCCATGAGGAGGACCTCTGGATATAACATCGCAGTGCTCTGACAGGGCAGAGCAGGTGAAGTCTCTTCCCATCCTCCATCACATGAGGTGGAGGATGAAATGCCTGCAGAACCATAGGCCGTGCCACATTAGATGACACCTTGGGCAAATAGCCGGGCCTGGGATGCAAGATGGCCTTAATGTTGCCGGGAGCAAACTCCAAGCACCCATTGGAAATAGAGAGCGCCTGAAGGTCTCCTACCCTCCTCAGAGAAGTAATGGCCAACAAAAAGACCACCTTAAAACGAAAGGTTCTTGGCCTCAGCCGACTCCAATGGTTCGAAGGGGGCCTCGGCCAGCCCTTCGAGAACCACCACCAGGTCCCAAGAGGGAACCCTGGTGCGAGTCGCAGGTCTCATCCTCCAGGCTCCACGGAGGAAACGTACGACCAGGTGATGCCTCCCCAGAGGACCATCACTCAGAGGAGCGTGGAAAGCCGCAATGGCAGCCACGTAAACCTTGAGTGTGGACGGGGTAAGCCCGGCAGAAAAGCGGTCTTGGAGAAACTCTAGCACTGAAGCCACTGGGCAGTGAACTGGGTCCAGATCACGCTCTCTGCACCAAGTTGGAAAAAAAAACATTCCACTTAAAGCCGTATAACTTCCTCGTGGAGGGAGCTCTGGAAGTGAGTATGGTTTCAACCACTTCTGCTGACAGGCCGGCTTCTAGGTACTGTGCCCCCTCAAGGGCCAGAACCCACAGTTTCCACAGCTCGGGCCGAGGGTGGAGAACTGAGCCCCCTGCCTGAGACAACAGGTCCCTCCTCAGAGGGATCTGCCACGGCGGGCCTGCCAGAAGCAGGATGATGTTCGTAAACCATACTCGGGCCTGCCAAAACGGGGCTACTAATAGTAGGCTGAACACGTCCTGACGGACCCTTTCCAGAACTGCTGGGAGCAGAGCGATTGGGGGAAAGGCATACAGATGCAGCCTCGGCCACGTCTGCACGATGGCATCCAACCCCAGCGGGGCTGGATGTGTGAGGGAGAACCACAGTGGACAGTGTGTCGTCTCTCGAGACGCAAATAGGTCCACTTCCACTGGGCCAAACCTCTTGCATATTAACTCCACCACCTCAGGGTGGAGTCTCCATTCCCCGGGCCTCAGCCCCTGCCTCGACAGCATGTCTGCTCCCTGGTTCTGGTCCCCCGGGACATACATCGCCCTGAGAGACGACAGTCTCCGCTGGGACCACAGGAGGATCTGATGCGCCAGTCTGCACAGAGGGCGCGACCTCAGACCCCCCTGATGGTTTAAGTAAGATACCACTGACATGTTGTCGGATCTTACTAGGACATGACGACCATAGAGGTCTGGCAGGAAGCTAGCGGCCATCCATGACCACGCCCCAGCCCATGAGGGAGGCGTCTGTCGAAGTAGATATCCGACGACATGACGCTCCCAGCCTGGGACCCTGGGACAAGAACCCAGGCTTCTTCCAGATTGATAGGGAACGAAGGCATCTGCGCGTAACCCTTATCAAGCGGAATGGATTTCCCCTCGGGGAAAACCCCTTGGCTCCTAACCACCACTGTAGAGCTCTCATGTGTAGCAGGCCAGAAGGTATCATATGCCGGACGCTGCTGCTATGAGACCCAACACTCTTTGGAAGTGTTTGACAGTGATGGCTTGGCCTAGCTTTATCCTGGACACTGAGGTCAGGATAGACTCGATCCGAGCAGGAGACAATTGTGCCCGCATCGTGACCGAGTCCCACACCACTCCCAGGAACGTGGTTCTCTGGGCTGGTGTCAACACGCTCTTCTTCGTGTTGAGTCTCAACCCCAGGCTCTGGATGTGGGCGAGGACGACATCTCGATGCCGAATCGCCAGCTCTCTCGACTGGGCCAATATTAGCCAGTCGTCGATGTAATTGAGCACCCTGATACCCTCGAGCCTCAGGGGTGCTAGAGCTGCATCCATACACTTGGTAAAAGTGCGAGGGGAGAGTGCTAGGCCGGACAGAAGAACCCGATATTGGTAAGCTTCGCCCCCGAAAGCAAACCTCAGAAACTTCCTGTGAGATGGAAGGATGAAGATGTGGATAGGCGTCTTTTAGATCTATCGTGACAAACAGGGTTCTAAATTAACACCCGCCAACCCGCCAAATGCGGGTAAAAATTCGTTTTGGCGGGTGTTAATAAAAACTTACTAGCCAGTTTGGCCGGTGATGCATAAGGTTCTGTTCTCGGTCATTTATCCCCCTGGCAGTACTTCCTACATTTCCCATGAACACTGTGCCGTAATGCTACGTGATGACGTTTCATACGCCCATTGGCTGCGCGCAGTTTGCAGTGAAACCAGCGCGAAAAATGATCATGGAAACAAACGGAGCATCCACCAGAAAACACAAGGAAGACGAAGAACGAACGGAGCCAGAGCAGGGAGCATAGACTGAAAGAGGAGGGACCAAGTAAAGTAAAGTAAAAAATTAAGATTAAACTAAATGCGGCAGTGGTTGGGACAGACTTCTGGGTTTAAATTTAAATGTTGTTTAACAAGAGATAGGATATGTTATTTTTTTAAGTTTAAGGTTTTTGTCATTATTTCTGAACAAGCTTATACATTAGGCAATATACACAACAAGCTTACTATATATCTTAAGGTTTTCTTTTAGTTGAAAACATTAAACAATATGTGTAAACAAAAAATATAAACAAAAGCATGTGGACGGGAAAAAACGCAACAACAAAAAAAGCAGACGCGCAATTATCGTACAGAACGTACATACTCGAGTCAGTATATTATCGTGTTTATATTGTTTCACGTTCAAGTTGAGAAAAAATATATCATGCTCGAGTGAGAAAACGCGCTGCGCTGACAGACGTTGCAGAGACGCGCGTGTGTGTTTGTGTGCAAAGTGACAGCACTTTGTGTTTTCTGTGCTTAAACCTGTCTCCCTCAAAATCATTTTGCTACCAGAAGGTATCATCTCGTATCAAGATTCCATCGGGGTACAGCTGCTTACCTGCAGTCGTTAATGCAGTGATGGATAGCTGCTTAATCAATCGACTGCTGTTTCTTTGGATTTCATGTGATTTCTCATTGTGGTGGTGATATTATGATAACTCAGTTTAATTAATAATTGATTAAAAGTAATTCCATTTTTTAATAGGCTATCGTTTTCATCTAAGCAAACTTCGCGAGGCAGACAACAACATTGTGATCAAATACAAATAATCCACTTGTTAAACACAGCTCCACCAAGTGCACTTAATTATAACTGTGAAAAAAAAATTAAAATTCGAATAGTATTTTTTTTTTTGAATAATAATTACAGATCGAAAATCTGAATATTTGTGCACATCCCTAATAGATAGATAGATAGATCCCAAACTTGAAATGAAATGTTTGCACTTTCTGTGTTGTATTGTTTTCCATGCCAACAATGTTAATAAAATGATCAAATGCATTCAGTGGCACTCATAATTTCTCTTTTTTTCACCGGAAAAAAATTTGGCTAGTGGAAATTCTGATTGGCTGGTAACTTTAGAAAGTTACCAGCCACATTGGCTGGTGATCAAAAAAGTTAATTTAGAACCCTGGTGAGAAACCAATCCTCGGATTGAATTTGACTCACGATGATGGGAATAGTGAGCATCTTGAACCTGAACCTCCTCAGAGACCGATTCAGATGCCTCAGATCTAAAATTGGACGCAAGCCTCCATCCTTCTTGGGAACTATGAAGTACCGGCTGTAGAACCCGAACTCCCTGACTGGTGGGGGAACATGCTCTATGGCCCCTTTTTCCAGCAGCGAGTGAACTTCCTGTTCTAACACTTGACCCTGCTGTGGGTCTACTGCAGTCCAGACCACCCCGTTGATACTTACCTCGGTGGGCGGACCCGGAACTGCAGTCTGTACCCGATTTCTACAGTGCGCAGGACCCATGGAGAAACATTCGCGAGGTTTTGCCATGCCTCTGCAAAATTCGCCAAGGGAACCAGCCCTTCGGGGCTGGTGTCCGGTGTTTTGTGCGAGTCCTTGACGGCACCCTGAAGCGGAGGACCGGCAGGGGAAGACCGACAACGAGTCACAGTGTGCGAACCTGAACACTGACTGACTGCAAGCCTTTGGGGCAGACAGACCAGTGTGTGCTCGCTGGAAGCTAGCGTGTCCCGAAACGTCAGAGACGGCGGGATACTGACGCCAGCTTCTCGAGGGCCCAGCGAGAGAGGGGACCGCAATCGCTGTCTCTTGGGGGCGGGCCCTTAGAGGTCTTGTAAAAGTTAGGACCTCTTTCCCTTAGCCTTCCTGGACTGAAGGACGGTCCTCAGATCCGTCTTCTCAGGAGGCTCTGGGTAAGAGCACCGCCTAAAGTCCCAAGCTCAGCTTTTTTTTTTTTTTTTTGAGGGGGACCTCTAGAAGCGATACTCTCTTTCAGATGGTAGGCTGAATTAATATTAATTACTTTAACTCCTCGGAATTAAATGCAGCCATAACACTGGATAAGTGAAACACGGTCTGAATGGTAGGCTGTAGGAAATAATGCAGCCATAAACACCAGAATACTGTTTTATATTTAATTATACGATCTCGTAACCTACACGCTTGCTTGGCAAGCGCGAGATTCGAGCCGTTATAATTTGGCTTTCATCCCTCGAGAAGAAAGTCAACAGGCGCGAGACTGAAACACCTGACAGCGCTCGGCTGTACGCGTCAGGATATTTCTCTATGAACACAGCCAGCACCCTCAGGGGCTGACTGTGAATGCCTCACACCTAAACAGTATTATTTATCAGATCGCGTGTGTCCCTTTTATTGCAGACTCGTAACGCGCTGCCTTAACAAACGAGAGATCCGAGTAGTACAATATATTTGGCTTTCATCTCTCGAGAAGAAAGTCAACAGGCGCGAGGCTGAGACACCCGAAACGCACGTGTGCGCGAGGTTTTTTCTCAATGAACACAGCAAGCACCCTCAGGAGCTGACTGTTCATGCCTCGTACTCACACAGCAAACTGCAAAGTAGACTCGTAACCTACATCTGAGCTACTGGATTCTGTATTGCAACTGCAAGGCAACATTAAACCCTCGCGCTGCCTCGGCAGACGCGAGATCCCAGCCACAGAATCTTACTGCAAAGTACACTCGAAATCTAAGCGCTGCCTCGGCAAACACAAGATCCAAGCTACTAGATTCTGTATCTCATAGCTGGGTGCAGATTGTGTGTGTGTGTGCGCTTCGTGCAGATTCTCCTCCGCGATGCTGAGCACGTCCAATTCCTCGGAATCAGACAGCTACTACATTCCGAACAGGGAGAAGCCGCGGGGCGGGCTCCCGAACGGGGGATAGGGGAATCTGCAGCTTTCAGATGAAGATCGGGAAAGTGCCTCGGCAGTCCCGATCTCCTCTGAGAGCTCTCTATGCGAGCCCCACGATCTAAGCCGCCGCATTGCCTCAGCAGATGCGGGACCTGATCCGCGGGGAGCGCGCATCTGACCATCATTACTAAATAAGACCAGGCGGGAACGCAGCACTCTTATGGTAAGAGATTCACAGTGGCCGCAAGCAGCACCCTCGAGGGCTGCTTGAGCGTGCTGCATTCCCAGTCATGACACACACATCTCGGGTGTGTCCCCCACCGTGATAAAACGAGGGCATGGGAACACACACTTCTAAATTGCAATATAGAGAGACAAACAACACCAAATAAGACAAACTGGTTCAGACAACACAGAGCGCTTGCTGAATAGCAAAAAGCTGACATTTTCTGTGTGCCGCCGTGCTTTTGTACACATCCGCATATGCCGTCACACGCTACGTCATCACGCAACGCCAATAGGATTGGATTCGGTTTCATTCATAAATTCAGACGCGCTACGCTGAAGGGCGTTCCCCTAGCGTCGTCACCGTTGCAGTTCAAGTTCCTCGAAAGGGAACCGTAGGCATTGTCATATAACCTAAATCTTTAATACCCATAACATTACTGTTAAAACTCGAAATTAAACTAGATAGGGGGGAAAACGGCAAACCCCGGCGAGGAGGCTGTGATCTAGATGGTAAATATCTTTCATCTAGTAAACTCTTTCTTTCATCACACTGTTCCTCGGCTGGTCAGTCAATATTTAATTTGGCAACAGCGCAAGACACAACCTCCATAAGCTCCTCACCAACATGGGTATGAGATGGCGAACTGTCATAATCCCCTGCATCAATACTGACGACATCCAAATCCTCAGAACTGGATAATCGCATTATTGGTGCCTCATCTGCCTATGACGTCTTGTCTTTCAATTGGACTGATTATACACGTGCTTCATGACGCAATCACGCAGGGGCGTTCCCACCGTATCTCGACGCACCTCGATCTCCCTAGAAAAAGGAAAAGCATAATTCATACACATAAAAACATGATGTCAGAGTTTTAACATTTTAAAAGAGAACAAGACATCACGATTGTTTAAACCAATGCGCATTAACCTGTGTCATCAGCAAGTCGTTACCCATCGTGCTTTTGATCAGGGCAGTCGGTGGAGATAAACGGATCCGACACATCCGTCTTGCCATCGCAAGAGTTTTATTTACACACGTCAGCATGACATCAGAAGTTGAACCACACTCGGACACATTTCTAACCGATGTAGTGAAGAGATGAGTCCCACCTTTTGACCGCAGTAGAATGCCTGATCTAAAACTGTTCTTGCGATAACTTCTTGCAGCTAACATAAGCTGTTTCAGCTTTATATGTGGTAGCTTTAAGCAGGGACGTTTCTAGGATTTTCATTTTAGGGGGGCTAAGCCCCCAATGAGGGTATGATTTTAAAAAAAATAACAATTTAGTTTTTTAGGGTCTAATGCTCACTTTCGTTACCATGCAATGGTAGGGTTTTATAATCACTGTAGTCCAGAACTTGAGGCAGGTTAGTTAAGGGGGTTTCCCCGAGAAAATTTTGATTTCTCTGAACTATTATGTGCATTTTAAGATGTTTTGAAGGCAAAAAAAAATTGGATAACAACAGCTTTAAAACCATGTCAGTGGGAAGCTGATTATTTTTCTCGCCTCATCAGCATCACACTCTTTTTCTCTTTGTTTTTCTCTCTTGCCCTGTCTCTTTCCCTCCTAAAGCTGAGCTTTGACTGATATAGGCTTTTCATTTTTGTCTGTCAGTGAAGAAAGTAAACATAGGGTCAACTGATGATGCCTATGAATCATTTTCTCAGACATGTTAATTTACTGAAAACTACTAGGTAACTAAGTTTATTAAATTAATTCACATTAAAGGCTACACATTCATTATTGATCTTATGCCTAATACAGGGCTTTATAATCAAAGATGTCCTAAATTTGAGGTTTGCAGGGGGTTCAAATTTTTTATTTCTCTGATATGTGCATTTCAAGACATTTGAAGACCAAAAAAAGGATAAGAAATAACTTTTAAACCATGACAGTAGACTATTTGTCAATACCTGCTCTCGCCTCATTTCCATCATCCTTTCTTTTTTTTCAGTCTCCTCATCTTGCCCTGTCTCTTCCCCTTCTAAAGCTGAGCTTTTTTTATTTACTAAAGGCTACAATTTGTATTATATTCTCAATATGTACACATTCACAGTTCAAAATGACAAATTAGACAAAACTATATTAGTTTGCCTGATTAGTTCTTGCCATTCGTTTAACATTTATGACCTAAAAAACTGAAACTTTAAGTTTAGCTACTTACATCTTATCTTGCACTTGCCCGTACACTGAAGCATCGAGTCGCAAAATTCAAAAGTTAAAATTCGCGCTCAGCAGCTTCTGTGAACGTAAAGCCCGCCTATTTTGATTTGATTGGTCATCTCAAATATTCTGACATTGACGAGCATTGACAGACTAATGAGGCTCAGATGAACACACACACACACACACACACACACACACACACACACACACACACACACACACACACACACACACACACACACACACACACACACACAGACACACACACACACACACCCTGTCCTCTGTTTCTGACGTGCTCTCTGCTCTGCGCCGCTGCGGATTGAAGATGAAGAACACGCGCTGAATCTGATTATTACAAGACTGAAGCGATCACGAATTTGTGTAGCATATTAATCACACATTTTTTGGGGGGCTAGGCAGAAATTTAGGGCTGAAGCCCCCCTAAAAAGGGCCTAGTGACGTCCCTGGCTTTAAGTAGCATTTGAGGAAGTCATTGATCTATATTGTCTTTACACTTTGTAAATTAAAAAAGGAAAATAAAGGGAATCTGTTTTAATATTTCCTAAATTCTGATTTAAATTTACCAAAATTTTGTTTTTGTTTTTACTTTTATTTTCATTTTGTGCTAATGTTATATACAGTATGTAATCGCATTGTATAGTATGTTATTCAGAAAGAGTGGCTAAAAAGGACTAAAGTGTGTGGCAAGGTGCTGAGGTATTAAAGGGCAAGACTGTAAAGAGAGTTGAAAGTTATCGTTACATTTTTTCAGTTGAATGAAGTTGATGGGTAATCAGGGGAACTGGTTTTGGTGTAATGCCCTGCTGAGTTTTAACAATAATAAAATCAATCAAGAGCTTTAGATGTTAAGATCCAAGTTCAGCCCACTGTAAGACACATCATCTACAACAGACGTTACAAAATGAGGAATAACAAGCCTTTTTTTTTTGTACAGGTTTTCTTACAACCAGCCCAGTGCAGTGGGGTAAGAACATAAACAGTTCTTTTTTTTATACTTATATTTTTTGTTTATACTACTATGCATTTGAATTTGGATTTCATGCGTATGTATGTGAATATCCTCATTTAAAACAGCCCAGATGGCAAAATTGTTCCCTTGGCACCATGGTTGGCCCCAGTTGTACAGGAAGGAACTTTTGATCCCATATTGATTGATTCAATCTACAAACAACAAAACATCACCATAGCAACTACAGTCTTCGCTCTTGGAAAGTGAGTATATATCTCTCCTATCTCTGATCTTCATTGACTTTAAATTTAAATAATATTAAATAAACCAGAATGCCATTTTTGCAAATGTGGAAAAAGTGCTACAATCGGTCTTAAATATACCCATTGACACTCATTACAAAGCTTGGAAGAGTCAGGACATGTTTGAATATAACTCCAAATGTATTCGACTGAAAGAAGAATGTCATATACACCTAGGATGGCTTCAGGGTGAGTAAACCGTGAGCTAATTTTCATTTTTGGGTGAACTATCCTTTTAAGAAAGTATTGGCTGTGACTGACAAGTACTAGACTATGATAGTCTTCCTAGCTCCTCAAATTCAACCGAACTTGCACGTTGATTGGCGTTGCTCTTGCTCTAGCTCTGAAAACTTGTACGAATCCTGAAGGAGTGCATTTGGCACAAAAATGCTCTGCCATACGTTCAACTCTTAAACTTTGGCCATGTTGCATGAGAATCCAACTCTTTAACAGTGTAAATACGTCAGAATGCGTGAAATACCATTAGACATCCCATTTAAGTTCCCCCCCCCCCCCCCCCCCCCCCCCCCAAACAATTCTAGTAAATGATATTTGAATTATTTTTAGATTTATTTTGAGGGGAACTTGGCAACTATTTCAACTAAATAAAACAGTTTAGAAATCATTTGGCTGGTTATATAACCTGTTCTGGTGAAAATGGTGACTTTCCCCGCTCCCCCCAGATTTCCCAGGCGGAAAACCAACCTTGCAATATGGGGAATAAGTCCATAAGTCTGGTAAGATGGAAATAGGAAGTCTTGTGAGAAGCGAGAATGAGCGAGAAACACAAACTGCTTTATGGCAGTTCGACACTGTGTATGATGTATGATACTGTGTATGATGTATTACCCACCTCGGTAGACATAGCTCCACATGATAAAGTTGGCCGGCTCCGATAATAACAAATGCACATGAGCAGCGGGAGAAAGGGGGAGGAGGGTGCCGCAAGTGAGTTTTTTTACGACAGTGTTGTGAAATATACGCATATATACTCTCCCTACAGCTGTAGGGGGAGCTCGATGAGAAAACATGCGAAAACAAAAGTGAAAATCAGCGAAGAAATGGCTAGAGTTGCCAAGTTCCCCTTTAAGAGGACTGTTTTTTTTTTTTTTTACACCGTCACAATTTACATTTAGCTGAAGCTTTTATCCAAAGCGACTTACAATTGCTATATATGTCAGAGGTCGCATGCCTCTGGAGCAACTAGGGGTTAAGTGTCTTGCTCAGGGACACATTGGTGTCTCACAGTGGATTTGAACCCGGGTCTCTCTCACCAAAGGCATGTGTCTTATCCATTGCGCCATCACCACCATGAATTATATTATTAATTATGAAAAAAATGTACAGTATATTTGAGTATAGTATATAGTATAGTCTTTTTTAATAAACTGAAAAAAGAGGAAAAGAATTTTGCCAGTTTATTATTTTACAATTTTGTCCCTCCCTGTTTTTCAGGTATACACGGTTTCTTAAAGATTTCCTGGAGTCTGCAGAGCAGAATTATTTTGTTGGATTTCGTGTGCATTATTATGTGTTCACTGATCACCCAGAAGAGGTTCCTGCAGTGAAACTAAGTGAAGAACATCATTTGACGGTGTTGACAGTTCCTAGTTCTAACAGATGGCAGCAGATCAGTTTGAGCAGGATGGCAAGACTGGAGAAACTGATTGAGACTCGACTTTTCAATGAAGCCGACTATATTTTCAGCCTTGATGTGGATTCAAAGTTTTATGGTCGCTGGGGGGTGGAGACTTTGAGTCCTCTGGTAGGTGTCATACATGCATGGTTTTATAGTAAGCCTCGTGAACAATTCACATATGAACGCCGACCAGAGTCTCAAGCTTTCATTCCTTATGCTGAGGGTGATTATTATTATGGCGGGGCTGTGATCGGTGGCTTAGTGAAAGAAGTATATCAGCTTGTTAAAACCTGCCGGGAGCAGCTGGACATTGATGCATCTAAATCCATTGAGGCAGTATGGCAGGAGGAGTCTCATTTGAACAAATACTTCCTTTATAACAAACCCAGTAAACTGCTTTCACCCGAGTATCTGTGGGATGACACAAAATCTAAACCAGAGGAGATCAAAATCATTCGCTTCTCTCAAATTATCAAAAACTATAATGAAATTCGTCCAAACCCATAGCAGCTGTTAACTGAAACATGCAAAAATCAAAACATGCCAAATATTTTTCCATCCGTTGCACAACATTTATGCTATATATAGCATATATAGCTATATATATATAAGGTCTATGCCCTTCGAACCAACAAAGCTGTGAAACCAGCTGTTTTTGCTCACAACCGTTGACAGGAGAGATCGCGACTAACGCTCAAGGATGCGAGGCAATTATTATGCAATTATCGCATGCCAATGTGCATTGGCTCGTTTAGTTTCAGTTTAGTAGATAGGCTCTCGCAAGTGATCCCCATTCGTTAATCTAGACTTACTCGTAGTGACTGATGAAAGGGAACTATAGTGTGATGAGGGGTGAACTCATCAAAAACTTTACAGTGGATGAAAAACGTACGAATACATTACGAAATAATAAGCCTCAGTCTGAAAGAAATGCAAAGTCACGCGTGTATAGTAGAGGGCGCTGCTCAAACAAACCTTTCAGCTGATGCCATTCTGGATAACGGAGGAATAAGATGCAGGAGAAAAAACTTACTTTACCAATAAAAAAAAAGAAATCTATAGTAATTTTTGCTAATCTGAATCATCGAAGGTCAGAAGCAAGTACATTGGACAATAAAGTGATATAAATGCTTAAAAATGTATGCTTTATTTTAGGGATGCACCGATACCGATACCAGTATCGGTATCGGGCCCGATACTGAGCTCATGTACTTGTACTCGTACTCGTAAAAATGCCCCGATACCATCAACCGATACCAGGCAGCATGTGTGCAGTGTCAGAAATTATAATGGGGATAAAAAAAGAAGGCTGTATATGAAATAAATGTATCTTATCAGTGGAATATTAAACAGAATATATTAACGCGTCGTCTATATAACTATATGGTGCGCAAGCTGATAAGAGAAAACACGCAGAGGATTGAGCGCGCTACGACACAGACACGCGAGCTGGTCGAGCGCATCCCTTTTTCACAGACGTCAGTGGAAAGTTTGTAGTTCAGTCGGATGTCAATGGCAAATCAAGTCAAACGAAGCATGTAGCTTATTAATAACGTTAACTGACGAGAGAGAGAGAGAGAGACAGAGAGAGAGAGAGAGAGAGAGAGAGAGAGAGAGAGAGAGAGAGAGCGCACTTCTGTTGAATGCTGTTGATTGCGGATCGTTCACTCAGCACGTGTTATTTGGATTAAAACTAAATCGTATATGTAAGTAAAACATGAATTGTTACCTTATTTTTGTTTAACGAGTGGTTGCCTACATTATTAAATGACATTTGCAGGTCAAGAATTTCCATGAACTTCAAACATCCACAGCGCGCGCCCCGAAAACCACCAGACAGCGCGCGAATACTGAATGGAAGTCTTTCACGCATTGCGCTTGTACGGACGAATTCACACAAAACTATGTAAAAACACATTGGCGAGTATCCTAGTAAAAGTCTGTTATATATATCAAGTGAACGTAGACAGTATAATTCAAATGGCGTCCGTGCGTTCGGTCTTAAAGGGGCGGCACTTTAATAAATCTGCTGCTGTGTTTTAATGTTAATCAAACAAAGGACAAATAAATTACTCTCTGCTCTTGGCTAAATAGGCTACCTCTTTCAACTTTACAAAAAGATCCATATATATTTAATTTATGCAGTAATAAATATGCAGTGCATGAAATTTGTTGAACTAATTAAGTTTAAATTTAATAAACAACTACTATGATTGATATTATTTTGGTTTCTCTACCAATACATTTAAAAATTACAAATGCATGAATTGAAAATTAATTGAAAATTAAAAATACAGGTATCAGTTACGGTATCGGTATCGGCGAGTACCAAAAATGAAAGTATCGGTATCGGACTCGGTCTGGAAAAAGTGGTATCGGTGCATCCCTGCTTTATTTAACATATTTAGTCATTGGTTTGCATAGTATTCTGATTCTGCATTTCACTGATTTTATTAATTTTGAGGAATATTGAATCTTGTGCAAGTGAGATGAGTAAATGAATGCTCACACTTGCTTTACTTATTTGAAATAGTTGTGAATTTCAAAAGTTTGAATTTTTTTTACTTTACTTTACTAGTTACTTGAAAAAAGTAATCTGATTACGTAACTCAAGTTACTTGTAATGAGTTACACACAACACTGATAAACACACACCTCTGCTTCTGACGCTGACTGCATAGCGCTTAAAGACAGGGATGATTCATATATGATGTTAAAAGTGGACTTAGGCGATCACTAATTTGTGTACGGAATTCGGAGCTAATCAATTTTTTTTATTTCTTTATATTTTTTCTCTATTTTATGATGTACTGTACATGCAAGTGTAACAGATTATCGAAAAAGAAACAGGTACTTGGTTTTATACATCAGTTGTTGATTCAATTGTGAGCTATCACACTACTCCTAAAAGTGGAGGCAAATAAATACTAACTTGCAGGGGATGGTTTAAGATGAATGAATGATTGGACAAGTCCTGCATAAGTCTCCACGAGAGAAGGTGTTTTTTTTTGTTTTTTGTTTTTTTTTACCAGAAGGTCCCGTCAATATTTTGATTAAAAAATGAAAAGTTAATTGTTCACAATAAGATCTGTGACATGCATTTAGAAAATAGATAGGGTGAATATTTATTTAATGCCGACTTTATAATCTGACCAACTAGCAGTTAGCCAATGGGTAATCTCTTACTTTTTAGATTCAATTAAATCTACATTTTTATGTAACTGATATTTAAAGTTATGACCTGTCTTAAAGAAAAGTCTTAAAACTTGTAAGACTTGTCTAAGCATTTTAACAATCGGCCTTTGATTAGTTTTATAATTATACAATTGCTTGCAGAGATTACTCTGCTGTTGCGGTTATGCGGTTTGACCGCATTACAATTCCATATCACTGCGTGTAGAACTGTAATTACGGAAAATAGGGGTAACGCTTTAGATTACAGCCCGGAAAGTACTGCGTCATAAAGCGATTTTACAGTGTAACCTTCGGTAATTATAGTGTACCTATAACATACTTACAATACAAGTATAAGGGAACAATATTTTAAGTTTGGGGAATAAAGGGGTAACAACCAGGATAATTAAAAAATGATTTATACTGTACTATAGAACTAAGGGGTACTTATTCTACTATTATGTTATAACTGTAACGGTCACCAGCTGGAGTGCCCTTGAGAGCCACTCCAGACTACTATCACTCACAAACTACATTTCCCATAACTCACTGCCCGGACTCACCATCACTGATCACATTCACCTGTACCTCATTCACTGATTGCATTCACCTGTGTCTCATCATCCTGTTAGTCTGTCTATTTATACCCTGTTCATTCATTCACTCACTGCGAAGTCTTGTTTAAGTGATACACTTCATTTCTGAGCATTCTCATGGTTTTTTTTGTCTCTTGGTTTTGGATATCTTGCCCTGTTCCCTGGATTACTCTCTTGCCTTTGGTCCCTGCCTGTTTTGTTTGTTTCTTTGTTTCTCTGTTTTGGACTGCCTGTCTGTGTATGACCCTTACCTGTACACTGGATTACGCCTCTGGATTGCCCTCAAATAAAGCTGCGTTTGGATCTCAACCCTCTTCTTAGAGCAGTTCGTAACAGAAGACTTCGCCCCACCAAGATCCAGCACCGATGCCAACCATGCATGGACAGCAGTACAGATCATGTGTCTCTGTCAGGGGAATCGAACGATTGAGAAGTATGTAGAAGAGTTTATTTATCTGGCACATCTCACCTCAATGAACACAGAATGCCTAATGATCTTTTTTTCAGGGAAGACTATCTGAACCGCTCAGTTCATTCATGCCCTTGCATGATCCTCACGGGACTTTAGAGCACTACATTGACCTGGCCCTTCTGTTGAGTGGATCCTCGTTTACTGTGGGCGTGGTGGAGGACCTCCTTGAGCCCACCGTATCCCCTCAGCCAGAGCTTCACATCAGTCCTGCCGAGCCAGGGCTTCACGTCAGCCACGTCCAGCCAGAGCTTCACGTCAGCCACGTCCAGCCAGAGCTTCACGTCAGCCACGTCCAGCCAGAGCTTCACGTCAGCCACGTCCAGCCAGAGCTTCACATCAGCCACGTCCAGCCCTATACTATAATTACAGAAAGTTACACTGTAATTTCCTCTTAATTACACAGTACTTTCTGGCTGTAATCTAAAGCGTTACCAAAATAGGATACAATTCATAACAAGAAAAAACATGCAGCCCCATGCGCTTCATCTGCAATTTTCAATGTCTAACTTCACAATCAATGGACACATAGAGTTTAATTTTAATAAATAAAATATATAGTCCTATCTATAATAAGAAAATTTAACTGAATATGTAAATAAATTGATAGTCCTGCTGCATAGGTTTTCGTAATTAGCTATTACAGATAATATAACAAATACATAATTATTGATAATTAATAACTGCATTAAAGGATAATTCCAGTATTTAGCACTTTGAGTCTATTTTCTAGTTGGTTTTGGATGATCTAGAGTGGTGGACTTAAATGGGTCCTGTCTCGACTTTTTGACTATTTTAGAATCGCCTCTGAGCGCTTCAGAGTGGCTGTCTACGAGCATACTGAAACATGTCCTTAAAACAACCCTTAACATTTGTTTTCAAACCTGTGCAACTCACCGAGTGGTTAGTGGTGTTCGTTGATGTTCCAAAACAAGTAGCGTAGCGAAATACAGTTTCTGTCGTGTTTTATTTGCCTTTTTTTGCAAAAAAAGTTTTGAAAAAAAGGGTTGTTTTAAGGACATGTTACAGTATGCTTATAATGGTTTATAAGTAAAACACTTCAACTGTTGTTGTAAAATCATTTATTGAGAAAATGGTTTATAGAAAAAAGACACTGCAACTGTTGTAAAATCATTTATTGAGAAAATGGTTTATAAAGAAAAACTACACTGAATGTTGTAAGCATTTATTAAGCAAATGACAGAGTAAGAGAGAAATTGAAAATGTATTAGAAAGAGCTTTGCTGAAGAAAGAAGAAAAATGCCGGCATTACCGTTGTGTGTGTTCCGGTCCGGACGAGGCACAGAAGATGAAGATGTCAAAAAGTTTGATGGACTTTAAAAAGGACTGGAATGTACGGAGCCCCTAAAGGGACGTGGTGGTGGAAAAAAATGTAGGATGGGAGATTTTTTTTTTTTTTAATCTTTTGCGTTCCCTCGCAAAACTTTTGCGTTCCCCCGAGAAACTTTGCGTTCCCTCGCAAAACTTTTGCGTTCCATCGCAAAGATATTTGCGTTCCCACGCAAAAGTTTTGCGTTCCCTCGCAAAGATATTTGCGTTCGCACGCAAAACCTGTTGTGAGCTCGGACAGACACTTCCTGTTTAATGTCCCGCTGGCAGTGCTTCAGAGCTCCGTGCGTTAATGGAGCGTTTCATAGTGTTTGAACTTGGACTCGAATATAAGAAATGCGGTCAAGGAGTTCAGTGAAGCTGGCAATATATTCAAATAGGCTATTCGAACTTCCCGGATCAATATTCTTGAGCTAAACGTTGTTAAAACACAAACGACACCTATTTACAATCACAGTGACCTAGACAACGAGCTAATTCTCCTCAAAACGAGCTTTATAATATAAATGTATCTCTAAACAGCCGATTGAGAGACAAGTCCAAATAAGGGACCGTCTGCAAAGTGCAAATCCCCTCACCCTTCTGCACATTTTATATTATTAAACATATTCTATAGCTTCACTATGACACACTGTAGCTACTGTCGCCAAATTTAGTTTACACATCACTGCTATCCTGCTGGTAATTGTTATTAATTTTTTATTATGAAATAAAATCAATAACTTCACACTGTTATATGCCATTGAAATTCAGTAAGCAAATATAATGCATAAGCTATGATTGCAACTATTATGTTAGCTGCGCACAGTAGCAATATAATTTGTGTAAATACTAGGCCTACTTACTTTTTTATGTGCAATTACTTCCCATACTAGTTTTCCTGTAGCTCAAACAGTAGAGCGCTTGAAATGCCAATGTCACATGACCTTTGATTCCCAGG
This sequence comes from Chrosomus eos, assembly GCA_036326025.1. Taxonomy (NCBI): domain Eukaryota; kingdom Metazoa; phylum Chordata; class Actinopteri; order Cypriniformes; family Leuciscidae; genus Chrosomus; species Chrosomus eos. Next base: position 60,954,371 of record CM070818.1, read on the forward strand.
GAAAAGCAAGAACTCATAAGAATGTAAATGTGTACCTATTTGGATATTAGTGTCTTCCTAATGCATAATAACTGTAAATGTAACTGGTGTATAACCAATATTAGAGCAGTGATGTGTGAACTAAATTTAGTGTGTTACAGTGAAGTTTTGAATATTTTTCATAATATAAAATGTGCAAAAGCAGTGTAGTATGACCAGTGGGTCACCATTGATGTGTAAGCTGAATTTGGTGGCACTACAGTTTGTAACATTAAAGTTAATGACTATTTTTGAATATGAGTTGATGCTGTAGTCGTTTTTTGGGCAATATTGCACTTTGCAGATGGACCTCTAGCACTTGACTTGTCTCTCAGCCGCATGCACATAAAGATCAATTTAGCCTATATTATAAAGCTCGTTTTGAGGAGAATTGGGTTGTAGCTCGTTGTCTAGGTTACTCAGTAACCGTTACTGTGATTGTAAATAGGTGTCATTTGTGTTTTAACAACGTTTAGCTCAAGAATATTGATCCGGGAAGTTCGAATAGCCTATTTGAATATATTGCCAGCTTCACTGAACTCCTTGACCGCATTTCTTTATATTCGAGTCCAAGTTCAAACACTATGAAACGCTCCATTAACGCACGGAGCTCTGAAGCACTGCCAGCGGGACATTAAACAGGAAGTGTCTGTCCGAGCTCACAACAGGTTTTGCGTGCGAACGCAAATATCTTTGCGAGGGAACGCAAAACTTTTGCGTGCGAACGCAAATAACTTTGCGAGGGAACGCAAAACTTTTGCGTGGGAACGCAAATATCTTTGCGAGGGAACGGAAAAGTTTTGCGAGGGAACGCAAAGTTTCGAGATGGTCCTCACTGCAGAAGATGAAATCCACAGGGAGGAGTCGGATCTAGATCCAACTCCTCCCACCTTACATACCTAAACCTACCCAGCTCCACCCCCTTATCCCTAAACCCACCCCTAAACCTACCCAGCTCCACCCCCTGATCCCTAAACCCACCCCTAAACCTACCCAACCCCACCCCTTAATCTGGATCCGACTCCGCCCCCCGGATCTCGTGTACTGCAATGAGGTGCTACTGAAAGTTTCTCGGGGGAACGCAAAAGTTTTGCGAGGGAACGCAAAAGATTTAAAAAGATAATAATTCTCCCATCCTAAAATTTTTTTCACCACCACGTCCCTTTAGGTGGCTCCGTAGGAATGGCATGTCCAGGTAGATGCTGATTCACCATTACGGCCTCTCCGGTGTTAGATACCTTGCCATTGCAGTAGCACCTCATTGCAGTACACAACATGCAGGGGGCGGAGTTGGATCCAGATATAAGGGGCGGAGATGGGTAGGATTAGGGGTGGGGTTATGGATCAGGGGGCGGAGATGGGTAGGTTTAGGGGTGGGGTTATGGATTAGGGGGCGGAGATGGGTAGGTTTAGGTCAGGGGTGCCCAATCCTGCTCCTGGCGATCGACTGTCCTGCACAGTTCATCTCCAACCCTAATCAAACACACCTGCCTTTAATTTTCAAGTGATCCGTGCTCTGAAGACCTTAATTGGTTGCTTCAGTTGTGTTTGATTAGGGTTGGAGATGAACTGTGCAGGACAGTCGATCGCCAGGAGCAGGATTGGGCACCCCTGGTTTAGGTATATGTAAGGTGGGAGGAGTTGGATCTGGATCCAACTCCTCCCCTGGTTAAAGCTTGTAAACGATTTGGTTTTGGTTTACTTTTATTTTTGTTTTATACCTTTTATGTAAACATGAAAAATGTTGCTTTCAAAACATCAAACAAATATACTTGAAATGAAGAGGTTCGAATGCATTTGGATGGATGTGAAACACAGCAGGCAGTCGGTCAGAACTGAATGAGTTGACTCTTGGTTGAAGAGACACACCAAGCAGGGTTTAAGTTTCACTTTGTTTACTGAAGAGCGGGTTGAGTTTACAAGTGTGGTTCTATAACAAATTATACAAGAGAAATAAATATTAATATATACATATATTCTTTAACATAAACATTTCAATAATTAACAGTATTCAGACTGTATACAATCCCATTAATAAAGTACTATTGGACAATGTTAAATAATTATTCTGAACATCGCCACAAGAAGGCGCTAGTAGCACGTAAATGTCGCGCACAACTAGGCATGTTATATACACATGATAAGCAGCGGATCACCGTGTGATAATAGCCTACTCATTTCCAAATTAGCATGCATCTAACATAGGCTACTGTCCAATATATAAACATCTAATCTCCAAGTAAAAATGCAGAAAAATACTGAATAGAAAGAGTAATACAGGCAGAACGATGCTAATCGGCTACTACTTAGACTGATAAATATAAACTGTTAGTTTCTTGGTATCAACGGACAAATTTAGATATATATATATACTTACTTGACATGTACGCATACAGCAACTCAATATATACTTCAACTGAATAGTAATCGAACAGCTATGGATGAACTATAATGAAGCTGCCCAGAATTTTACACTCTAACATATGTGCCGCATCTTCTCTGTGGTCAATGCAGTTTCGCCAAAGAGTAGCCTATAGAAGAACAAGAGGCGAAACTTTGATGCTTTTTTGGTAACAGCCACTAGGTGGCGCACGGCCGCCATTTTGGGGTGAATATTCCAACTGGAGTTACTGGACAACAGCACAGATAACAGTTTTTTTAGGTAGTTTTTTCTTGCATTATTGAGTATTTCCATTTTATGCAACTTTACACATTTACTACTATTATTAGTTACCAATTCCACTAGGCCTGAAATATATTTTGTATGTTTTAATCCCCTGGATCATGCTACAAACATGATGATCTTTTAGAACATGATGCATTGCTGTGTCCGTTATCATGTATAATTGCAACTTTTGGACAGTGGCTATGTTTTTGTTTACATAGTCTTGCTTTAACGGTCATTAATATAAGATAGTACTGCAAAAAAAGTTTACTGCAAAGCTATTCTATTGCTGTTATATATTTATTGTCAAACATTTACATTTTAGTACAATTACATTTGCTGAATTCATTTATTTCATTGATAACTTATTTTTGTATGTAATGTTATGTGTACCTCCTGGGAAACGGTCTCACGTTATTATAACGTTATGAACTCATATCAATTTATTCTTACCTGTCAAACTTAATGTAGAGAGTAATATAGCCTAATTAATTCAATCCTTTAACTTCACTGTCTCAAGTTATGTGGGGGAAAAGCCTGGTTAGCAACTGCTTTTTAACTGCTATAACGTTAACTGTTGTGTGTTAAAATATTCACCTAATTATTTCAACCTAAAAATGACCTCTGCACTGGACTAAATGTATATGTATAATATATGACTGCCGAGTCGCTTTCACCTCAAAATGGCGGAAGCTTAGCGCTGCTGCTGGGCGCTGGCATAGACATCATATAGTTAGACGCCCTATCGACTGCTACTGCCTACTGGCGCGGAGGAGGTGTGGGGCCGCCATCTTAGACCGGTCACCCGCTCTGCTCAGTGTAATCTATTTGGCAGGTGCAATGAGCTGTCAGCACATTTAATTAATCATATCTCACTGAATACCAAACTTATTTTCACGTTTTTTTTGCTGCAAAGGTCATACATATAGCTATGATACAGGACACATGGTACAAATACACAAAATACAACCAATAGTAATAATAATAATAATAATAATAATAATAATTCATTACATTTATATAGCGCTTTTCTGGACACTCAAAGCGCTTTACATAGAAGGGGGGGAATCTCCTCAACCACCACCAATGTGCAGCATCCACTTGGATGATGCGACGGCAGCCATATTGCGCCAGAACGCCCACCACACACCAGCTTACTGGTGGAGAGGAGACAGTGATGAAGCCAATCAGTATATAGGGATTATTAGGAGGCCATGATGGGCAGAGGCCAAGGGGCAAATTTGGCCAGGATGCCGGGGTTACACCCCTACTCTTTCGAAAGACATCCTGGGATTTTTTGTGACCACAGAGAGTCAGGGCCTCGGTTTAACGTCTCATCCGAAGGACGGTGCTATTTAGACAGTATAGTGTCCCCGTCACTATACTGGGGTGTTAGGACCCACACAGACCACAGGGATAGCACCCCCTGCTGGCCTCTCTAACACCTCTTCCAGCAGCAACCTGGTTTTCTCAGAAGGTCTCCCATCCAGGTACTAACCGGGCTCAGCCCTGCTTAACTTCAGTGGGCAACCAGTCTTGGGCTACAGGGTGATATGGCTGCTAGTACGGTAATGTTAAATCTTACTTGTGAAAAGTAATCCCCCTAGCCCTATTTGTGATGGTCCACTGATTTGAGCAGGAATATGCTGCACAGTGCTCTGCCATCTACTGCTGCTATGCAACGCAATTAGGACTATGATCGGTTAAAGATGGTGGCCGCATTTCTTGCGCCCAGCGGCCAATAGGGCATCTAGCTCTATATTATGTCAATGGGCGCTGGTGTTGCAATGGAAAGTTCTATTGGCTTTCACTTCTTGTAAATATACCTTCTTTGGTTTTCGCTTCAGCACAGGTGCCGCTATGGTAACAGAAGCTTGCAAAAGAGCACCGACTATGGTCAAAAAATATCTCCCGACTACTTCCTGCCGTCCTTCCATTTCAGGAGGTCGAGAACAGTGCTCGAAAAACTGGTTCCCTTAGTAGATTTTATAGAGGAATGGCAACGTCTTCCCAATATATCTATATGAGTCCTGAATATAATAAAAATTGGGTACAGACTGCAGTTTGGTCACCGACCCCCCAAGTTCGCCGGGGTGGTACCAACCGCAGTGGTTCCAGAACAGGCTCGGGTTATGTAACAAGAACTACAAACTCTACTGGTCAAAAGTCATAGAAAATGTTCCCCTGCCAGACAAGGAGTCCGGGTTTTACACCCAGTACTTTATAGTTCCAAAGAAGGATGGCGGACTGAGGCTGATTTTAGATTTGAGGCAGTTAAATCGTTCTCTGAGGAGGTTCAGGTTCAAGATGCTCACTATTCCCATCATCGTGAATCAAATCAGATCCAAGGATTGGTTTGTCACGATAGATCTAAAGGACGCCTATTTTCATATCTTCATCCTTCCATGTCACAGGATGTTCCTGAGGCTCGCTTTCGGGGGCAAAGCTTACCAGTATCGGGTTCTTCCATTCGGGCCTAGCACTCTCTCCCCGCACATTCACCAAGTGCATGGATGCAGCTCTGGCTCCATTGAGGCTTCAGGGGATTCGTATACTGAATTATATTGACGACTGGCTCATTCTGGCCCAGTCTCGAGAAATGGCAGTTCAGCATCGAGATGTTGTCCTTGGCCACATTCAGAACTTGGGATTGAGACTCAACACAAAGAAAAGCGTGTTGGAACCAGCTTAGAAGACTACATTTCTTGGCGTGGAATGGAACTCAGTTACGATCCGGGCACAAATGTCTCCTGCACGTATCGAGTCCATCCTGGCCATGGTGTCAGGGATAAAGCTAGGCCAGGCCATCGCTGTAAAGCAATTTCAAAGACTGCTGGGCCTCATGGCAGCGGCATGAATCAGAATCAGGGAGCAGACATCCTGTCGAGGCAGGGGCTGAGGCCCGGGGAATGGAGACTTCAGATGTGGTGAAGATGATATGGGAGAGGTTTGGACAAATGGAAGTGGATCTGTTTGCGTCTCGAGAGATGTCCCACTGTCCACTTTGGTTCTCCCTCACACATACAGCCCCACTGGGGTTGGATGCCATGGTACAGGCCTGGAGCTGTGGAAATTGAGGGTCTGGCCCCCGAGGGGGTTCAGTACCTAGATGCTGGACTATCAGCTGGGGCGGTTGAGACCATACTTAGCTCTAGGGTTCCATCCACTAGGAGATTATATGGCCTTAAGTGGAATGTGTTTTCCACTTGGTGTAGAGAACATCCAGTTTACTGCCCGCTGGCTTCAGTTCTGGAGTTTCTTCAAAATCCTTTCTCTGCGGGTCTTCCACAATTAAAGTGTACGTGGCTGCCATTGCGGCTTTCCATGCACCACTGAGTGATGGGCCTCTGGGGAGGCACCAGCTGGTCATTCGTTTTCTCCGTGGTACATGGAGGATGAGACCGACAACCAGGTCCAGTGTTCCTGCCTGGGACCTGGTGGTGGTTCTCGAAGGGTTTTCCCTGGCCCCCTTCGAACCCCTTCAGTCAGCTTTGCTCAAGGACCTGACGTTCAAGATGGCTTTTCTCTTGGCTATTACCTCTTTAAAGAGGGTGGCAGATCTCCAAGTCTGCTTGGAGATTGCCCCTGGGGGAGTTAAGGCTACCTTGCACCCGAGGCCTGGCTATGTGCCTAAGGTGCCTTCCAACATGGCACGGTCTATGGTACTTCAACTAATTGAAGTACTCATTCAACTAATTTGAATTAATTTCAACTAATTTGGACCAGAGCAATCAGTGTGGTGTGAAAAGGAAACAAAAAGGATGAAAATTGCTACAATGTATAATTTTTTCCCTTGATCTGGACCAAATAAACCGAACTGGATGTGAAAACACCCTAAATTATCATTACATTTTTCCCTTTAAAACGAAATATCTATCAATAAAATAATCATACAAATTAATGAAAGGTTAGTTTTAAATTAGTTAAAGGTCATTTTTTTATCATTCTCTTCAGCATGTTTTTTTTTAAACAAAATTAAGATGTTAGAGAAAATTTTAGGGATTGAAAGCTGCAGTCACCATTCATTTCTATTTGCTTGTTTTTTTCTATACAGTGTAAAGAGTGGTGACTGTGGTTCATTTGCCTAACATCTATTTTTGTGATTTTATGTTGAGTAGCTCGGCTTCGAGTCTTCTTGTGTAAAATTCAGAATGAATGGAAATTGCTATTGTCTTCATATCCATATGGCTTTTTGAAAGACAATTAAATGTATGGGGCTAGTGTGTGTGTGTGTGTGTGTGTGTGTGTGTGTGTGTGTGTGTGTGTGTGTGTGTGTGTGTGTGTGTGTGTGTGTGTGTGTGTGTGTGTGTGTGTGTGTGTGTGTGTGTGTGTGTGTGTGTGTGTGTGTGCGTGCGTGCGTGTGTGTGTGTATACAGGTTTATATTACATTGTGAGGACCACAAGGATAGAAAAACCTGAAATAACCCATGAGGGAAATGGATGAATAAACATATTATGATTTATTTTTATTTTTATGTAAAAATGCATAAAGTTTTGTGTGATAGGTAGGTTGTGTGTGTTGTGAGTGTGTTAAAATTTTCACACACATTCTCTAGAATCTAGTCACAGCATGTGCTAACACAGCATTGCAATATAATCAGATAGCATAAAGCAGGTCTGCCAACTGTTGAGTTTTGCTTGGAGTGAGAATTATGGAGGGGGTGGAAAGAAAACCTTGCATCACAATAAGTTGTGATTGTCAAAACATTTGTTAACTAAACAGAATTCTAGTAAGTTGAGTGACATGTTACAATGTTTAGCTACATGTAACAATGACTGGTATGTCACAGTTCGTACAGAGGACCCAAAAGCAGAGGTAATGCAATAACAGAGTTTATTTCTTCGTAACTAGAAATAAGGAGACTGGCGTCAATAGACGCAGATCTGTTGAAAACGAAAACAATAATGCTGTGCAAGTCAATAGTTGGTTCAGCGCCGGCAAGGAGGCGGGCAGCAACTGAGAACTCTTCCCGAGCCCAATGAAGGAAACTCACAGATGGCAGGCAAGCAGGTTATCCTCAGACAGCAGGTGAACTGGGTAGAGAACAATGATGAATATCCAAACAAATCACAAACACCTCGACAGGACAGGACAGGACAGGACAGGACAGGACAGGATGCTGTATATGTCGTGAGAGAATATACTGGTAGATTTGTAAACAAAGAGACAAAGCGAAAGTTCAACGTACAACAATAAACTGACAAAGAAGCAGAGAAAACAGTGACTAGAAGTAGCCGAGTAAATTAGAGAGGAAGCGAGCACAGGTGAGACAGGATCAGTGTAAGTGTTAATTGCTATGGGAAACAGCTGAGAGAAGAGAGATAGGGGAAAACCATGAATGAACCCCAACGAAGAACCGCTGGACGAACGGATTCAGAAACGAATAGTAAATGTTTAGGACATTGTTGAGGAGTGACAGCACGGTTCAGAGCCTGTTTAACCACCCGTTCGACCCCCCAAACAGTAGCACCAACCACACACCTCAGGGGAAGGATGTTCTCCTTGGTAGAGGCGTTCTCTGAGGAGTCAAAAAGGTGGGACAGGGCATCAGGCTTTAAGTTCTTTGAGCCAGGTCTATAAGAAATAGAGAAATCGAAACGGCGGAAAAAAAGTGCCCAGCGAGCCTGACGGGCATTTAGTATCTTAGCGAACCGAATGTACTCAAGATTTCGATGATCTGTCCAGACTATGAACGGATGCGACGCCCCCTCCAACCAATGTCGCCACTCTCCCAACACCAACCGAATGGCCAATAACTCACGATTACCCACGTCGTAATTGCGCTCAGTAGGCGAGAGACGATGCGAAAAGAACCGAACGGGTGAACCTTATTGTCCAGAGGCGAGCACTGCGAAAGCACCGCGCCTACCCCCACGTCAGAAGTGTCGACCTCGGCGATAAACTGTCTCTCAACCTCAGGTTTAATAAGGATGGGAGCGGTGGTAAATAAGGTCTTCAAGCAGTCAAACGCAGCCTGGGTCGCCTCGGTACAAGCAAAACGGGACTTGACCGAGGTGAGCACAGCAAGAGGAGCGGCTACCTGACTAAAGTTCCGTATAAATCATCGGTAAAAATTAGCGAAGCCTAAGCAGCGTTGGAGAGCGATACGGAAATCGGGCACAGGCCAATCAGTGACGGCTCGGACTTTAGAAGAATACATACTTATTCCATCGGCGGAAACGACAGATCCCAGTAAAGTAACAGACTGAGAATGGAAAATGCATTTATAAGCCTTAACAAAGAGGCGGTTATCTAAGAGACGCTGCAGGACACGACGAACATGCATGACGTGCACCTGGAGAGAGGGTGAAAAGATAAGTATGTCGTCGAGGTAAACAAACACGAAGATGTTAAGCATATCTCTCAGAACATCATTAATCAGAGCCTGAAAGACGGCTGTGGCGTTGACTAGCCCGAACGGAAGGACTCGATATTCAAAGTGCCCGAGGGGTGTGTTAAAGGTTGTGTAGGTAAGACATTTATAAAAACTTTTTTCCAAATTTGTTTAAACTTTTTTATATACATCAATGCATAATTAAAATCTAAGTACTCTGAAAAAAAGAGTATAAAAATCGATTGACTCTAGACCGTTTAATCTGCATTAAACACAGCTCATTATTTCGAACCGGGACGAAACAACGGATTGGCCTAGGCGACTGTCACTCTCTCGCAACCATGGCAACCACCCCTTCGCCACACAGGACCTGCCCTTTTGCGCGCACTCGTTTGGTTTGTGTAATTCAAGAGCCACGGAACCTAGGATTACCAAAACAATGGCAGAGAAAGACCAATCTAAGTCCACATTTGCAGTTCACGAAGGCAACCCAGTCAAAAAAAGGAAGTCATTTACATTACAAGAAAAGGTAATGAACAAAAAGTTGTTGGATAAACAAAGAAATAAAACTCGGGTGAATATCGGCGAATACCCTAGTAGCACGACCTCTTGCACGACCTCCTCTGCTTCGCCCTCGACCACGGTTCTGTCCTCGAGCTGACGATGTGGTACTTGTCTCGGGAGTGTAGTCCTCATCAGAATCAACTATGCTTTCATCAAGCAAACTCTTACATGCAGAACATCATATATATGTTATAAATCTTACACGAAATTCATCTACATCACAGTGTAAATGATGGCAATGGAACAACGTGTATCACGCAACCTGTGTTTAGCTTTGCCTTATAGATAACTAGCTCGTTAGCGAATCAATAAATATATATTGTAAAGTTTACCAATATCAATATGCTAGTTTGATAGTGAGTAATAAAATACAACTTATTTGTTTAACTTCATAATGATAAAGTTAGATTTTTTTATTTACATGTGTGTCTGACATGATGTCACTACATGCACTCGTTCCTCTACTCTTCGCTCGTCTCAGGTAAATAATGCGTCTTCAGCTCAGCTGTCAGAGTTGCGCGTTCATGTGTTTTGGGGGTGTGGCTTTGGAAGGAGACCAGAAGGGAGGGGGTGAAGTAAATGGAAATAATGAGCTGTCTTTAAAACAGTCGTGAGAGGTCTACAGACACTCGATTTTTAAACTTTCTTTTTCAGAGTACTTAGATTTTAATTATGCATTGATATATATAGAAAGTCTAAACAAATTTTGAATTTTTTTTTATAAATGTCTTACCTACACAACCTTTAAATGCGGTCTTCCATTCATCTCCCTCTTTAATACGTACTAAATGGTACGCATAACGCAAATCTAGTTTTGTGAAAACGTTCGCCCCCTGCAAAATCTCGAAAGCAGAAGACATGAGAGGCAAAGGATACCGGTTCTTTACTGTGATGTCATTCAACCCCCGATAATCAATGCAGGGGCGTAAGGACCCGTCCTTCTTCTTCACACAAAAAAATCCAGCGCCAGCAGGAGAGGAGGAAGAAACGATGTTACCAGCCACGATAGACTCAGAAAGATACTTCTCTAATGCCTTACGTTTGGGGGCTGATAAAAAATACAATTGTCCGCGAGGAGGGGTGGTACCAGGAAGGAGATCGATAGAGCAATCATAAGGTCGATGGGGAGGGAGAGAAGTGGCCCGGGAGCGACTGAACACCGCCCGCAGATCGAGGTACTCCCCCGGCACTTCAGACAAATCCCCAGCCTCCTCCTGAAACACAGAAACAGAGGAAACAGGAGAAACATCAGATACTAAACACTCAAAATGACAAGACAAGCTCCAAGATAGGATAGAACTGTTAGTCCAATTAATATGAGGTTGTGTTTAGCTAGCCAAGGATGGCCTAAAACTATGGGTGTAAAAGGAGACTGAAAAATAAAAAAAGAAACTGTCTCTTGATGGTTTCCTGATGTGGTGAGACTCACCGGCTGAGTGATACGACGGACCTTAGAAATGATGCTACCGTTCAGAGCGAGCACAGAGTTAGAGTCTTTAAGGTCAGAAAAAGGAATACCCTGTCTTTGGGCCCACCCCTCGTCGATAAAACTAGCCTCAGCACAAGAGTCTATAAGGGCCAAACAAGATGCCGAAAAGGATGACCAGCGGAGAGTGACTGGAGAGTGACTGGAGCGAAGGTGGTGCGTGTCCCGGTCTTGGATGTGGGGAAGAAAGTAGTTGCGCTCGCCAGTACTCCCCTGATTATTGATGAGCTCTGGCTTTTACTGAGCAGGAAGACACAAAGTGACTACCCGAGCCACAGTAGAGGCAAAGACGATTAACTGTCCGTCGTTGACGTTCAGCTGTCGAAATGCGGATTCCTCCCAGCTGCATAGTCGTGTCCTCGTCGTGTCTTCCCAGCATAGCTCCCTGGGCCTCGATAGCCGCACGAAAAGGTGCTTCCTCCGCTGGGTCCATCTTGGTCAGTTTATTCTGTCACAGTTCGTACAGAGGACCCAAAAGCAGAGGTAATGCAATAACAGAGTTTATTTCTTCGTAACTTGAAATAAGGGGACTGCCGTCAATAGACGCAGATCTGTTGAAAATGAAAACAATAATTCTGTGCAAGTCAATAGTTGGTTCAGCGCCGGCAAGGCGGTGAGCCGCAACTGAGAACTCTTCCCGAGCCCAATTAAGGAAACTCACAGATGGCAGGAAAGCAGGTAATTCTCAGACAGCAGATGAACTGGGTAGAGAATGATGAATCTCCAAACAAATCACAAACACCTCGACAGGACAGGACAGGACAGGACAGGACAGGACAGGACAGGACAGGACAGGATGCTGTATATCTCGAGAGAGAATATACTGGTAGATTTGTAAACGAAGAGACAAAGCGAAAGCTCAACGTACAACAATAAACTGACAAGGAAGCAGAGAAAACAGTGACTAGAAGTAGCCGAGTAAATTAGAGAGGAAGCGAGCACAGGTGAGACAGGATCAGTGTAAGTGTTATTTGCTACGGGAAACAGCTGCGAGAAGAGAACAGGGGAAAACCATGAATGGGAGCAACTAAGTGTGTGCGCAGCGCAAAGGCTGAGATAATGAGGAACAAGCTGATTTGGTGGTCGTCGACGCTATGCCTTGTCACCCTTGAGCCCCTCTTTCATCTCCAGCGAGCAGCAGTGGCTGTGTTCCGGACGCACTGACGCCTCTGCACACTCACTCTGCCCTTCGACTGAAGCAGGTACGTGTTGCACCACACACTCAGACCCCACTCTGGACCGCTATGCCCTGCATTCCGCCGCGCTGCCTCACCCCAGGTACGTCTGTGGTGCCATTGGTTCCGCTTGCGCGGTGTCTGGGAGCCTGGCTAGCGCTTCCCAGCCCGTCTCGCTGGCTCATCCGTACTGTCAGACTCGGCTATGTGATTCAGTTCGCCCGGCGTCCCCCTGTATTCAGGGGCATTCTGTTCACCCGTGTTCTGGCAGACAGTGCCCCTGTGCTCAGGGCAGAGATCGCAGTCCTACTGGCGAAGGACGCGATCGAGCCGGTCCCACCAGCCGATATGAAGACCGGCTTCTACAGCCCGTACTTCATTGTACCCAAGAAAGGCGGTGGGTTACGGCCAATCTTGGACCTGAGTGTTTTTGAACCGGTCCCTTCACAGACTGCCGTTCAAGATGCTTAAGTAGAAACGCATTTTCAAATGCATCCGTCCCCAAGATTGGTTTGCAGTGATCGACCTGAAGGACGCGTACTTTCATTTCTCGATTCTCCCTCGACACAGACCGTTTCTTCGCTTTGCGTTCGAGGGACGGGCATATCAGTACTAAGTCTTACCCTTCGGGCTGGCCCTGTCGCCCCGTGTCTTCACGAAAGTCGCGGAGGCGGCCATTGCTCCCATGTGCGAGTGTGGTGTTGGCATTCTGAACTACTTCGACGACTGGCTTATTCTCGCCCAGTCGAGAGAGCAGTTGTGCGAACACAGGGGCATGGTGCTCAGTCACCTCACCCCCGGGCAGAGGATCTCTTTTCTCGGTATGGAGTTGGACTCGATCAACATGACAGCGCGCCTCACCGAGGCCCGCGTCCAGTCAGTGTTGAACTGCGTGAGCACGCTCAGACGCAGAACAGCGGCTCCACTGAAACTGTTTCAGAGGCTCCTGGGGCATATGGCATCTGCAGCCGCGGTAACGCTGCTCGGATTGCTTCATATGAGGCCGCTCCAACACTGGCTCCACGATCGAGTCCCGAGATGGCCGTGGCAGAGCGGCTCGTGCCGGGTCCAAGTGACTCCGCACTGTCGCCAAACTCTCAGCTTGTGGTCGGACCCTTCGTTCCTGCGGGCAGGTGTTCCCCTAGAACAAGTGTCCAGGCACTCTGTGGTCACCACGGATGCTTCTGCCACCGGCTGGGGGGCCACGTACAACGGGCATGCAGCTTCAGGTCTGTGGACGGGGCCTCAACTGCATTGGCACATCAACTGCCTCGAGTTGTTAGCAGTACATCTTGCATTGGGCCGCTTCAAAACGCCGCTACGAGGCAAGCATGTACTGGTCCGTACGCACAGCACTGCGACCGTTGCATACATCAACCGTCAGGGTGGTTTACGCTCCCGCCGCATGTCACAACTCGCCCGCTATTTCCTCCTTTGGAGTGAGAAGCATCTGAGGTCGCTTCGTGCCGTTTATATTCCTGGCCTGCTCAACCATGCAGCCGACGAGCTCTCACGGCAGCAGGTGCTACCGGGAGAATGGCGACTGCATCCCCAGGTGGTCCAGCTGATTTTCAGGCGCTTCGGGACCGCACAGGTAGATCTGTTTGCTGCCCCGGACACGTCTCACTGCCAGTTGTTCTACTCCCTGACCGAGGGGACCCTTGGCACGGATGCTCTAGCACACAGCTGGCCCCCAGGCCAACTGCTTTCCTTCCTGCAAGATGGGTTGGAGCGAAGGCTGTCTCCCTCCACCCTTAAAGTGTATGTTGCCGCCATTGCCGCACTTCACGATGCAGTTGAAGGTAAGTTTCTGGGAAAGCACGACCTGATCGTCAGGTTCCTGAGGCGAGCAAGGAGACTAAATCCTCCTCGCCCACTCTCTATACCCTCTTGGGATTTGTCTCTGGTCCTTTTGGCTCTTCAGAGACCACCCTTTGAGCCTTTGCAGTCAGCTGAGTTAAAATTCTGTCCTGTAAAACAGTATTCCTGGTTGCATTGGCCTCCATCAAGAGGGTAGGGGACCTGCATGCATTTTCGGTCAACAAATCGTGCCTAGAATTCGGCCTGGCTAACTCTCACATGATCCTGAGACCCCGGCCCAGATACGTGCCCAAGGTTCCTACCACCCCCTTCCGGGACCAGGTGGTGAACCTCCAAGCGCTGCCTTTGTAGGAGGCAGACCCAGCCCTGGCTTTTCTCTGTCCCGTCCGCGCTCTGCACCTGTACGTGGACAGAACGCAAAGCCTCAGGACCTCAGATCAGCTCTTCGTCTGTTACGGAGGCCAGCAGAAGGGAAAGGCTGTCTCCAAGCAGAGGATGGCCCACTGGATAGTGGATGCCATCGCCTCGGCTTACTTGGGTTTCTTCCTGTGTGCTTGCTTCAACCAGCCGGTAACACCGAAGTTCCCGCTTAGTGTCGGCTTGCTGCGCCCATCCCCTCCACATGGAGCGGATACGTGCGCTTCTTGCTCCAGTCGAGTTCCCCACTCAGGCGAACCCTGTAGAGTTCCTCCGCACCCCTTCGGCATTCGGACGTTGCGCTCGACGTCCGACTGCCAGGCCTAGTGCTCTTATGCTTGTGTAACTTGTGCTAGGCTGGGATCCATATGTGGTGATCCCTGCGGCGATCCCATATGAGTATTCTTCCACGACCAGCTCCCTGCGGTGAACCCATGTCAAGACATGGGCTCACCGCAGGCAGCTGGTCATGGAAGAATCTCTGAGTCCGGACTCTGAGTCCACTCTGCCGTCACTGTCTGGTGTAGCCACCCCCTTCTCAGGCTGGAGCCACCCCAGTGACATTCCATATGTTGCACTGCCCCTCTGGCCAGTCCATATGTGTGTTCTCCACATGTTACCTCCCTTCGGGCAATATGTGGCTTCCGCAGCATCCCTCTCCCCTGGGAAGGTACGCTTTCCCAGTGTTATCCAAGAGTTCCACTCTGTGGGGTTTAACGGAACAGCAGTGAACTCCCTCTACGCAGGTCTTCCGTCCCAGCCAGTTGGGGGTCTGAGAGTCTTCCATAGGGCGCTGGATGTGGCAGCAACCGCGGCGTTTTCCATGGGATCCCATTACATCGCCACGTCGACGTCATGCCGATTGTGAGCGACTGAAAGGGAACGTCTCGGTTACTAATGTAACCCTTGTTCCCTGAAGGAGGGAACGGGAGATGTGATGTCCCGTTGCCACGGTTGCTGACCATCGCTGTACGGCCGCCTCAATCTCGGCTCCTCAGCGAAAAACAATGAGTGCGTACGCCCGCTTCCTGTTTATAGCCACGCTGCGGGATGGGGCGCGTGACGCGTTTCACGCACGCCAACGTTCATTGGCTTGTTCTATAGACACTCGAAGTTGATAGGGCTCCCTGAAGTGATCCCATTATGTCGCCACGTCGACGTCACGTCTCCCGTTCCCTCCTTCAGGGAACAAGGGTTACATTGGTAACCGAGACGTTTTCTATTAAGTTGCTTTTGCCAATTTTTCTGAAATTGAAGAACTGCTTTAAATTGAAAATGGGGAACTGCTGTGATAAAGAAAAAGCTAAAAAAAAAAATTAAAAAAAAGGATATTGATTGTGGACCATTTGATCAGGAAGTGGAATTTGCGAGGGGAACAAATTGCTCAAATTAAACTGTGGTCAAAATTCACAAAGAGACAATTTGTCAATTTTTGGAGACGCGGCACCTCCTTGAAAATGTACCTCCTCATGGCAGCTCGGTTTCACGTTTTGAAAGGTTTTCAAGCTGGGCGTCAGCTTCTAGAGCTGTAGCACAACTCTCACATACAGCTCATTCCTTCTAAAAAGAAGGCAAACAGGATTCCTGCCATGGCTGGCATAATGTGTAATCAACCTTTGAGTGCAATCCAATTGGATGAGGCAAAGACTAAAATCATTCTTGCTGTTCAAATTGAGACCTATTCAGAGGAAATGCAGAGCATCAAAAAGGGAAAACCTATTAAGAAATAAAGTCCCCTTGTCAAACTTTGCCCATTTGTTGATGCTCAAGGTATACTTAGAGTTGGAGGAAGATTGTCGAAAGCACAATTGCCATCAAATGAGGCTCATCCAATTATAATTCCAGGTAGACACCATGTTACTTCTCTACTCATTAGACACTATCACGAAAGAATTTGCCACCAAGGCCGCCTTTTCACTGAAGGAGCTGTTAGGGCAGCTGGATTCTGGATTGTCACCGTCAAGAGACATATCAGCAGTCTAATACACAGCTGTGTATCATGTCATAAGTTACAGAGAAGGTCTGAAGAGCAGAAAATGGCAGACCTACCAGTTGATCACTTGAGCACCGATCCTCCATTCACCTTTGTAGGTCTAGATGTGTTTTCGTCCATTGGTCTGTCATTGCAAGAAGAACACGTGGGGGAAATCATTGAATCACTTGATACATCTAGTTTTATCAATGCCCTTAGACGATTCTTTGCAATCAGAGGACCTGTGAAACAACTGAGGTCTGATTGTGGGACAAACTTCATAGGGGCCAGCAAAGAACTGCAGGTTGGTTCTACGCATGCCAAAGAACCTGTAGAAAACTACCTCTCAGAGCAAGGTTGTAGGCCTACTTGGTTGTTCATTCCTCATATATGGAGGTAGTTGGGAGAGAATGATTGGAGTGTCTCGCCGTATTCTTGATGCCATGCTTCTCAAACTCGGATCTCCCAAACTTACACATGAAGTTTTAACAACTTTTATGGCCGAAGTTACTGCCATAGTCCGTCGGTGTATGAATGAGTGAATGAATGGGTGAATGTGAGGCAATATGTAAAGCGCTTTGGTGGCGATTGGTCTGTTGAAAGCGCTATATAAATGCAGTCCATTTACATAATAAACTCAAGACCATTAACTTCTGTGTCTTCCGATCCAGAACAACCTCTTATTCTTACTCCCCCTATGCTCCTTACGCAAAAGATTGGAGCACATTCTGTACCTCCAGGGCAGTTTGATGATTTTAATCTCTATAAATGGCTGTGGAGACTGCTCCACTACCAAGCCTGCTCTTTTGTTACTATTTGAGAGATAGTAGTAACAAAGTGGGGGCTCGTCAAAACATAATTTTACCTATACTTTAAGGCGAGACACGGCAGGCAAAAACATCGTTTTTTTTTTTTCACTGGTCAATTTTGAGATTTTGGGCTAATTGTCTTCAATAACATGTCTTCTTTCAGACTTGTGGTGAAAAAAAGTCTTTATTTTACTACACTTTGTCCATTTGCGTCTGTAGATTTCTCCTAATTTCAGCAAAAAGTTGTCGTTATAAATCAACATGCTGCTCTGCGATCGCGATCTGCACCCTGTCATCACACACACACGTTGGAAAGCTCTCTTTCTCCTCTACATTGTTGTCAGATCCAAATATGGTCATTTCCTTTTTATCAGCAACCAATCGTGAAAGTGAAATGGGCATTCAACTCTAAAACCGAAATCTCATTGGCTGATGTCAATTTCTTTTTTCAACGTGATTGGTTCAGATGCATCACGTGACGTGCTCTGACATTTAGAAGTGTGTTTTTGACTGTTTTTTTGTTCATTTGAAGGCCATAAATGCTGTGTTATAAGTTGTTATGTGATTTAGTTGGTTTGTATTGTTGTTGCTGATGATTTGATAAGATATTGTGTCTGTAAATAGTTGTTTCCACTAAAAAAAAGTATGAATTTTTGCATTACAAATCTTTAAAGGGTACCTATCATGGAATTTTGAAAATTACCTTTCATGTAGTGTGTAACATAGATCTAAGTGAACAAAAACATCCTGCAAAGTTTTAAATATGAAAGTTCACCGTATACAAAGTTATTGTCTCTCAAAAGTAAGAGTCGACTCTGAGTCGCTGATATGAATCGATAGACCAGGGGTGCCCAATCCTGCTCCTGGCGATCGACTGCCCTGCACAGTTCATCTCCAACCCTAATCAAACACACCTGAAGCAACCAATTAAGGTTTTCAGAGCACGTCAGGATCACTTGAAAATTAAAGGCAGGTGTGTTTGATTAGGGTTGGAGATGAACTGTGCAGGACAGTCGATCGCCAGGAGCAGGATTGGACACCCCTGCGATAGACAAACGATGCATTTTCTCTAACTTTCGTACGTCACTTGTACAAGTTATTTGAATTCGACACGCCCACTCAGTGCGCGCGCCGAGCAGACAGACAAACCTGACAACAACATGTCGACGAGACTCTGTTCTGAAGTGCGAATCAAAAGCAAACGTTTTTTTTCACTGCCCAGGGACAAGCATGTGAAGACTCAGTGGATAGAGTTTATATTTACAACTATACCACACAAGTATAGCCACCTTGAGCTGTGTTCGCGTTATTTTAATGACGATCGCTTCACAAACACAAATGCTTTCAAGTGTGGATTCTCGAGCCGGCATTGAAACTGAGCCAATGCATCTGCTCTCTCAAGCCGTGGATTACATCGGCCTCGACTGAAAGGCGCCCGCGCAACCAACGCGTAACAGGCTTGACGGACGCTTTCTCAGGAAAGACGAAGCTCCGTCACAGTCGAGACCCGCGCCCTTCCTCCCTGAACGGTGAGAGACATTGTGGCTGACGCTATCCGAGATGACGGAAGCAGAGCGCTCCGTGTTCCTCGACGCGCCCCCACCCGCCGCCAGGCCCGAGATCAACACCGCGCTCTCGCTCTGCTGGACGCCGCCCCCCTCAGCGCGGACCCCGGCCGAGGATTGAGATAAAGCCCGAGGTCTCAAGGCCTTCCTAGTCTCTCTAGGAAAGCGACGGTGTTCAGTTCCCGCTGCGGCCGGAATTTCACCAAAACTTCTCGCTCGTTCAGTTCCAAGCAACGTGGCTGTTCCAGTGTATTTCGCAGTGAGCAAGTTGGTTCCACAGCCCGCTTGCCTGCGCACAAAGGCCGTCATTTCGGCTACCCAGCAGCGCCGGCAGGCCCGAGATCAAACACCGCGCTCTCGCTCTGCTGGACGCCGCCCCCCTCAGCCCCCTCCTTTGAAGGGCTGTAACGGTATGAGAGTTTCACATAACCGTCTCAGAAAATATCACGCTTTATATTGTATTGTTAAATTATGGTTATTATTACCATCAGTTAAAATAACAGTTAAATGAATGAAACATTTGTTCAATAAAACATATCTAATCAACTAATTTCAATAATTGATTAGGAAATAGATGAAAAACTTATTTATATCATTAATAACTTATTAATGTTTAAAAACAATTGAGTTCTATTAAATGTTTTTTTATTTATATTTTTTTCTTTTTATGATTTAATAGAAATATGGCTATTATCAAAAACTGTGGTAATCAAATAAAAGTTTAGCAAACGTGTTTTATCATTTTAGTTTTTGGCAAAGTGCTGCAAAGCAGATTTACTCAATTAAACCATGCACAAACAATATATATTCCTTATTATTGTTGTTGTTAATACTGTTAATGTTAATTATTATGAGAAGTACATTCTATTGTAGGCCTAAAATAGTAATGTATCTGTGATAATTTCTGCTAGTAAAACAGAACTTTTATTTTGACGGGTTAAGTCCTGTTTCAGAGTGTATTTGACAATGGTTTTTCCATTCAAATAAAATTATGAAAATGCTCATTAGGCGTTCTCTCAGAGCAGCTCTGGAAATGTTCATTTATTCATGTCCTCGTATTGTTTGTGAGATGCTGAAAACAGCATGAGCGCGTCACGTACTTGAGTATGTAGTAAGTAGACAAAACAGCACAGCTCATTCACACAGAGACACGCAGAACAAGTAGATTATATATTTACATAGCAGTCTTTTGTGCTTTAATATTCACAGATCATGTCGCGATTTTATTTATTGTACAGCTTTACTTTCGATTTATTCATCCATACATCTACCAGTTTGCGTGTTTTACGTGACATCTGCACTATACTGTTAACCGGTATGTGTGCAAGTGAGATTTCGACAGGACTTCGCGTTCAGCTGGGTCTGCATCACTGTCTATCTTGTCTGTCACCTTCTCCATATTGTTTTGTGATTTTAGCGCGTCTGTTCTCCCGCCCTCCAATCAATCAATGCTGTAGTTTCCGGAGCGCGATGTTTTCACCCAAAGCATTTTATTTTTTTGGTATTATTTTTTTACTCAGTAACGGATATGTTATAAAATGTAGCGAATTACAATACTTTAAATAAAACATACTTAAGTAAAAGTAAAATTACAGATTTTAAAAACTACTTAAAAAAGTAGAAGTACACAAAAAAACTACTCAATTACAGTAACGCGAGTAAATGTAATTCGTTACTTTCCACCTCTGCTGACTGGTATCAGTCAGGTGTGAGTCTGGGGACCGCCTCGAGTGTGAGGGTGGTGTCTACGGACGCCTCCACATCGGGGTGGGGAGCGCTGCTCGAGGGCAGACCGCTAGTACCCGCTGACCTCCCATAGGGAGTGTTAAACACGATCGCGCAGGCTAGAGCCCCGTCTACTAGACGCTCTACTCCTCGAAATGGTCTGTGTTCTCTGCTTGGTGTCAAGCCCAGGGCTTTTCACCCGTAGACTGCAGGGTTACGGAAGTGCTTTCCTTCCTTCAGGAGCTGCTGGATAAGGGCAGGACCCCATCCATGCTCAAAGTATACGTGGCGGCCATAGCAACGTTTGCAAAACCGGGTTGTTGGCCAGTCGCTGGGAAAAAAACGACTTAGTCGTGCGTTTCCTTAAGGGAGCTCGGAGGTTAAACCCTCCCAGGCCCCCTTTAGTCCCGACATGGGACCTTTCCACGGTCTTGGAGGCCATGAAAGGTGCCCCATTCGAGCCAATCCAGTTGTCGGACATGTCGCTCTCGCTTCAGTGAAGCGCGTAGGGGACTTACAAGCGCTTGCGGTAAGCGCGTCATGTATGGAGTTTGGGCCTAATGACTCAAAGGTCATACTCAAACCTAAGCACGGCTACGTGCCGAAATCCCTCAACACACCGTTCAGGGCCCAGGTGATTTCCCTGTCTGCCCTTCCGGTTCTCAATGAGGAGAAGGACGCGAGTCTCCTTTGCCCTGTCAGGGCACTAAGAGCTTATGTGTCCCGCTCGTCTGGTTTCAGACAGACAGAGCAGCTTTTCATTTTGTTTGGCGGCCGTGCTAAGGGACTTGCCGCTTCAAAACAGAGCCTATCCAGATGGATAGTCGGTGACATAGGGCTGGCTTACACTTCTAAGGGCATACAGTGCCCTTTGGGTGTCAGAGCGCACTCCACAAGAGGCATGGCCTCCTCGTGGGCATGGTCTAGCGGGGTTAAGGCCATTGCACACTGAGTCCGAAATTCGCATCCGAAATTTTCGCACGTTAAAAAAAAAAATCGACCTCACGTTATGTCAATCATGCTTGCACACTGCCTCCGAAACTTTCGTCCGTCATAAAAAAAAATCGGATCAGGTTCGATTTTCTGCGTTTTTCGCATCCACAGCCAGCATTTTGAGAGGTTTTTTGAATATTCAGACCCACCGTACAAGCGAACGACACAATCCAGAATGGCATCTGACAAGTTGATACACTTCGTCTCGCAGCACAAGGTACTGTAGCACTATGATAAACAAACCTGTATACAGCTGTTCTGTATGCCCAGCGTTTCTGCTGGCCGTGTGTCTTTTTTGGTGGTCTTCTTTTTAATATGTGGCTCCAGTATCGCTAGCAAAGCAGCAAAATGTTCCATTGACATTCTGAGGTAAATTTTGAATCGCTCGGGATAATTGCGCAACTCCTTGATAAGGAGCTGAAACTCTCCTTTCTCTCGGCACAAGATTGGATGGACCCTCTTTTTCTTCTTTTTCTCTTTTAAAGAAGAGAGAGGGCAACAAAATCTCATTGCTTGACGAATTCATTTAGTATTTTTTGCGTTTTTTTCCGCAAAGGTTTAATAAATACGCATCGGACTCAGTGTGCAAGGTTTCTGTGCGTGACGAATTTTTAGGCTGATGAACACGAAAAAACGCATACGAAAAATTCGGACTCAGTGTGCAATGGCCTTTACCCTGCAAGATATCTGTAATTTATAAAACATTATAACCTGGAGGTTCCCGCCTTACAAGCTAAGCTTTCGGCGGTATAGAATTCAGTGCTATCTGCCCCGCTGTGCGGCCCGGATACTGAGTTTGACCTGCGTATCGCTCACTGACCGGTACAGCAGCTCCATGAGTGTTGACACACATACGGCCACCCAGTTCAGGCTGAATGTTCACCCTGACGGTATGGTCTAATTGTCATATGGTTAGCTCCTTTTGGATGCTATTTTATAAGGAATGACGCTTCTAGCCTCTCTTCCTTCACTCTCTGTGAGTTTATGGTGATTATGCACTATATGCGCCCCGGGCTTTGGCCCCTGGGACTCTGGTGTTGGATCCCTGTAAGCACGGCGTGTTGCATTGTGTTCCCCATAGCGTAAGATATTACGCAGTACGAGAGATACTCTCGTAAGAGAACGTACTCGGTTACTAACGTAACCTCGGTTCTCTCTAGAGAGGGAACGAGTACTGCGTATCTTGCCGTGCTTGGAATACGCTCTGGTTCGCTTCGGCGATGAAAACCAGCTTGTATCAGCCTATCGAGCCTAGCTATAGGGCGAGACAACGCCCTTTCTGGCGGGACGCGACGATATGGGCGCGAAGTGCCCCCATTCATCATGACGTCACGCAGAGCCTCTCTCGATAGGCTGCTGCTTTTGCTGCAGGACAGCCAATAGGCGCGCGAGCTGTCTCGCCTATGTCTGCTTGCTGCTGCAAAGCATTTTACATTAATAAAAAATTAAGGATAATTTTTGGCTTCAATATCTCGTGGAAAAGAGGTTTTCCCCATAGCGTAAGATATTACGCAGTACTCGTTCCCTCTCTAGAGAGAACCGAGGTTAAGTTAGTAACTGAGTACGTTTTATTGGCCTGGACAATAGGATTTTTATGGTGTCGGACATGAAGGGTAAGTTCAGCGATATTTATTTAATCAATTAGCCATGACCTTTCTTTTTTGTTTTTTGGGACGTGTGGTTTTTTGTTTTTGAACAGGTCTGTGGCTAGAGCATTAGCGTCGGGGGAACTTGCTACTCATTATAATATAGAGCTTAAAAGTAAGCGACATAAAAAAGAGATAAAAAGTATAGTGAGTGCAGCCTTGTGCGCCAAGGGTCTATTGGTAACGTCTGGCAGTGCATCTGAGAATTCATTGGTAACACTTTATTTCGATAGTCCACTTTAGACATTCAACTAACTATAAGTAACTTTGCAGCTACATGTCAACTAACTGTCATTAGAGTATAAGTAGACTGTCTGCTTAATATCTGCTAACACTTTATTTTGTTGGTCCCCCAACAGATATTCTACTGACTATAAGTAACATATCAACTACAAGTCAACTTGTTCTCCTAACCCGAACCCTAACACCTAACCATAACATACCAGTCTACTGACAGTCTACTACAGCCTACTAATACTCTAATGACAGTTAGTTGACATGTAGTTGAAAAGTTACTTATAGTTAGTAGAATGTCTAAAGTGACTATCGAAATAAAGTGTAACCCTTATAATATCTACCCCTTATCAACATAAATCAAATTACAATTCCAAAGAGGTACACTTACAACACACATCTACTTTGCACCACCTATGCAAAGTCATAAATCAAATATCACATTTTCCTACTAAATAGATGCATTATATTTTTCTATTAGTAATACTTTTACACTCTTCTTAAAAACAAAAAACGATGTTGAAGTTTTAATTTTACTATTCAGATTGTTCCACAGACTGACACCTTGCATTGAGACACATCTTTCATTTAATTTTGTTCTAAACTCAGGTTTCTGAAAGACTTTCAGTTCCTCTTAAATTAAATTTACTAACTCTCTTGATGAATCTATTTTGCAATTTATCAGGTAATGTTTTCAAATGAGCTTTATACATTATTTTAGAAGGCTATATTCTAATAAGTCATTGAATTTTAAAGTTTTGAACTGTATAAATATTGGATTTGTGTGGGCCCTATATTCGCTTCCATTTACAACGTGAATGGCACGTTTTTGTAATTTAAAAACAGGTTCTATATAAGTCTTGTTTGCACTTCCCCATGCCTCAATGCAATAGGTCAGATGTGGAACAATCAATGAATTATATAACAAAATTAAGGCACATTTATTAACAGATTCTTTTACTTTATGTAACACAGCTATAATTTGGGATACCCTAGATTTAACATCGTCAATATGGAATTTCAACTGTCAACTGTTCATCGATCACAACACCTAAAAACTTAAATTCATGAGTCCTTTCAATCTGTACTCCTTGTACTGACAATGCTGCATCTAAATCCACATTTATACAACTAAAAATCATAAATTTTGTCTTACTGATATTTAAAGACAGTCTATTGGCGTTAAACCATCTTATAATTTTCCCAAACTCATACTCTACAACTTGTAATACCTCATTTATATTTTTGCCAGCATAAAAAAAAGTAGTATCACCCGCAAACAAAATACATTTTAGGAACTTAGAAACATTTACTATATCATTCACATAAAGAAGAAAAAGTACTGGACCTAGTACCGATCCCTGGGGTGCACCACAATTTATTGGACAATTTCTTGATTTTATGCTATTGATTTCAACAAACTGCTCTCTGTCTTTTAAATAACTTTTTACCCATACCCACTGATGAGCTATACCTCTTATACCATATTTATATAATTTAATCAATAATATTTCGTGGTCTAAAGTGTAGAACGCTTTTTGCAAATCCACGAAGACACTTACAGTAACATATTTCTTCTCCATAGCATTGGTTATTTCTTCTACCAGTTCCAAAATTGCTGATGCAGTTGAATGATTTGAGCGAAATCCATATTGACTATTAGTTAACAATTCGTTTTTATCCAAAAAAAATGTAATCTATTCACAAATAATTTTTCTAAGATTTTAGATAACTGTGGTAACAGAGATATGGGTCTATAATTCGAAACATAATTTTTATTTCCTTTTTTAAAGAGTGGAACCACTTTGGCTATCTTCATACATTCTGGAAATTTCCCTGTAGTGAATGACATATTTATCTGAGTTATTCTTGGTTATAAAATCGGGAGTAATAATTTTGGGCCTGCCTTTATGCATGACTATATTTATTACACCCCATGTGTTTTTAATATTGCCTTTACTTTTGTACAGATTGGTATAATAATCCTTTTTTTGTCTTCTTATAATTGATACGAGTTCGTTTTTTATTTTTTATATCTGTACTCTGCATCTTCTGTTCTTTTTTTAAGAAACATTCTATACAGATAAAAAAAAAATTACAAGCATTTTTCAACCCATTTGTCATCCAAGGGTTATCAAATGATTTCTTCGCAGTTTGAGCACAAATTTTGATTTGTTTACAATTTTGATCACATAAATTAATTAGTGTAGTCATGAAAGCATTATAAGCATTATTTAAGTCATTTGTATATACTTGATCCCAGTTTTGTCTCTTAAGATCTTCTTTAAAATCCTCAATAGCTTTACTAGACTTGTCCCTTATGACAACAAAAGAGTTATCTTGCTTGGTCTTAATACAGAAATTGTCATAAATTATAAATACAGGGATATGATCACTCATATCAGTTGTAAAAATACCATTTATAATTTCGCCGTGTATATTTGTATATATATTATCAATAATCGTAGCACTATGAGTTGTTATTCTAGTTGGTTTAGTTATCATTGGGCATAAACCTGCAATTTATAATATTATTCTATATAATATAATTCTTAAAATTGTTAGTTGCTATGTTACTACCCAAATCTATATTGAAATCACCACATACAATTACTGATTTATTTTTTACATCGTCAAACAATTCTATTATTTTTTCTGTAAACAAATCAGTAGCAGGCCCAGGTGGTCTATAAACACAAGTAATTAACACATTTTTTCCTTTGTCATTTATAATTTTCTATCGTTAATGCTTCCATCAAATCAGTCACAGCTATGGTTTTATGCTCAACAACTTTACATTTCAGTTTAGCATCAACATAGAGGGCAACACCTCCTCCGCCTTTCCCCATCCTGTTTACATAAAACATGTTGTAACCGTTGATCTGTACAGTCAACATGCATTTCCTTCAAACAGGTTTCTGTTACAGCAATCACTTTAAATGTCCGTTTTAAATCGCTAAGAAAGTTGTTAATCTTTAATAATTTAGATTTCAAACTTTGGCTATTAAAGTGTATGATGGAAAATGCGTCATCAGAAAACCTTTGTGTGGTCCCATTAAACTCTTGTGTTGTAAAGTAGTGACATTCTCCAGGTGCTAGTATATTATGTGCAAAGACAGTTTCCATATCAAATATTTTGTCACTGTTTATATCAACATTTGGGACCATGATAGAAAAAATGAGTACTTTGGATGTCGAATAGATATTCTAAGAAAACCATACAGGCCCAGTCCAACAACAAAATGTATCCATTAATCTGACCACAATTCCCATTTTGACAAGATTATATTAATTCCCACAGGGTTCAACATCGCCATATCTTGAGATGTATCAAAAATGCAAAAAGGAATATATCCCATTATTTAAATTGTTCTAGATCTATCTTTTAGGGTGGTGCAGAGAACAGGACCCAAGAGCAGATCAATTGAAAACAGGATTTATTGTCCAAAAAATTTAAGGAAAACAATACAAAACATAAAATAACTAGTAGCCGAGCTACTTCCTCTTCCCCTGTTTTGTCCCCTTCCTCTTCCCCTGTTTTGTCCCATTCCTCTTCCACTCTTTTCCTGTTCCCCTGTTTTGTCCCCTTCCTCTTCCCCTGTTTTGTCCCCTTCCTTTTCTCCTGTTTTGTCCCCTTCCTCTTTCCGTTGTGTCCCCTTCCTCTTCCCCTGTTTTGTCCCCTTCCTCTTCCCCTGTTTTGTCTCCTTCCTCTTTTTTGTCCCCTTCCCCTGTTTTGTCCCCTTCCTCTTCCACTGTTTTCCTGTTCCCCTGTTTTGTCCCCTTCCTCTTCCCCTGTTTTGTCCACTTCCTCTTCCCCTGTTTTGTCCCCTTCCTCTTCCTCTGTTTTGTCCCCTTCCTCTTCCACTGTTTTCCTCTTCCCCAGTTTTGTCCCCTTCCTCTTCCCCTGTTTTGTCCCCTTCCTCTTCCCCTGTTTTGTCCCCTTCCTCTTCCCCTGTTTTGTCCCCTTCCTCTTTTTTTGTCCCCTTCCCCTGTTTTGTCCCCTTCCTCTTCCACTGTTTTCCTGTTCCCCTGTTTTGTCCCCTTCCTCTTCCACTGTTTTGTCCCCTTCCTCTTCCCCTGTTTTGTCCCCTTCCTCTTCCCCTGTTTTGTCCCCTTCCTCTTCCCGTTTTGTCCCCTTCTTCTTCCCCTATTTTCCTGTTCCCCTGTTTTGTCCCCTTCCTCTTCCCCTGTTTTGTCCCCTTCCTTTTCTCCTGTTTTGTCCCCTTCCTCTTTCCCTGTTTTGTCCCCTTCCTCTTCCCCTGTTTTGTCCCCTTCCTCTTCCCCTGTTTTGTCTCCTTTTTTTGTCCCCTTCCCCTGTTTTGTCCCCTTCCTCTTCCACTGTTTTCCTGTTCCCCTGTTTTGTCCCCTTCCTCTTCCCCTGTTTTGTCCTCTTCCTCTTCCCCTGTTTTGTCCACTTCCTCTTCCCCTGTTTTGTCCCCTTCCTCTTCCCCTTTTTTGTCCCATTCCTCTTCCACTGTTTTCCTATTCCCCAGTTTTGTCCCCTTCCTCTTCCCCTGTTTTGTCCCCTTCCTCTTCCCCTGTTTTGTCCCCTTCCTCTTCCCGTTTTGTCCCCCTGTTTTGTCCCCTTCCTCTTCCCCTGTTTTGTCCCCTTCCACTTCCCCTGTTTTGTCCCCTTCCTCTTCCCCTGTTTTGTCCCCTTCCTCTTCCCGTTTTGTCCCCTTCCTCTTCCCCTATTTTCCTGTTCCCCTGTTTTGTCCCCTTCCTCTTCCCCTGTTTTGTCCCCTTCCTTTTCTCCTGTTTTGTCCCCTTCCTCTTTCCCTGTTTTGTCCCCTTCCTCTTCCCCTGTTTTGTCCCCTTCCTCTTCCCCTGTTTTGTCTCCTTCCTCTTTTTTGTCCCCTTCCCCTGTTTTGTCCCCTTCCTCTTTCACTGTTTTCCTGTTCCCCTGTTTTGTCCCCTTCCTCTTCCCCTGTTTTGTCCTCTTCCTCTTCCCCTGTTTTGTCCACTTCCTCTTCCCCTGTTTTGTCCCCTTCCTCTTCCCCTGTTTTGTCCCATTCCTCTTCCACTGTTTTCCTCTTCCCCAGTTTTGTCCCCTTCCTCTTCCCCTGTTTTGTCCCCTTCCTCTTCCCCTGTTTTGTCCCCTTCCTCTTCCCGTTTTGTCCCCTTCCTCTTTTTTTGTCCCCTTCCCCTGTTTTGTCCCCTTCCTTTTCCACTGTTTTCCTGTTCCCCTGTTTTGTCCCCTTCCTCTTCCACTGTGTTGTCCCCTTCCTCTTCCCCTGTTTTGTCCCCTTCCTCTTCCCCTGTTTTGTCCCCTTCCTCTTCCCCTGTTTTGTCCCCTTCCTCTTCCCCTGTTTTGTCCCCTTCCTCTTCCCCTGTTTTGTCCCCTTCCTCTTTTTTTTGTCCCCTCTCTTTTGTCCCTTGTTTTGTCCCCTACTCTTCCACTGTTTTCCTGTTCCCGTTTTGTCCCCTTCCTCTTCCCCTGTTTTGTCCCCTTCCTCTTTCCCTGTTTTGTCCCCTTCCTCTTTCCCTGTTTTGTCCCCTTCCTCTTTCCCTGTTTTGTCCCCTTCCTCTTTCCCTGTTTTGTCCCCTTCCTCTTCCCCTGTTTTGTCCCCTTCCTCTTCCCCTGTTTTGTCCCCTTCCTCTTCCCCTGTTTTGTCCCCTTCCTCTTCCCCTGTTTTGTCCCCTTCCTCTTCCCCTGTTTTGTCCCCTTCCTCTTTTTTTGTACCTTCCCCTGTACACACTCGTGTACACTTACGTACAGAAATAGAGAATCATAAAAAGCAGACTATGCCACCCTGTTTCGTGAACGGGGACACTTCATAAGACACACAGGTTCCCTACCACAGAGGACAAGAGACGTGGATATAAACAAGAAAATACTTTATTTTTCACAGCAGTAATTCTTTAAAATGTATAAAAACTGTTGGCTCAGAGGACAAGAGTTTACACCGCTACGGTGCGTTCCAGACAAAATGAAGAAAGCACAAAATAGGACTTTCAGGCTGAGGCTTACCAGTAGGGCGGCTAGCTGGGCAGAGAGTATCCCAAAACCACACCACTCACCAAATTCTATTTCACACAACCACACTCACACTCGCTAGGTGAGGAAAAAGCAGGTGTCAAAAGGCAAAACACTCAGTGAAGGAAACACCACCACCAAAAGGGCACGGACAGCTAGCTTCCCTACACCGGGGGCCTCCAGCTCCTGATAAACAAAAACACAGCAAAACACACAAAATAAGTCAACTACACAAAATGAAAACTAATTAGACAAACAGATTAAAATCACAGATAACACATCCCAAAGTAATTAAATGAAACAAACTCTACAAATTTTGCAGGACTTATACTCGAATCAAAACATTTAGACAAGAACATTTGCTATTCTCAGGTAGCTACAGAATATTACTCACTTTTCCACAGGGCCTAGGAAAATCACAGACCAAAGAAAGCAAACAAACTACTGGTGGCAAAATGACAAAAGGACGAGCTAAATCATACCATTACTGGTATGTCTCACGTAAGGAATAATTGACGACAGGCCATTGAATTATTAGAAAAATAATGCACACCCGAGGTGGTAATGCGGTCACGACGCGAAGCGGAGTGGCCGTTACACCTCGGGTGTGCATTATTTTTCGGATAATTCAAAGGCCTGAAGTCAATTATTCCGCTTATACTACAGTTACCACACCTCAAAACATTGTTCAGATGATGCATTTCAAGACGTTTGTCAAGTTTTTGTCATTAAAACGCTCTTGTATGTAGGACTAATTTCTTACGCATCTAATCCCATGCCTCCGTTGCTAATTCCAAAACGTCATTTTAGAGTTAGTAACGGAGGTTTGAGCCACTGATAGCAGACTAATGATGGACACACTTACGACTCGCTGAAACATTCGAAGACTGACTGTTTCCATCGACTGTAGCAGGTCTTAAACACCGACTGTGAACACAGACTGAACGCGCTGAACATGCGTTTAGGCATGATCAGTCATAAGTTTCAAATTACATTCATAACTGGCCTTGACTTAGTGTGTCCCGGCTTTATACAGTTATTAATGCAGTTATTAGAGAGAGAGAGAGAGAGAGAGAGAGAGAGAGAGAGAGAGAGAGAGAGAGAGAGAGAGAGAGAGAGAGAGAGAGAGAGAGAGAGAGATGTTGCAATAATGAGACAGAAAAGCATGTGCGTCAATATTATTATTTATTTATTTATTTATTTATTAAAATCGTTTTAATTAATTCGTTCATTCTTGTTTTCTATAATTGACAGTAGATAACTTAATAAATGAAACACACAAAGCTCTTTTAACATATTAATAATTATTTATTTGTTATATTATCTGGAATAATTACGAAAACCCGTGCAGCAGGACTATCAATTTATTTATATAGCCTATATTCAGTTTAATTTTCTATTTAGCCTGTTATAGATAGGACTACATACTTTATTTATTAAAACTAAACTGTATGTGTCCATTGATTGTGAAGTTAGACATTGAAAACTGCAGATGAAGCGCATGGGGCCGCATGTTTTTTCTTGTTATGAATTGTATCCTATTTTCCGTTATTACAGTTAACTACGCGCAGTGATATGGAACTGTAATGCGGTCAAACCCGCCTGGAACTACTTTAGCCATGCGTTTCCCTGAAAATAATCGCACACCTTAGAACGTTCTCAACCAATCAGAATCAAGCATTCAACAGCCCTGTAGTATAAATTGTGACAACTATTAGACTAGCTTCTCATCACCTGGGCCACCAGCATTAGTATAACGCCATCTACGATTGTAAAATAACTAAAGGCAAGGCAAGGCAAGTTTATTTATATAGCACATTTCATACACAATGGTAATTCAAAGTGCTTTACATAGGAGAAAATAAAATAATCAAAACAAATAAGAATAATTAAAACAGTTTAGAATAAAAAATAAAATAAAGTACAGTAAAAACAGTCGGACGAACAGTGGCACAGTGCTCATTCATTAAATGCATAGCTAAACAGAAGTGTTTTGAGTCTGGATTTGAAAAGAGAAAAAGAAAAACAAATCAAAAGGGACGTGTCAAGACAATAACAACGGTCATACAGCAGTATAACTGGCAGCAGTATAAATGGCAACAGTATAAATGGCAGCAGAACAAACAGTGCAGTCTAACAACCTTGTCAAGAGCGCATTTGCCCCGCAGTCTACCGAGCCGAACTGCTCACGTGCAGACTGACGCACTAAAAACAGACAAAATTAGTAAATTAATTAAAAACCACCCACGCCATAATGTTCGAGTTGTTGGGTTTACATACCCAGTAGTGGATCACTAGACCCGCAACATATTCGGTTACTCACAGCTTCGTTCATTATAGGCAAACCACAAATGTACAGGTGTTCCATCTGATCACTCAAATCAACTGCAATAAGATGGAAGGTTCCCGGGAGTCACACCAAAACAAACATTAGTCTGTTGGAATAGACATACCTGTGGTAAAGGACAGTCTGCGCCCACAAGCAAGGCTGCAGCAATCCTAGCCATAACCTGGCTAAAACAAATACATCATATATATATATATATATATATATATATATATATATATATATATATATATATATATATATATATATATATATATATATATACACACACAAATCTAGTGAAACACGGAAGTAAAGCAGCGCCGCCATTACTGCGGGCCTTGCTGCTAAGGACGTTGCTGCTAAGGAAGTTGGCTGTTTAACAACAAATAAAACCGTTTGTGAAATTCACAAACCTTTGTTGCGCATTGACTGCCCATGTTTTGGCCATACGGATTACACAGAGTTCCTGGTGCGGTAATACACTCACTCTGTGTGTGAATTCTGTATGCTGGCAAATCCTCTAATTATAACAAACAAAGTGTATATATTATGAAAGATTCATTGTGCAGTCAGCTTCATTGATAATATCAGAGATGTGTGAGATCGCGATGAACTGTCAGCTTTTTAGGAATTATTAAGGGAGCGCACTTGCACGCATTCAGTCATGCAAACCATGCACACAGTAGCTGCTTGCTTTTATAACAGTGTGGTTTGTGTGTTAATGCTTTAATAACAAATCATTTATCATGAGTATTTACGCTGATATGTATGGTGGCGACACGTAGGCTAACTTGAATCTATTTGGAGGTACAGAAAAAAAGTCTTTTTGTGGGCGGGAGAAAGTAACATAGAAAGTAGTTGCAGGGCTCTCAAGTGTCACGCATTGAGTCTTTTGTCACGCTCTCCCGCCCGCCACACATTGTATTTCTCAGGCTGAAAAACTATTTATAATATTTAATATGCCGCAGCGCCCAAAAATTCTCTGGCCGTGCCGCACTTACTATAGAACCGGCAGGAATCAAGCGCGTCTCGAGGAAGTTCATGCAGTCGTGTCCTCATATCTATAGGCAAATAAACAGCTCGAGCGTGTGTGATAAATGAAACTGCGCTTTGACAACACCATTCATTCACACAGAACACGTAGGATTCGTATTTAAACAGTAATATTGTGGGGTATAGTATTATTACAAAACAATAGGGGAAACAGTAACACTGAGTTATTTGCAACTTGTGAAGCTTGTGAACATATTAGCAACACAGCTAGTAATGGCAGCGTTCTGTTTTATTGTTGTCATCAATTAATACACGTCTTACATTACATCAGGCTGACGCATTTTTACATTAATACAGTGTTGTCAATAAATTAGCTTTATCTGTAAGTTTTGGCCACTACCTGACATCATCTACCCAATGTTCCTTTTCACAAGACATTTTCTTTCATGAGCAGGATCCGCGCTTTCATTGAAATGTCATTAGAGGGCACCGGCAAGTGTCACACCGTCACCCTTAGCAGGCCCGCTGTAATGGCAGCAGGCAAGATGGCGGCGCCCATAGAGTTCACGGCGGATTTGTGTATAAACACAAGTCTGTATTAAAGAAAAAAATATTGATAAACACAGAATGGAATTCTGGAAGTAGCCTACTTTGGGTGTCTTGTTCATTATATTTATTTTCATATAAAGCAAAATAATTTCACATCCAGTGTATTAGCAACACCGTGCACGAGCGTGAATCCCCTGAATCCCGCAATATCCGTCTTTGAGCTCACAGGTGTCTGATCCACTGCGAGAAGAGAGATCTGTCCGTCTTGCCTGCGCTTTTTTCACTCCTCCCCTCACTGCAGCCGCCTACTCTCACCTACATTTCAGGAAAGGCAAGGCGCATCTCGAACAAGCCTAATGACGCATACTCAGGTGGGCTGAACTCGACCTTAAACAGGCTAGTGACGGCTGCCAATAGGCTGTAACATCCATTTCTCATGTGCCAACCACAATAATAGGGCGGGATCTAACCTGCCCTGCCCCAGTTAAAAAAATAAATAAAAAAAAAACCTTGTCATAACCTTTATACAGTCTATGGTCATAACAGCGCCCGCTTCTTCCATTATCATTCTCTTGCTTCCTTTCTCTGTGGGACGTTCAGTTATTCAAATGAATAAGGACATAAAACCTAATAGTAAGAATAATGAGACTCCTTCAAAATGTTAATACCTTTCCTCTTGTGTTGACTGGCTTCACAATAATTGGGTACGTAGTTACTAATTTGTCATGTAACAATTTATTTTATTTATTTATTTTGTGATCCACACAGAATCATAATATTGTTTACATACTATTGGGCTGCTTGAAATCTGCAGGCTGCATTTTGGTTCTTTTTACCAACTCGCCAACTAATTCGGACCAGAGCAATCAGTGTGGTGTGAAAAGGAAACAAAAAGGATAAAAAATGCTACAATGTATAATTTTTTGTCCTTGATCCGGACCAAATGAACCGAACTAGATGTGAAAACACCCTAAATTATCATTACATATTTCCCTTTAAAAATACATATTTATCATTAAATTAATCATACAAATAAAACATTTTAATCAACTTAATTAAAGGTCTATTTTTCTCTGTGCCTTAAGCATGTTGTTGTTTTTTTTTTTTTTTTCAAATTAAATTAAGATGTTAGAGAAAATGTTAGCGATTGAATGCTGCAGTCACTGTTCATTTTAATTTGCTTGTTTTATTTCTAAACAGTGTGAAGAGTGGTGACTGTGGTTGCTTTGCCTAACATCTCTTTTTGTGATTTTTTGTTGCGTAGCACGGCTTCAAGTCTTCTTGTGTAAAATTCAGCATGAATGGAAATTGCTATTGTCTTCATATCCACATGGCTTTTTGAAAGAGGATTAAATGTATGGGGCTATGTGTGTGTGTGTGTGTGTGTGTGTGTGTGTGTGTGTGTGGGTGTGTGTGGTGTGTGTGTGTGTGTGTGTGTGTGTGTGTGTGTGTGTGTGTGTGTGTGTGTGTGTGTGTGTGTGTGTGTGTGTGTGTGTGTGTGTGTGTGTGTGTGTGTGTGTGTGTGTGTGTGGTGTGTGTGTGTGTGTGTGTGTGTGTGTGTGTGTGTGTGTGTGTGTGTGTGTGTGTGTGTGTGTGTGGTGTGTGTGTGTGTGTGTGTGTGTGTGTGTGTGTGTGGTACACATGGGATTTAGTACAACGAATGACTTGGGTGTGAATGTTGATTTAGTACACTCAGCCTCACCCAACATGTTTCACATACACCAGGACACATCTTGAGTGCAGTATGAAGTTAGATTTTTATGAACTAGACCCCCTTATTAGATAGTGACAAAGTACTGAAAGAATTAAGCCAGGTTAGCTGTGCTATCAAGACGATCTCTTTTTTGCTGTTTTTCTATTTTTCTATTTCCTTGAAGTGAATAAGGGCAAAAATCTAGGACCTAATAGATAGGACCTTCTAGGACCTTCAAAATATTAATCCCTTTCTTCCCGTTGACTTGCATCTCAGTAATAGGGTATATATTTACACTTTGGTAATGTGTAGTTGATTTAATGTTATCTTTGTTGCTTGCAACTTATATTAATAAACTACAGCTCGTAAGTAGTGAAATTGTTTATGATTTGAGGAGTAGTTTAGACTCAGTTAGTTAGGTGGTAAAATTAATGTCGTGACATGTTTTATTCTACATATCTGACAGACACTTTCTTGTCTAGTGTGCTTGATCAGAATATGCTGCAAAATAAAATAAACTGTACTAAATCAACTGAAGAGTTTCCTGAAAAAGTACTGTTGCTGTTTTTTGTGTGTATGTGAGACACACCCTGTACAAGACAATGACTACGTTTACATGCAGCCATTTTTCGGGTTATGGTCGGGTTAAGGTCACTATTCGGGTTTGTGAAACATTAGGAATAACCCGTTTACATGCGTGAGCAGAGAGAGTTACTCCTGTATACATGGAATTGCAATATCCCGATGTAAACAGCGACATGTTTACTTCTGGTATGCACGCGGGTTTTTGTATGCGCCGAGAAGTTTCTCTACTCAAAAGACCAAGATTCCTTGCGAATAGAACATGCACAGAACACAAATCACTATGGGGATATCCCGATACGCGTTTACATGACCAAATTTTAAAAACCGGGATATTATACCTGGGGTACCCCTTTTCTAACCCGAATTTTTGGTCATGTAAATGCGTATCGGGATATCCCCATAGTGATTTGTGTTCTGCGCATGTTATTCGCAAGGAATCTTGGTCTTTTGAGTAGAGAAACTTCTCGGCGCATACAAAAACCCGCGTGCAGTATACCGGAAGTAAACATGGCGAGACGCAGCACAGCAAACTTCTGAAGCGAGGTCAGTAACGTTACCAGCATCAAAGCGCAAACAAAAGCGATCGCTATCTGCCCCGAACTATTCATTATCCGCGTGCTGCTGCTGTTGTTGTGTTTGGATACAGGAAGAAGAATCGGAAATAACGCATATTGCGTCTTAAAGTGACACTATGTAGTGTTTCAACCTTCATTATATATTTCCAAGACCCTTGTGATGGTACATCGACTTAAAATAAGTTAAATGACACGTCTGCCATAGCCTGACGGGGTCTGTATCGCTTTTACTGGCACTATGTAACTTCGGGTTTCGGGTAGGAACACGTGCACAAAAAGAACTACAGAATTCGACTGCTTTACGTCAAGCGTTACAATAGTCATTATTTCGTTTTTCTTCGTTGCAATACATCATCCTTTCATGAAATCATGTAACATACTCTACCTTGTCTGTGGACATCGTTCATTCTAAAGTCGGTGCTGGATAAACAGCGAGCGTGCGTGCGACGGTAGGCTAAATTATTTACGACAGCGGCAATGGACAATTTCGTTTCCAACCAGTAGGGCGACCGAAAAGGAAAAGTTACTTGGTGTTACTTTAAGGTTGTCCGTACGTCCAGATGCTAACCGTGCGTCGCTGTTTACATCGGGATATTGCAATTCCATGTATACAGGAGAAACTCTCTCTGCTCACGCATGTAGGACGTTCTCTTACGAGAGTATCTCTCGTACTGCGTAATATCTTACGCTATGGGGAAAACTCTTTTCCACGAGATATTGAAGCCAAAAATTATCCTTAATTTTTTACTAATGTAAAACGCTTTGCAGCAGCAAGCAGACCTAGGCGAGACAGCTCGCGCGCCTATTGGCTGCTCTGCGGCAATAGCAGCAGCCTATCGAGAGAGGCTCTGCGTGACGTCACGACGAATGGGGGCCTTTCGCGCCCATATCGTCACGTCCCGCCAGAAAGGGCGTGGTCTCGCCCTATATCTAGGCTCGATAGCTGCTCTTACGTCGATTTTCATCTCTTCAGCGAAGCCTCCCGCATCGCTGGATCCAGAGTGAGAAGCCGCGCCGTCGACCTGTAGCCTTCAGCGGGACGTGCCATTGAGTCTGGAGTCGCTGGCCTCGCCGCCTTCAGCCGCCGTACCTGCTGTGCTTTCCGGCGTTATATCCTTTCCTCTGCCTAGAGTGTGTGTGTGTTTGCATTTCTGCTTTTTTCCCACCCCCTCTAAAAGAGCGGCGTCTTTTTAAAGATGCCTTCCTGTGGTTCTTGCCGAGCCCCACTCAGCGACGAGGACCGACATGTCATCTGCGTGTCCTGCCTGGGTGAGGATCACGCGGCCATCGCGCTCGCTGACGGCGGATGCCATCACTGCGAACGTTTGCCTATGGTGACTCTGCGGACTCGCCTAGCTTCGTTCTCCGAGCCCGTATCCCAGCCTGCCGTGACGCCGCGTCGCAAGAAGCGCCGCGCCCAGCGCGCTCCCGAGCTATCTCCAGCCCGCCAAAGCTCGCCGGTTCGCCCGCCAGCTTCGCCGGCTTCGCTCGAGTCGCTCACCGACGGACAGCGGCCGCCGTCCGCCGCCGCGTCCGCCATCGAGTTGGACGACAACACCGAGGCGTGTTCTCTCTTGGCTTCGGATAGCGAGGATTGGGCGAGCTCTGTGGACCTCCCCTCCGCTAACGTTCCCCGCCAACCCTCTGGGAAGAGAGCCGGCATTGAGACTGAGCTGATGCGTCTGCTCACCAAGGCCGTAGAAAGCATCGGCTTCGATTGGGAGGCACCCACGCTGCCGCCGCGCAACAGATTAGATGGGCGCTTTCTCGGGAAAGACGAGGCTCCGTCAAAATCTAGGCCCGCGCCCTTCCTCCCGGAACTTCACGAGGAGGTTGCAAAGTCGTGGAAGGCCCCCTTTTCCGCCAGGATGCGTACCTCTACCTCCGCGGCATTCTCCGCTGTCGACGGTGCGGGAAGTAGAGGCTACCTCGCCATTCCTCCGGTGGAGACGGCTGTCGCGTCGCATCTCTGCCCGCCCTCTGCGGGACGGCGGGTTCAGACGACGCTCCCGTCCAAAGCCTGCCGAGTGACATCATCGCTGCACGGACGCGCTTACACCACAGCCGGGCAAGCAGTCTCAGCGCTGCACACGATGTCTATTCTGCAGATCTACCAGGCAGACCTCCTCCTCAAGCTGGACGAGGAGGGACCCGGTGCTATCTGTGTGGCGGACCTGAGGAGCGCTACGGACCTCGCTCTACGCGCTTCTAAAGCCGCTGCGCAAGCCATGGGGCGGAACATGGCCTCTCTCGCCGTTGCCGAGAGACACTTATGGTTGACGCTGTCTGAGATGACGGAAGCCGAGCGCTCTGTGTTCCTCGACGCGCCCATTTCCCCGGAGGGCCTGTTCGGAACGGCCGTCAAGGACTTCGCGGACAGGTTTGTTGAGGTGCAGAAGACTTGCAAAAAAGACAGGTTTGTTGAGGTGCAGAAGTGAACGCGCCCATATCCCCATGCCCGCTTACACTACACGCTGCGTGTCCCTCGGTTTCTGTAAAAACGAAACCAACACACATTCAGTCGGCCCTAAACGACAGTGTTTTCAGTGTAGCAAATGTGCCCGTGGTCCCGCGCCCACATTTCCTCACAGACACGCCGAATCCCACGGGATTCGCCCCGCTCACTCTCTCGGCGCTACCCGCCTCAGAGGAGATGAGCGCGGCCAGGCTGCCCGCTGTGATCAGCGCGCCCCCCGCCTCGAACGCCGTAAACACGGCGCTGTGTTCCCAGCACACACGGACTCTTGTGCCGCCGCTTTCCCGCGGCCAGAGCCCAGATTTCATTCTGCCCCTAGCTATTCACGCGGATGCGTGGTCAAGGCTTCCCGGGGTATCAGAGTGGGTGCTGAACACTATAAAGAGAGGCTATTCGCTACAATTCGCTCGACGCCCTCGCCGCTACACGGCGCGCGTCGAAACTACGGTGAAAAGCGAAGTATCTCATCTACTTCGAGCCGAGATAGCGAAACTACTGAGGAAAGGGGCTATAGAACCTTTATCTCAGGCTCAGAGCGAAGGGGGCTTATACAGCAGATATTTTCTGGTACCGAAGAAAGATGGTGGGCTCAGACCCATTCTAGATCTGAGGCTGCTGAACAGAGCGCTTGTGAAGCGCCAGTTCAGGATGCTTACGACCAGGAAAATCCTCGCGCAAGTGCGCCAAGGAGACTGGTTCATGTCAATAGATCTGAAAGACGCGTATTTCCAAATACAAATAGCGTCCCATCACAGGCGATTCTTGAGATTCGCCTTCGAGGGCCAGGCGTATCAATACACAGTCCTGCCGTTCGGCCTGTCCCTAGCACCCCGTACGTTCACGAAGTGCATGGACGCGGCCCTCGCCCCCCTGAGACTTCGGGGCATGCGAGTTTTGAACTACTTGGACGATTGGCTGATTCTAGCTCGTTCAAGAACGGAGCTCTTAGAACACAGGGCCGCATTACTCGAGCACCTCGAGGAGCTGGGCCTTACAGTCAATTGGGCGAAAAGCTCACTGCTCCCCAGTCGGAGGATTTCCTTTCTGGGAACAGTGTTAGACTCGCTATCCATGACGGCACGCCTGTCACCAGAGCGCGGATTGAATATTCAGCACGTCGCGAAATCCTTCCGCCACGGCTCTATAGTCCCGCTCAGAAGGTCTCAGAAAATGCTGGGTCTCATGGCCTCAGCAGCCTCTGTACTCCAGTTGGGCCTGCTCCGCATGCGCCCACTGCAGCTATGGCTAAAAGCACGAGTTCCCCCCAGGGCATGGACCGCAGGTCTGTTTCGCCTCAGGGTCGACCTTCAGTGCATTTCGGCTCTGAAACCGTGGAAAGCAACCGACTGGTATCAGTCAGGTGTGAGTCTGGGGATCCCCTCAAGTGTGAAGGTGGTGTCTACGGACGCCTCCACTTCGGGGTGGGGAGCGCTGCTCGAGGGCAGACCGCTGGCTGGCCTGTGGTCAGTGCGGGAGAAGCTCCTCCACATAAACTGCTTGGAATTGATAGCAGTCGACAAAGCGCTAAGGCGCTTCTGTCCCCAGATAACAGGCCACCACGTATTGGTCCGGTCGGACAACATGTCAGTGGTGGCAAACATAAATCGCCAGGGCGGCGTCAGGTCCCGAAACCTTTACAGGCTGACGGAACGCCTCCTGGTCTGGGCTCAGCACAACCTGCTCTCGCTGAGAGCGGCGCATGTGCCTGGTCACCTAAATGTGGGACCAGACAGGCTGTCCAGAAACAACGTTCCAGCAGGAGAATGGTCTCTGCACCCGCAGACGATCCAGCTGCTGTGGGAAACGTTTGGCAAAGCGCAGGTGGACCTGTTCGCGTCCCAAGAAAATGCTCACTGCCCGAGATTCTTCTCGAAAAGCCGGGACGCGCTGGCCCATGTTTGGCCCCGCCGCCCCCTTTATGCTTTTCCCCCTGTCTCACTCCTGCCTCAGGTGTTGGAGCGAATCAGGAGGGAGGGATGCCCAGTGCTACTCATAGCTCCGCTCTGGACAAACCAGTCGTGGTTCCCTGTCCTGATGCAGCTGACCAGCGCTGCTCCATGGCCTTTACCGCTGAGGAGAGACCTCCTCTCTCAGGCGGAAGGCTCGATTTGGCATCCTCGCCCGGATCTGTGGTCCCTGCACGCATGGGCCATCAACGGGTACCCGCTGACCTCCCAGAGGGAGTGTTAAACACGATCGCGCAGGCTAGAGCCCCGTCTACCAGACGGCTCTACTCCTCGAAGTGGTCTGTGTTCTCTGCTTGGTGTCAAGCGCAGGGCTTTTCACCTGTAGACTGCGGGGTTACGGAAGTGCTTTCCTTCCTTCAGGAGCTACTGGATAAGGGCAGGTCCCCTTCCACGCTCAAAGTATACGTGGCGGCCATAGCAACGTTTGCAAAACCGGTGTCTGGCCAGTCACTAGGAAAGAGCGACTTAGTCGTGCGTTTCCTTAGAGGAGCTCGGAGGCTAAACCCTCCCAGGCCCCCTTCAGTCCCGACATGGGACCTTTCCACGGTCCTGGAGGCCATGAAAGGCGCCCCATTCGAGCCAATCCAGTCGTCAGACATGAAACACTTGTCTTTCAAGACAGCGTTTCTTATGGCTCTCGCTTCAGTGAAGCGCGTAGGGGACTTGCAAGCGCTCTCAGTAAGCGCGTCATGCATGGAGTTTGGACCTAACGACTCTAAGGTCATACTCAAACCAAAGCACGGTTACGTGCCGAAATCCCTCAACACACCGTTCAGGGCCCAGGTGATTTCCCTGTCTGCCCTTCCGGTTCTCAATGAGGAGAAGGACGCGAGTCTCCTTTGCCCTGTCAGGGCACTAAGAGCTTATGTGTCCCGCTCGTCTGGTTTCAGACAGACTGAGCAGCTTTTCGTTTCGTTTGGCGGCCGTACTAAGGGACTTGCCGCGTCGAAACAGAGCTTATCCAGATGGATAGTTGGTGCCATAGCGCTGGCTTACACTTCTAAGGGCCTACAGTGCCCTTTGGGTGTTAGAGCGCACTCCACGAGAGGCATGGCCTCCTCGTGGGCATGGTCTAGCGGGGTTACCCTGCAAGATATTTGTATGGCCGCGGGCTGGGCCTCGCCGTCTACATTTATAAAATACTATAATCTGGAGGTCCCCGCCTTACAAGCTAAGCTTTTGGCGGTATAAAATTCAGTGCTATCTGCCCGCTGTGCGGCTCGGATACTGAGTTTGACCTGCGTATTGCTCACTGACCGGTACAGCAGCTCATTTAAAAGTTGACACACTTGTGGCCACCCAGTTCAGGCTGAATGTTCACCCTGACGGTATGGTTATTGTCACATGATTGGCTCCTTTCGGAGGCTATTTACAGGGAATGATGCTTCTAGCCTCTCTTCCCTCACTCTCTGTGAGTTTATGGTGATTATGCACTATATGCGCCCCGGGCTTCGGCCCCTGGGACTTTGGTGTTGGATCCCTACCAGCACGGCGTGTTGCATTGTGTTCCCCATAGCGTAAGATATTACGCAGTACGAGAGATACTCTCGTAAGAGAACGTACTCGGTTACTAACGTAACCTCGGTTCTCTCTAGAGAGGGAACGAGTACTGCGTATCTTGCCGTGCTTGGAATACGCTCTGGTTCGCTTCGGCGATGAAAACCGACGTAAGAGCAGCTATCGAGCCTAGATATAGGGCGAGACCACGCCCTTTCTGGCGGGACGTGACGATATGGGCGCGAAAGGCCCCCATTCGTCGTGACGTCACGCAGAGCCTCTCTCGATAGGCTGCTGCTATTGCCGCAGAGCAGCCAATAGGCGCGCGAGCTGTCTCGCCTAGGTCTGCTTGCTGCTGCAAAGCGTTTTACATTAGTAAAAAATTAAGGATAATTTTTGGCTTCAATATCTCGTGGAAAAGAGTTTTCCCCATAGCGTAAGATATTACGCAGTACTCGTTCCCTCTCTAGAGAGAACCGAGGTTACGTTAGTAACCGAGTACGTTATTCCTAATATTTCAGAAACCCGAATAGTCCCCTTAACCCGACCATAACCCGAAAATTGGATGCATGTAAACGTAGTTAATGATTAACTGAAATTAAAAGGTCAAAGAGAGACAGAAGAACAAAGAGAACCAGATCCAGGTGTCAAAAGTATTCACATTCGTTACTCAAGTACACGTATAGATACTAGGGTTTAAAAAGACTTCTGTAGAAGTTGAAGTATCAACTCAAGCTTTTTACTCAAGTAAAAGTGTAAAAGTTACTGGTTTCAAAACTACTTAAAGTATAAAAGTAAAAGTAATGCAAGGAAAAAAATGCCATTAAGGACAAATGCTTAGGCCGCGCCACAGGGCACAGTGCACTACCACCTCCTCAAAAAAACATTTTTCTAAAGGCCATGACTATAACGTTATATTAAAATGTTAATGTTTAGAATTTTTGGATGCACTACCTGTTTCAGCCACATATATGCCCATAGAAAATGAATTTTAGTCCAATTTCTATTTTAGTAAAATGCAAATACATTAAAGAACCATATGTGTGTACTACTGAGGATTAACATGTGTTTCATGATATGATGACTAGTTGCCTACAAGGTTTCAACTTGATCAAACAGGCCTCTCATTTCAACAGACCAAGCAATGTTATTTTTTCATGTTTTCAAAAAAAAAATGTAGGGTTACACACACACACACACACACACACACACACACACTCTCTCACACTCTCTCTCTCTCTCTCTCTCTCTCTCTCTCTCTCTCTCTCTCTCTCTCTCTCTCTCTTCTCTCTCTCTCCTCTCTCTCTCTCTCTTCTTTCTCTCTCTCTCATACACATACTCTCGATTATGTTTGCCACTTATCCCGCGATTGTCTTACAGTACTATATTGTAAAAACGGCTGTCCCCAAATCAATATTTGCCCCGTATTCTTGATCAG
Organism: Chrosomus eos; assembly: GCA_036326025.1. Taxonomy (NCBI): domain Eukaryota; kingdom Metazoa; phylum Chordata; class Actinopteri; order Cypriniformes; family Leuciscidae; genus Chrosomus; species Chrosomus eos. The sequence continues at coordinate 60,997,875 of CM070818.1, forward strand.
AAAACTGTTGATTTCTCCCTCACTTACAGCATCTAGGTTTCCTAATTCCTTCTAGTTTTGCCGCTTCGCATGCCAAAAGCATAGACTGTAAAAAAAATATGGACGTAGTGTCCGTGACGTCACCCGTAGGTTTCTGAAGAGCATTTTTGAAGCCTAAAGTGGGCGGAGCCGGCCGTCGCCATCTTGGCCTCGCGTCACCTCGCGTAGCAAAGAGGCGGGGCTTGGTTGGATCTTAGGAGCCTGGCTATCTGAAATCACGCCCACCTAGCTCGACGTGATCGAGTTAGCTTGATTGGGAGCTAATGCTATATGCTACTGACACTATCAAGTCTGCGACTGCACAGGGTCTCGCGCTAAAGTGACAGTTGATGATGTAAAGCCAATTAAAAGTTCCTGTTTTTGCCCTTCGAAATATTAAAATAGTTAAAAGACATGGCTACAAGTGAGACTGTGTATCGTATCGTGATTCTGTAACTTACTATGTATTATGCAGTAACTTAATATTGTGTGTGTGACAGACAGTGATTTATGTGCATAACGTTACATGTCAGTCACTCCTTTTTTACAGTCTGGTCCGTCAGCACGGCATCGCTAGTCAAGTTCATAGAGAGCTATTCAGTCCATTTTAGATTCTGATTTTGGCCGCCTCTCAAATGGGTTAAACCATAGATACATTAACTTACCGATGATGTTCAAGTTAATGCGCGCTATAAATCCGCGCTCATTCAAGGATGTGCATTTATTGCATGGACAGAGAAAGCACCGACACCTGCAGGATTTCATCTGTACATTATCAGTATAATCTGTTCCGTGAGAGCAGAACAAGCCTTTATATATCTATTGACGTTTTTAAATCTGAAAACTCCAACAAGCAACGAAATTGTCAGACATCCATTAGTGCATGTTCACAGAGGAAAACAACTCAAATAGCGCTGGTTGTTCTCTCGAACGATACTCAACGTCAACGGCGGAATCCAAAGGCATGGGTGAAGTAATGGTTGTATTAAATTGAATGAAATAATCCCGAAAAAAAGCACAAACACTGCAGAGATGGCAAGTCCAGCAGCTAAAATTTGCCGTCTTCTTGACGGTCTGTTAATACAATTAACCCCACAGGCCACAGCAAGACATTATAATTGTGAAATAATCCCGAAAAATCACAAACACGGCAGAAATGCTAAGATTAGTGGCTGGAATGTATTTATTTTTACGATAAATTAGCTGAGGTAACGTGACGGCTAACAGACAGCAGACCAGGCACGTGCACAGGTAGGGCTCAACCTGTGCAGAGCACATGCCCTTTTTGCTCTTACACTCGAAGTGCCCTTTCTTTGGTGGTGTTTTTTTTTTTTTTTTTTTTTTTATATAAATCAATGCTATTGGTCACCCTTTACGTCTGTCTGTCTGTTTTAAAATATTTAGCTATAAAGATTATAAGAGCTTGTGTAAATCTTGTTCGATCCTCAAACTGTCAGTAAAGCTGATAACTCCGCCCCCGCTATCGTGAATGAATGAAATGAAGCTCCGCCGCAGCCGCACAGCAGACAGCAGCTGAACGAAGTTTTGCAAGGGTAAACATCTTGTTGTTTGAATGAGTACTAAACACTTTGTCTATAAAAGCTAATATTTTATTTATTTCATGTCTGACTGAGACATGAGGAACCTGAGAGAGAGGTCTAGGCTAGAATTTTCCATCTAGTCATAGCCAATACATAGCATAGCCTACACTTAAATAGCCTGTGCATACACGGTAGCATTTCATCTTTTATAAAATGCGATTTTGGCCAAATGTATTTTACAACGGGGAAAACTGAGCGCCTATGTAGCTACAACAAACTAGTAACCTTCACTAGTAGATGAAAATGTAATGATGCCGCCGGAACCGTTTTAATGACGGACAAAATGCACATTTGCACACATTTGCTGGTCAAAAACCCCGTAACTGTATTTGAGTTTGACTTTTGTAAAATGTTAACAATATAGTGATAAGTAATACAACAACATATAATTTGTTTTTACCATCAAAAAATCATAAGCACAGGCGCGCCCCGCGCTGTTTTGTACTGAAACTACACAAAGCGACTGAGTGATTCTCGTCACCTAGTAACGTATAATTTTAAGATATTTTCTTCTTTGATTTATGATTGCTGATACACTTAATTTATTAACATTTCATCTTGTTGTGGTAATAATATAAAATTATGGTTAATTCAAGGCTGTTAATATGCACATATTTGCTATATCGTTTTTTTAATCTATAGTATCCAATACTCTCCACTCGTCCTCACATGTATAAATGGAGTAAACATGGTTTTACTACAGTAATGTTGTAGTAGTAACTAAAAAAAACAGGCCAGTTTTTGCCAGGTAGGCGGATACATGTTGGATATGCTATAGTAATGGTATATGGCTATAGTTTCTTATAATCTGGAATTGAGTTGGACATATTTAAATTATATTTCTAAATAGTTTGTCAAAAATACTTGACTCATGTTTATGTGTGACATTGAGATGAGGGGAAGGTAGAACAATGTTAACCAAATAATACAAATTAGCTTAAAACCAAACAGAATAGCTAAAAAAAAAAAATCTTGAACTTTATGTGAATATATATATTATTTTTTTCTCTGGTGCATTGACTTCTCAAATATTTTATATATATATATATATATATATATATATATATATATATATATATATATAATATATATATATATATATATATATATATATATATATGTCAGGGTTGCTGCAGGTAGCTGAAGACGAGGACAAGGGCTTCAATATAATAGATTTATTAAATAAACTTCAAAACATCCAAAAACAAACGAGAACAAAAGAACAGAACTCCAGGACTTCAGGGTTAACATACAACCATACATTGACGACGATCGACAAACACTGAGGGAGAACACAGGGCTTAAATACACAAGGAATAATTGGATAATTAACAGAACACAGGTGAGAAAACTGAACACAAACGAGGAGCGGGAAAACTTAACAGGACTAAACCAAAAATCACAAAGACAGGGGAAACCAAGATCACAAAACATAACTCAAACACACTGAAACGTGACAGTACCTCCCCCCTCCCCGAAGGCGCGTCCTCGCGCCGTATAACATCCAAAGGGGTGGGAGGGTGGGCGCCCTGGAGGCTGACGAGGGCATGGTGCAGGTCCAGGAAGCCTCCAGGGCAGAGCAGGCTGTGGGCGTGGCCACGACGGTGCAGGCTGTGGGCGTGGCCACGACGGTGCAGGCTGTGGGCGTGGCCAGGGCGGAGCAGGCTGTGGGCGTGGCCACGACGGTGCAGGCTGTGGGCGTGGCCATGGCGGAGCTGTGGGACCCTCGGGCGTCCAGGGCGGAGCTGTGGGACCCTCGGGCGTCCTGGGTGGAGCTGTGGGACCCTCGGGCGTCCAGGGCGGAGCTGTGGGACCCTCGGGCGTCCTGGGTGGAGCTGTGGGACCCTCGGGCGTCCAGGGCGGAGCTGTGGGACCCTCGGGCGTCCAGGGCGGTGCTGTGGGACCCTCGGGTGGCCATGGCGGTGAGGACCCCTCGGGTGGCCACGGCGGTGAGGACCCTTCGGGTGGCCACGGCGGTGAGGACCCTTCGGGTGGCCACGGCGGTGAGGACCCTTCGGGTGGCCATGGCGGTGAAGACCCTTCGGGTGGCCACGGCGGTGAAGACCCTTCGGGTGGCCGTGGTGGTGAAGACCCTTCGGGTGGCCATGGCGGTGCAGGCTCTTCGGGTGGCCATGGCGGTGAAGACCCTTCGGGTGGCCACGGCGGTGAAGACCCTTCGGGTGGCCACGGCGGTGAAGACCCTTCAGGCGGTCGTGGTGGTGAAGACCCTTCGGGTGGCCACGGCGGTGAAGACCCATCAGGTGGCCACGGCGGTGTTATTTTTCCGGGCCTCCGTGGATCTTTGGCCGGCCACGGCGAAGGCGTATAGCCCCCCCCCAAAATTTTCTTGGGGAGAAGGACAGGTTCAGGAACGGAAACAGACTTGACATCAACGGGCGCTGGGTCAACGGGGTCTGGGTCAACGGGCTCTGGGTCTGGGTCAACGGGCTCTGGGTCTGGGTCAACGGGCTCTGGGTCTGGGTCAACGGGCTCTGGGTCAACGGGCTCTGGGTCTGGCGCTGGGTCAACGGGCTCTGGCTCTGGCGCTGGGTCAAAGGGCTCTGGCTCTGGCGCTGGGTCAACGGGCTCTGGCTCTGGCGCTGGGTCAACGGGCTCTGGCTCTGGCGCTGGGTCAACGGGCTCTGGCTCTGGCGCTGGGTCAACGGGCTTTGGCACATCATGGGATTCGGAACTGGGCGGGGCCAGCACATCAGGGGACTCGGAACTGGACGGGGCCAGCACATCAGGGGACTCGGAACTGGACGGGGCCAGCACATCAGGGGACTCGGAACTGGACGGGGCCAGCACATCAGGGAGCTTGGGGCTGGATTCATGCTCTGGCGGGCAGGCGACGGTCTCTGGCTGGACGGTCTCTGGCTGGACGGTCTCTGGCTGGACGGTCTCTTGCTGGACGGTCTCTTGCTGGACGGTCTCTGGCTGGACGGTCTCTGGCTGGACGGTCTCTGGCTGGACGGTCTCTGGCTGGACGGTCTCTGGCTGGACGGTCTCTGGCTGGACGGTCTCTGGCTGGATGTGGCTGACGTGAACCCCAGCCTCGGCAGCCATCTTTTGGGCTAATCGCACTGACATCAGCGGGGGATCAGTCATATTGGATATCAGCCGGGGAAGTCCAGGGACCGATCTGGTGGCAGGGCTGATGCGGTGTGCAGGCTCTGGCGGGCAGACGATGGGCTCTGGCGTTAGCGTGCAGGTGATGGGCTCAGGCGCTGGCGTGCAGGTGATGGGCTCAGGGGCTGGCGGGCTTGGAACTGATTGGAGTGGGAGATCTTCCACGAGGTATTCAGATCCACACGACCACAGCGTGTGATCCACGAACTCCAGGAAGGATAGATGGAGGTCCCTTACCAGAAATATCTGGACTCGCGGGTCCTTCAGACCACCCCAGAAACTCCGTTTTAGCTCCTCCTCATCCTGAGTCATATCATCATATAACTTTATATAAAGTCCTGCATATTCTTCAAGTGAGCGCTCTTGTTGGAGAAGAATTGGTATTTCCATGGGGCTCACTTTCTTTTCTTTTTTAGTGGTCGATCGTTCTGTCAGGGTTGCTGCAGGTAGCTGAAGACGAGGACAAGGGCTTCAATATAATAGATTTATTAAATAAACTTCAAAACATCCAAAAACAAACGAGAACAAAAGAACAGAACTCCAGGACTTCAGGGTTAACATACAACCATACATTGACAACGATCAACAAACACTGAGGGAGAACACAGGGCTTAAATACACAAGGAATAATTGGATAATTAACAGAACACAGGTGAGAAAACTGAACACAAACGAGGAGCGGGAAAACTTAACAGGACTAAACCAAAAATCACAAAGACAGGGGAAACCAAGATCACAAAACATAACTCAAACACACTGAAACGTGACAATATATATATATATATATATATATATATATATATATATATATATATATATATATATATATATATATATATATATATATATATATAATATATATATATATAAAAATATATAAATATACAGTATATTGTATATATATTGTGTGTATATATATATATATATATTGTACTTATATGACCTTTGATTACTTGGAAAAAAAAGGGAGGGGGGGGGTGCCTTTTTTTTTAGTTTCAGCACATGCCCCTCAAAAGGTCTGTGCACGGCCCTGCAGCAGACACACGGCTAATGACGACTAACGACAGCAGCGGGGAATCCACCTGTCACTCAAAAGTGGACACACCCTTAATTATGCAGAACTTTAAATATTAATCAACTAAACGGATGAGTTATAAAATAATTCACCCCCCTCACAGTTGTTATGAAGGGCAAAATTAGCTGTATAGACCAAAGCCACATAGAGAACCAGGCTGTAAACATGTTTTTTTCTGCTGTGAAGTTGGTATTTTTAACATGGGGGAGATACAGATTTGACTCACTTCTGCAGCCAGCCTCAAGCGGCCAGTCAGTGAATTGCAGTTTAACTCACTTCCGTGTTGGTTTCAAGAGAGAGACGGGGATGTTGCCGCTTGGCCAAAAGTAACATCCTCTCACAAGTTAGAAAGAAAAGACAAAGCCAATCAGTTTAGCGATGTTCATGAGGCGGGACTCAGATCTATTAAACGTTTGTGTAATTGGCCTTTTTTTGAACAATGACAAGCCGGAATGAAAACAAGCCGAAATGAAATAGGAGTAACGAGGCTATTTTAAAATGTAAGGAGTAGAAAGTACAGATAATTGCGTGAAAATGTAAGGAGTAGAAGTAAAAAGTCGGCTGAAAAATAATTACTCAAGTAAAGTATAGATACCCAAAATTTCTACTTAACCCTCTGGGCTTCTTCGTAAATGTCAAAATGTCTTCTTCGTAAATGTCTTCCTCCCGGTCAAAAACGGACGAAGCCGTTTTTTAGAGTTTTTTATGATACTTTGCATTAATTGTATAATTTTGATGAGCTATTTTTTCTATTAGAATTAATATATTTTTTTATTATTAAAAAAAAAAATGATTGAAAAAAAATTATTTTTTCAAAAAATGCAACATTTCACATCAAAATAGGGTGCAGGCTGCATGCAAAAAACAATTAAAGTGAGAAGACCGCCATCCAGTGGCTTTAAAAATATATAAATGTGTGCAATGTCCTTAACGGCCTATAGCTTCCTATATAAATACATAGAAAGGCTTTTTGATTCTTATTGTTGTTTTAGACAAGATTTCTCTATCTTATTCTTTTTTTTTATTTAGATATATATTTAGATATTTTAAAAGACTACTTTTAATTTTTATTTTTTATTTAGATAAGTATTAGGTTTTGCATTATGATTACAATTAAACAATAATATTTGGTTAGAAAGGGAACACATTGCAAACTTTTTTGTTACTTAGTATTTGATCATTAAAAAATCGAACAAAATAAGGGATGGATAGTGATAATTCAAAACACTTTATACAGACATTTTGCAATTAATTGGTATTTTATTCATTTTAATTCTATAAATGGTAATAAAAACTTTAGAAGGGAACAGCAATTATGATTGAGCATCAAAAACATAAAATAACATAACAGCAAACAATCATTATCAAACTGTAGGTTTAAAAATAGGAATAAAAATGTAATAATAATAAACATTATTTTAACTATATACATACAAATTTTAATTATTTTAATTATTGTTAACGGGACAAGTCTTCTAATTTTCCTAAACGGTGTACTACATCAATTAGCTTGTGAGATTTGCCAGCAAAAGCATATATCCAGTATATCCAGAACTTTCTGTCTGACATTTTCACCTGTATGTTCAGGTAGACCATGGAGTCGCAGATTCCACCTCCTCTTGTATCTGGAAAGAACCTGTACTGTTCTCCAATTCACTGATTATTTTTTCGGCAATTGTCACCCGCCTATCAACTCGCTTCACTTTTCCCTTTACATCTTTAATTTCTTCTACAGAAATTTGACTTATATCTTTACCTCCTCAGTGCCCTTGTCAGGATGTCGGCTATTTCATTGATGGACTTGAGAGATGTTATTATCATCGTGGCTAAATGGGATTGGAAATCCTCATTATCATCAATGCTGCCTTTTTTGTGAATTGGTTCCTTTATTGGAGTTTCAGGTAAAGGAATGTAGTGCGACTCAAAGTCCACAGTACAGGCACCGAGGTTTAAAGATGAATCCATAAACTTATTTTTGCATTTCTTATCTTTTGTCATAGTCCAAAAACCCTCCCGGAGGTTAGAACACACACTGACGAACAAGATAAAATTGACAACTGGCGAAGGAAAATGAAATGTGTTAACTATCAAAAATGTACCCAAAATGGAAAGTTCACGACAATAAACTTCCCAAAAACAGAAAATAAAAAATAAGTAACAAAACAAACTCCCAAGTGGTCAGAAAGGGCTTCTAAGTAAAAAGTGTGTTGTATTAAGGGATATGCACTTAGAAATACAAGTTAAAAGCCAGGACTTGCTCAGTCATTATGTTAAGTGATTATACTTGTATATCTGTAAAATATTGAGGCATTGCATGCATAATATCACTAATTGTTATACTTTCAGCTAAATTTGATGACTCTAGATGTTGCAATGTATGGATAACACGGCTATAGTACTACAATGCCTGTGTTCTCTGCATATAAATGACATTGTTATCTTGAATATGTAATAATTTATATATTGTTATTTCTATTTCATTCAGAACCACTACTGTTTAAATGTGCCTGCAAAATACAACACATTAAAGAGATTTACGTCTCTGACCGGATGTCTTGTGACTTGTCACTTTCCACCAGAACATAATTCATTATAGATCACTGCAAAACCTCATCAAAATACTCTGACAGGTTTATGATCTGTGTATTAAATCTGATAATTCAATTGAGAAAAGATATGATCTGCTTCACTTTATCATTCATAATCTGTTATTGTGTTTCCTCACAGACTTATTTATGTTGCCTACATCACCTTAACCAGGTGAGTGTTTTTCAACTGTGTGTAATACTGTAACTACACCCATTAAAACAATCTTGAGAAAATACCTCTAAAACATAAGCAGTTATTAGGATACTTCTAGAAATGAATGGGATACTTTTAATAACAATTCCAGTCTCACGCGAGAAATCACAGACGCATTATCTTGCATTATTTTCTTACCACATCTCGCGTGTTTGGTTGTGAAACGTAGTTTGCGGACCAGGGGTGCGTTTCCCGAAAGCATCGTTAGCCAACTATGGTCGCAAGTTCCGTCGTTGTTAGCATAGTTCAACGAGTCTGTGTTTCCCGAAACCATCGTTCCAACGAACATTCGCAAACAGCATCGCAAAGTTGTGTGGTTGGAACGACAGCTCTCGAGCTGTCGTTAGAAGCATAGTTTCTAATTTTTATAACATGTGGGCTTAATAAATTATTATCTTGAGCCAAATAAGCAAGCTGACATTCAGTACAATCTATATCTTTTATTTAGAATACATACAAATGTAATTTACGTCTTTTAGTTTGTCAAAAGATTTGAAGTACCGTGTTTGAAGACTGCGCATGTGCGAACGTGCTCTACTATGTAAGAACGAGCTAAATATTGAGTCTGGTAATCAAGCAAAATAACTGAGAAAATTTAGAAATAGTCCTCAGATGACATGTCTGTAATTTATATAAACAAATCGAGCGTTAATTGGATCTCAAACCGTTTCATTAAAAGTAGTTATATTACTCCACCACGTGCGAGACATCATAAACCAACGTGGTTGAACGATACTTTGCGACAATACGTTTCGGGAAACAGTCGCGACTAGCTAGTTGATTTCTCCAACGATGCATCGTACTATGGTAGTGAAGCAGCGAGTTACATAGTTGTACGGGAAACGCACCCCAGACCGAGTTGTCCATAGACCTAATAGAGAGTAGACGCCCTATCGACCGCTACTGCCTACTAGCGCAGACGAGGCGTGGGGCCGCCATCTTAGACCGGTCACCCGCTCTGCTCAGTAATCTGTTTGGCAGGTGCAATGAGCTGTCAGCGCATTTAATGCATCATATCTCACTGAATACCGACCTGATTTTCATGCAGAGGTTTTTGCTGCAAAGGTCATACGTGTAGCTATGATACAGGACACATGGTAGAAATACACAAAATACAACCAATAGTACGGTAATGTTAAATCTTACTTGTGAAAAGTAATCCCCCGAGCCCTATTTGAATATGGTCCGCCGATTTGAGCAGGAATATGCTGTACAGTGCTCTGGCATCTACTGCTGCTATATGCAACACAATTAGGACTATGACCGGTTAAAGATGGCGGCCGCATTTCTTGCTCCCAGCGGCCAATAGCACGTCTAGTTCTATATTATGTCTATAGAGTTGTCGGCGATTCTTTCTCTTGAAAAGACATGCAATGTGAACCCCCCTGTCGCCGATCCATTGTGCAGTGTTCACACAGCAGCCCCAGAATAGTTTTTTTCTCATTAAAAAACTGATAAATGGAGCAAAAAACGTTTTTGAGGGTGAGCAAAAAAACGTTGTTTTGTGTGTGTTAAAATTAAGAGGCTAAAATGGCAATTTATCACATATTGACCACTACTGTTGACTTAAAGCTGCAGTCCGTAGCTTTTTTGGGTTAAAAACTATCCAAAATAAATTGAGCAAGTACATATCGAGCCAGTGTTCAAAACTATCTGCTTGCCTTAGCTCGATTCAAAACGGTAAGTTTGTAATAATGTTTTTGATTCCAGTGGTACTGGTGGATCTCTGTGGGAAATTTGAGTCATTGAGTCATTGAGTCATTACGTCACAACTATACACTTAAAGAAGGCATGGGCCTTCCGCGGGACAGCCTCACATTCTCCTCAAAACAAATCGACTCTCTTCTCTTTTTATTTTTTATTTTTTACAATACAGGCTTTCTGACAACCAGCCCATTGTAGTGGGGTAAGAAGAACATGAGTCTTTTTTTAAATATATATTTTTCTTTTATACTACTATGCATTTGGATTTGGATTTCATTCATATGTATGTAAATTTCCTGATTTAAAACAGCCCAGATGGTAAAGGTGTTCCTTGGGCACCATGGTTGGCCCCAGTTGTATGGGAAGGAACTTTTGATCCCACATTGATTGATTCAAACTACAAACAACTAAACATCACCATAGCAACTACAGTCTTCGCTCTTGGAAAGTGAGTATATATATCTCCCATCTCTGATCTATATTGACTTTAAATTTGAACAATATTAAATCATCAGCATTGCTGGAAGGGCATTTGTTACGTTTTTAGCATTTATGCTGCATAAACATAAAGGAAAGTTTATGGATAAAAAATAAATGGATAACCTTAACTTTCAGATCTAAAAGCTGAGGTAACTCAGGGTGAATGTACAGTATATTTGTGTTCATTGTATAGTCTTTCTTAATAAACTGCCAAAAGGGGAAAAGAAATTCTAATATTTTGCCAGTTTATTACATTACAATTGTGTCTCTCTCCCTCTCTGTTTTTCAGGTATACACGGTTTCTTAAAGATTTCCTGGAGTCTGCAGAGCAGAATTACTTTGTTGGATTTCGTGTGCATTATTATGTGTTCACTGATCACCCAGAAGAGGTTCCTGCAGTGAAACTGAGTGAAGAACATCATTTGACGGTGTTGACAGTTCCTAGTTCTAACAGATGGCAGCAGATCAGTTTGAGCAGGATGGCAAGACTGGAGAAACTGATTGAGACTCGACTTTTCAATGAAGCCGACTATATTTTCAGCCTTGATGTGGATTCAAAGTTTTATGGTCGCTGGGGGGTGGAGACTTTGAGTCGTCTGGTAGGTGTCATACATCCATGGTTTTATGGTACACCTCGTGAAAGATTCGCATATGAACGCCGACCAGAGTCTCAAGCTTTCATTCCTTATGCAGAGGGGGATTATTATTATGGCGGGGCTGTGATCGGTGGTTTAGTGAAAGACGTGTATCAGCTTGTTAAAACCTGCCGGGAGCAGCTGGACATTGATGCATCTAAATCCATTGAGGCAGTATGGCAGGAGGAGTCTCATTTGAACAAATATTTCCTTTATAACAAACCCAGTAAACTGCTTTCACCCGAGTATCTGTGGGATGACAAAAAATATAGACGAAGGGAGATCAAAATCATTCGCTTCTCTCAAATTATCAAAAACTATAATGAAATTCGTTCAAACCCATAGCAGCTGTTAACTGAAACATGCAAAAAACAAAATCTGCCAAATATTTTTCCATCCGTTGCACAACATTTGCTGCCTGATGGATAATATATAGGCTATATATTATCAGACTTATTTTTTTACTTCACTAAAGTGCAAAGAGCAGCTTCCCAGCTAACAAAAATATGTTCTTAGAATGGTTTGCTAAAATTCCAATTAGGTTATGAAAACGCTATTTATGAATATTTTTTTTAAACGTTTAATTTTTTTTTTTACATATTAAGAAAAAAAATTTGAGTACCTGGAGTGCTACCCACTGAGTCACTGTGCTGCCCTGTTTCTACTTATTTTTATATGAATTCAAGTGATAAAAATGATTAAAATGTAAGAAATTAATTTCTTACAGCCACAGGTATGGATTTCAAAGTAACAGGATTTTTAAGTACTAAAAACTGTGTTGACACATTTGTCCAGAGTGTTTACAATTTCTAAGTGCATTCTAAGAGAATTCCTGCATCACATTATGTAAACAGAAATTTATGACAACTGCAGATGCGCTGATATCATGGCAGTCTATCCATAAACACAGACCTCTACTTTCCAGAAAGTTCCCAGCATGTTATTTTTAGTTTTTTTTTATAACATTTAAAGTTCTGAATGTTTAAAATGTTCAAAATGATACAATGGACAAAACAAACTGGTGAAAGATTTGCATGGTTTTCTATTTATAAAAAAGAAAAAAAGTTAAAAACTTATCTAACATTGGAAGTGATGTAATTCTTATTCCCAAATTACAAATATTTGTACTTTGCAGGATATTTTTTCACATTTATTTTCATTTTTATCTCTGGGTTTGGGTTTCATCATACATCAGTTTGGTCATATGTGTTCTGTCTCTGATGTATGTGGAATGAATGTCACTGTGATCCATTAAAGAGTATAAAGTTCACTCAAAAATGAAAATTCTGTCATTATTTTCTTTATGTTGTTCCAAATCAAAGTCCCTGTGAAGCAGTGACCGTGAGAGGAAAGGGTCTTCACGTTCTGATTTTGCAGAGGAAAACATCTCAGTTACGTATGGTAACCCTGAGGAGGGAACAGAGACGTAAGTCTAGATTGACGAATGGGGATTGCTTGCGAGAGCCTATCTTCTTCGAGTGAAAGGAAACGAGCCAATGCACATTGGCATGCGATAATTGCACCAGCTGCTGTGCATCGCGGTGTGAGCATACAATGAGCAGCAGGTGCCTCGCATCCTTGTTTTTCCGCTGAGGAGTCAGACCTGTGACTCAGCCGTATAGCGGAAGTTCAGCAACTGTGGTAAAGGGTACTTGCGTCTCCATTCCCTCCTCGAGGAACGAGGGTTACAATACGTAACCAAGACGTTCCCCTTCGTCAGTCACTACGAGTAATTCTAGACTGACGAATATCTACCCAAACGCCAAAGCTGCTGTCTCTTCCAGTGCTCCGCTTTAGCCTCCTGTCATGACCGCAGTGTTGGGCAGAAATAGGAGCTCTAAGCAGAGAGGATTAGTGTAACAAGGTTCGTTGTTGTGGAAAGAAGGAGGCTGGACCCAGCGAACATTTAACAGCTTTAATAACTAAATAAAATAAATGCAAAACAAAAGTATAAGCCAGCAGCCCCTCACGGATGACTGCTGGCTACACAAAACAGAAACAAAACACAACTTAAGTTCAGACCTGTCCTCTCTCGATCTTTACTGTCGTCGCTCCTCCTTTATGCTTCCGCTCCTCTGTGAGAGATACGAGACCGGTCCGTTGTGCAGGTGTCGCTCATTCTCAATCACGCCACCGGCCTCGCGCCGTCCTCCCACGCCCCTCGGCCTCATCCTGCTCGCCACAATCAGTCACTGCTGTTCCGCAAGACCCACTCAGTGTGACTTATTGTATAACGCTGGGAAAGCGTGCCCTTGGGGAAGGGAACGCTGCAACAGCCACATCCTACACCGGAGGCAGGCACTGGGACGGATACACATATGGACTAGCCAAGCAGGGTAGTACAACATATGTCAGTCTCTGGGGTGGTTCCAGCCATAGTTATAGGGGGAAAGACGAGGGAAAGACACGGCACGTCCGCAGAGGAGCTGATTGTGGAGGAATACACATATACCGCTACATATGGACACCCAGCCTAACACAGGTTCCACAATGCATAAGAGTGTAGGCCTGGCATCAGACGCTCCACAACGTCTGACTGCCGCAGGGGTGACGGAGAAACTAACAGGGTTAGCCATTTCAAGGGAACACTACTGGAGCAAATAGAGCTCCAGTAGAACTACTGGAGCAGCTAGGGCTGGGTCTTCCTCCTCCGAAGGCAGCGCTTGCAGGTTCACTACCTGGTCCCTGAAGGCACTGGCAGGAATCTTGGGCACATATCCAAGCCGGGGTCAGGACGTGAGAGTTGACCCGAATTCTAGGCACGATTCGTCGACCAAAAATACTTGCAGGTCCCCTATACCCTCTCGATGGAAGCCAGAGCAGTCAGGAGCACTGTCTTTAGTGACAGGATCTTTAACTCAGCTGACTGCAGTGGTTCAAAGGGAGGTCTCTGCAGTGCGCTGAGAAAGCAGGTCCATCCTCAGAGAAATGGGCCAAGGTCCGGTTGGGCCAATACGGCGCAACTAACAAGACCCGCTCCTCGTCCACCCTGACTTTGCGCAGTGTCTGTGCGAAAAGGCTCACTGGGGGAAATGCATACTTGCTTAGGCCAGGTTCAGCCACAGGTGTCGCTCCTAGACCACTAACGTGGACATCGCCCGACCCAGGGAGTGTGCAGTTGATTTAGTTGCCAGAGTTAGTTGCAAAATCCCTGGATCAGAACTACCCTCATGCAATTCCTTGAGCGCCTTTGCCTGGTAGACCTGCAGGATCACCATGGCATGCAGGGCGGAGGCAGCTTCTCCACAGGCTGAGTAAGTCTTGTAGTCTTGAGAGCGGACGAAAACTTACATGCCCGGGAGGGGAGGTGCGGATTTCCCCGCTAGGAGTTAGCAGTCTTGGGACACAGCTGCATCACCACAGTCCGTTCCACCGGGGGGATCTCCACGTAACCCTTAGCTGCTCCGCTGCCGCTGAGGGTAGTAGAGGGAGAAAGAGGCACCAGAATGGTTTCGGGCAGAAAAAGGTGCTGTCCATGCTCTGGTAAACTCCTCTTGCACTTCCAGAAAGAAAGGCACTGGGGCGGGGCGGGGCGCTGAGAACCAGCACGGGCCGCCCCCAAATACCAATTGTTCAGCTATGAAGGTTCGGGACATGCTAGAGGGTTCCACTCGAGCCCGACACTTGCGGTGGCCCGGGAAAGCATAGGACCCGTGAGTGTCCATCATCATCAGATGGAGCTCCAAAAGAAACGACTGGGACATCGCGGAAGGCCCAGTGCGCTCTCTTGAAGGCTCCGCGGGAAGCGTTATAGAGGAATGAGGGGCCTGAATGAGGGCTTGTCAGGAATGAGGGGCCGAAGAGACTGGCTCGGCGGGTTACCTCTCACTGTGATCCTCAGGTCACCAAGGCTATCAACCGAAGATCAGGGAATAAGCGAAGGGGCTCCACCTCTTTCGAGGTAACGGAGTCTCAACCGTAACGCCATGATGGTCATGTTTCCGCAATGAGAACATGAGTCATCCATGAGCGCCATTTCAGCTTGTCTATAGCCCAAGCACATGCTACAGTGATCATGCCCATCAGCCGTAGTCAAACATTGGCCGCATCCAGATACACACGATCTGAATGACATCTTGAAAAAGACGCAGAGAGATCTTGTTAGCTCTTTCAGAAGTGCTTAGTTGCTGAAACGCACAGGGGGATAGCCGCGGCTACACACAGCGAAATAGTGCAATCCTGTGTGAGCACTCACTCTCTATGTCACGCCCTCCAAACCAACAAAGCTGTGAAAACAGCTGTTTTTGCTCACAACCATTGACAGGAGAGATCACGACCACCGTTGGTCGTACCTCACAACCAACACCAAAACACAGAGGCTTCCTTGCAGAGACTCGATAATCACTGTAGAAATCTTGCAGGAGACAGGAACAGTATTCATGGTCTGGCTCCGAAGCGAAAGACAAGGATGCGAGGCAGCTGCTGCTCATTATATGCTTTATATGCAATTATATGCAATTATCGCATGCCAATGTGGATTGGCTCGTTTACTTTCACTCGAAGTAGATAGGCTCTCGCAAGCGATCCCCATTCGTCAATCTAGACTTACTCGTAGTGACTGACAAAAGGAAACTATAGTGTGATGAGGAATGAAAGCAGCAAAAACTTTACAGTGGATAGAAAACGTATGAATGAGTTACGAAATAATAAGCCTCAGTCTGAAGGAACTAATGAGACTAATGAAATAATTATATATATAATGAACTAATGAGAGTTAGTTGACATGTAGTTGCAAAGTTACTTATAGTCAACCGAATGTTCAAAAAGGACCATCAAAATAAAGTGTTACCTTTTTTTGTTTTGTTTTTTACCAGAAGGTCCCGTTAATACTTTGATTAAAAAATGAAAAGTGAATTGTTCACAATAAGATCATGCATTTAGAAAATAGATAGGGTGAATATTTATTTCATGCTGACTTTATAATCTGACCAACTAGCGGTTAGCCAATGAGTAATGTCTTACTTTTTAGATTCAAATAAATCTACATTTTTATGTAACTGATATTTAAAGTTATGACCTGTCTTAAAGAAAAGAAGACTTTTTTTTACTGCCTGACAAGTATTATTAAAGAGAAGTTTAACGAAGATTGGGGATATTCAAATTAACGAACCAATCATTAATACCATTGATCAGCCCTACCTAACGTGGATGTTTTTTTCCACTAATAAACAAACATTGTTATGTTATTTTGATTGATACTGTGAAGCTGCTTTGATACAATCTATATTATGAAAAGCGCTATATAAATATACTTGACTTGACTTGAAGATATACTTCTCCCACGCCTGATTCTCTTAACGGGATAATTCTCCATAATTGTCCGCCTACAGAACTGTAAATTCACAAAGGTTGCCAGTGGTGCTACTCTGCAACACTTGTAAGACTTTTCTAAGCAATCATGGATTACATGATTGATTTGTGTTGCAACAGGGCGGTGCTTGTTAGTTCCCAGCATGCTTAGCATATGTTTGAATTAAGAGACAATAAGTGTTAAAATTAGGTGTTATTTTATGTTTTTTTTGAGACAAGGAGAAAAGGAGAAGACTTGATAGTGTGTAATTGTGTTTAATGTTAAATAACATTGGAATTATTAGAACCATTTAAATTACAGTGGGTTACCATTGTGGGGAAGAGTGGAGCATTTTGTTTGGCTGTGGACTAATTTATTTATGTTATACTGCTTTCTTTGGTTGAAGGTGCATGTGAGTCTTGAATGAATGAATGAATGAATGAATGAATATAAAGAAATAAGTGAATCATGTCAGGAAGCCTTTAAAAATTCACATTGAGACTACTTTATTTGGGTCGTTTAAAATTACTTAATTCCATGATGTTGAAGTTACATGAACAAATTAAGTTTGTTTAACGTAACCCAGTTATGTGGAACCTGTTGACGGAAAAAAAATTAATGGGCTCCTTGCACGTAACTACTTCCTTACCGGAAATGCGGCCTCGTCTTTTCCGGCGCTATTCTACACTATGAGATGAGATGTTTACAAGAGTTGCCGAAACTTACAATAACGGACGTACATCGCCTTTGTAGGTCCTCCTCCAAATCACCTACCAGCAAATTAGAGAGAAGGGCTTTAAAATGTATGCCTCTTCATATATCCACGGATATGAAGGTAAGTCTACAGTATATATCTCAAACTTTATGGCTTACGTTAGTTTGCTAGCTTACATTAGGCTAATAAACAACCGCGGGCTGACAGAATATGCGTGTTATAATGTTGTACTGTTTTCTAGTATTAGGCGGAAAATGTCTACGTTGTGTATGTACGCCTTCAAACCAGAAGAGAGCGAGCCGTATTTACCCGTTGCGGACATGACGTCAGGTTGCTATGTGCAAGTAGCCCATTAAAGCCAACATATAATTTTTTTGTATTTAATAAAAAATATATATAATTGAAATTAAGAAGCTCACCTGCCATAAGTCTCTGCTTTACAAAAGATTGAGCTGAACATACTGTACCACGAAGAAGTCTTCTGTAACCTAATTACTGTATGAATATTCAATTGCTTATTAAATAGAACAGATTTGATTTACTTTACTTAACCTGAGAATAATTCAAATAAGCTAAAGGGTGTTTAAAATTGCACACCATAATAAAATACTAATATGTTATATATATATATATATATATATATATATATATATATAATATATATATATATATATATATATATATATATATATATATATATATATATATATATATATATATATACATACATACATGCATGTGTGGGCATTTATATAATAATTATACACAGTACACGCACATGTATTATGTAAGCACAAACTTTTATTTTGGATGAGACAGCCCTCTGCTTTGATGATTCTGAAAGTGAAAAAGTTGCACAGTATATGACTGAAAGGAATAGTTCACCCTGAAATCATTGTCATTATTTTATCAATGTAGTTCCAAACACAAATTGTGTTACTTTAGCTCATTTAATTTAATTAAACTGAACAAGAGGCAAAAAAAACATAACCCCAAATCACAATTTCTCATTGAAGCAAAATTCATTGATCAGCAAGAAGCTGCCAAATACCAAGTGCCTAGCACTATCAACTATCACTGTATACATAATATATAAGCTCCTTCAGTATATCAACAGCTATCACATTTCTCAGTAATTACTCTTCCCTGAGAGTAAGTTCCCTCCCCAGCTCCTCCTCTCGTCAGTCAGGATTTGGATATATTGGGATTCTATTGGGTCATCAATGTAACTCAATTATGTTAAAACAGCATTTCATAAACCTGATTAAATTAGGTTACAACAACAACATTTTAATTTATAAATCAGGTAGAAATACCTTCATAAAGCTAAATAATATAGGCCTACTGAAGAACAGATGACAGATCTTATTTTTTTTTAAGCATGATCTCTCTCTCTCTCTCTGTGTGTGTGTTTTGGTGTGTGTGTGTGTGTTTTGTGTGTGTGTGTGTGTGTGGGGTGTGTGTGTGTGTGTGTGTGTGTGTGTGTGTGTGTGTGTGTGTGTGTGTGTGTGTGTGTGTGTGTGTGTGTGTGTGTGTGTGTGTGTGTGTGTGTGTGTGTGTGTGTGTGTGTGTGTGTGTGTGTGTGTGTGTGTGTGTGTGTGTGTGTGTGTCTGTGTGTGTCTGTGTCTGTGTGTGTCTGTGTCTGTGTGTTAAACCCTGAATGTCAAAATAAATTAAGCTCAAAAAGCTGAATTTATTTTCATCATGTCTTGTTAAATAGTTTATATATACTTGGTTTCTTGTAGTGTTTTGGAAATTATCTTTGTGCTGTTCTATGAAATATCTGCATTTCTTCTAGTGGTAGTAAAGTGACCCCTTCTGTTCAAAGTTGGATATTGCATGTAATATTGTTTAAGTCCTTATATGATGACATCACACATGAGCCTAGTTGCAGCAGATATGACAAGCCGTTTTGACTTTTATTCATTTCCAGGAAATGAATTCTTGATATCAACAATTCAATTTTCACTAGTTGAAATGATAATTCTTGATATCGGGAATTACATTTCCACTATATGCTAATTCTTGATGTCAACAATTACATTTCCGCCAGTAAAAACTATAATTCTTGACATCTGTAATATTGTCACTAGTTAAATGTCACCATATAGGCTGCCATTCAAATTCAGTTGTTGATATCAAGAATTGATTTCTTACTAGTTGAAATTCAAATTTCACATAACATAAATACAATTCTTACTTTTAATTTATAGATTATCATGACAGAATATGCTAATCAATGACTGAAGATAGTTAACTCCACAACAGAAACATGAATTACTCAAAAAAAAATTTAGAAACGTCCTGTTGCATCTACATGTTGTCACTTGTCTTGAGTCTCTCCATCATTGTCCGATTTGAAAATAAAAGGCTAAAAGTTTGAGATTTGCAGTGCTAATCACACACACACACACACACACACACACACACACACACACACACACACACACACACACACACACACACACACACACCACACACACACACACACACACTTGCTGATAATTTACTCACCCCCATGTCATCCAAGATGTCCATGTCTTTCTTCAGTCGAAAAGAAATTAATGTTTTTGATGAAAACATTCCCGGATTTTTCTCCATATAATGGACTTCAAGTTAAAATTAAAGTTTTATAAGCACAAATGCTCGCCTTGCGATGCGCATTCGTGACTCTCCTGTTCGAACTCGTTCATCAAAACGAACGAATCTTTTTTTGAGTCATTTCGTTCGTTGAATGAATGAAATGACTCGAAAAAAGATTCATTCATTTTGATGAACGAGTTTGAACAGTAGAGTCACGAACGCGCATCACAGAACAGAGCAAGGCGAGAATTTGTGCTTATAAAACTTTAACTTTTTAAATTATTTTTGAAATGAGTGATGGTTTCGCTAGATAAGACCCTTATTCATCGTCTGGTATCGTTTAAAGCCCTTTGAAGCTTCACTGAAATTGTCATTTGGACATTGAACCGTTTGGGTCCCATTGAAGTCCATTATATGGAGAAAAATACTGGAATGTTTTCATCAAAAACCTTTATTTCTTTTCGACTGAAGAAAGAAAGACATGGACGTCCTTCGGATGAGACGTTAAACCGAGGCCCTGACTCTCTGTGGTCATTAAAAATCCCATGGCACTTCTCGTAAAGAGTAGGGGTGTAACCCCGGTGTCCTGGCCACATTCCACCCATTGGCCCCTGCCAATCATGGCCTCATAATAATCCCCATCCACTGAATTGGCTCTATCACTCTCTCTCTCTCCTCTCCAACTATAGCTGGTGTGTGGTGAGCGCACTGGCGCCGTTGTACTGTGGCTGCCGTCGCATCATCCAAGTGGATGCTGCACACTGGTGCTGGTTGAGGAGAGAACCCCTGATATGATTGTAAAGCGCTTTGGGTGTACAGTAGTACATATGAAAGCGCTATATAAATGCCTCATTCATTCATTCATTCATTCATCTTGGATGACATGGGGGTGAGTAAATTATCAGCAAAAGTTTTTTTTTAAAGTGAACTAATCCTTTAAAGACAGACTCACATTAAACATGATACAGTAGTTTTGGATCAAGAGATGCTGTAACATCTGGTCCATCTGTCTGAAAAAGTGTTGGACCAAATACAGAGTTTCGTTGCTGAAGTATGTTCAGTCTTTAATCTGTGTATGTAAAGCTGTTGCGGTTCTCCTTCTGTGGATTATCCTTATTTGTTTTGTTCTGTTAATAATTTCTTAAGAGCTTCATCCAGATCCAAATCTCCTCATCATTCCTTTATCTATTGATGGGAGAAACGAAGCTTTTCGAAAGTTTGAATCTATTGAACCAATTGCTTCGCAAAATTATTCATTGTTTCAAAGCGCTCAAAACGCCACACACAGGTGAACGGTGTATTTCCATCAGAAACATGCAAATAAAAAAAATGTTTACAAACCAATTGTAAATGTTTTATTGAAAATGCAATTAGCAAAATGTATCGGTATAATCGGAGTAATTTGATTAAATTGTAGAGCTTGTTTTGTGAAGAGCTTGGTTGATCAGGCCAATAATATAATATTAACACTTCCTTTCATTATACAAATGTGTCATTAAAGTAACACCATGTAACTTTTGCTCTCGGGGTCCCCCTACAGTTGGGAAACAGTATTGTCTTCTACTATTGTCGTAAAATCTGTCATGGTTACACCAGGGGATGCACGTGCATTTGTTGACAAGCCGAAACCGTCTTTAGTTCTCGCGAGTTCTCACGTCTTGGGCAGACTACCAGCGTTGCGTGTGAAATGTCTTCATCCCTGGTATATTGGCATATATTTCAGCATGTTCCATATAAATATAATTTCATGGGTTTTATTTTTTTCAAACGCCAAAAGATCGCGTAGCTCACGTTTACAAGCTAGCGTCATTATCCTATTGGCTACTGTTTTACATAATGGATATGCTAATTCAATTCAATGTTTGTGTGGTAGATAATAGCCATATATTGTCAATATTATAATATCAAGCTACTATATAAGGGATAATGTATAGCGAGGCGGTCGTTATAGCGAATACCACCCCGACAGGCTGACTAGGAGCCCGACGCAAAGCGGAGCCTGAAGGGTTTGTATTCGCTATAACAACCACCTCGCTATTATTTATTATCCCGCTTATTACATGGCTACCTACCAAATAAATCAATAATTTGACTCAAAATTTGATTTAAAAATGATTGTATTGCTTCCGCTAAAGAAAATAGTCCATGGCAACGCTCTGTTTTTCATGGCAACGGTCTGTTATACTAAGCAGCGTCTGTTATCAAGAAATAACACACCGCATTCTACATTAGAATTCTACTAAGCCATGTAATAAAATACTATAATTCGCTACTCTACTAGCATAACTAGCATCTACTAGCATCTCAAAAAGCACCGTCCTTCGGATGAGACGTTAAACCGAGGTCCTGACTCTCTGTGGTCATAAAAAAATCCCAGGATGTCCTTCGATAAAGAGTAGGGCTGTAACCCCGGCATCCTGGCCAAATTTGCCCCTTGGCCTCTGTCCATCATGCCCATATATACTGATTGGCTTCATCACTGTCTCCTCTCCACCAGTAAGCTGGTGTGTGGTGAGCGTTCTGGCGCAATATGGCTGCCGTCGCATCATCCAGGTGGATGCTGCACATTGGTGGTGGTTGAGGAGATTCCTCTTCCATGTAAAGCGCAATAAGCAATATATTTACTAGTCCAACATGACAGCCAGGTCAGCATCGGTCGGGCACCCTTCCTCCTCCTTTAGCTCATGCCAGCGAGCGAACGCTGGACCAATGTAGATCCCCGTACGGCCTTTTATTTTGTCACTCTCCCTTTTTCTCTCTCTAGTCTCCTCCAACAAAACCTTTGCCTTCTTCGTTTTAGTTGCTTCGGCCATGACAACAACATACAGACGGCAAAGAAACGCTAGTTGGGCTGGGGAAGTGAGGTATGCCGTAAAGCAGTCGAATTTTTTAGTTTTTTTTGTGCTCGGGTTCCTACCTGAACCCCGAAGTTACGTAGTGCCAGTAAAAGCGATACAGACACTATCAGGCTATGGCAGATGTGTCATTCAACCAATAGACCCCTTTTGCGCCAACGTCACAGTTACGTCATGGCGCTAGCTGGAGGCAAAACAAACGGACAACTGGAGGCGGCCAATACAAACCAGCACAGATTCGGCTACATAATAAGGAGCTTAAATGAATATTATTATTATTAGATGTCATCTTGTTGTGTTGTTGGGTGCAAGAATCAATGAAAAATGAATATGCTGTATCTGGAATTTTTATTTCTAGAAAATATATTCACATCATTAATTCATCAATTGCACTGTAATGTCACTGTACATTGTCGTCTTCTCGGCACTGGCTCGCCAGAACTGCGGATCGTACCACACAAGTCTTGTACATGACCAGTCAGCACATAGTTATAGACATCTAAAGATTTATATGCCCTCAGTTTCTCTTTACGCTCGGTTTCTCTATCAGGTAGGTGTAGAAGTCCGGCCACTCAACTGGAGGTAGCGTTAATCCTGTCAGATCGTCCATGCATTGAGTGAGCGTGTACGGGTCGGCAAATCTGGTTCCGTCCGTTAAAATTAACTTTTGCAAATAACAATCGCGGTCCTGGACACTGAGTGACCTTGCACTTTAAGATAAAATCGGATTTTCTCCAGTCATTGTTAAAAAACAAGCTAACAAAACTTGCATACTAACGTTAGGGAAGCGGCCAGAGGGATCGTTCTGCCTCCACCTAAGCTCCGCCCTCAGAAAAACGTCACCGTGTTTACCAACTGAAAAGGGGTCTATTGTAAGTCGATGTACCATCTCAAGAGTCTTGGAAATATATTATGAAGGTTGAAAAACTAAATAGTGTTGCTTTAAATGCCGTCACATTTATAAAGCGTTAAAAAAAAAAAAAAAAAAAGCATATAGACACTGGGTTGTGGGTTCACAGAGATCATCGCCCCCTAGAGGCCAATCATTGAAATTTCAAAACATTTCAAAACAAGCCTTGTTTACTCAAATTACATGACTTTAGCAGTTTAATACGATTGGATTGATCTATATAGATCGATCCAAGATTAATGTTTTATGGTAAATACATTGAAGATTAGACTGTAGACAGACTGTGAATTCATAAAGTGATCAGCTGTTTCCTGCCAAACTGCGTATGATAATAATAAAAATCATGTCACGATTACAAAATTATCTGCAGAATATATTTTCAAGACAATGAAATAACCTCACATCAGTATACTGATGGCAAATGTTTCTCATTGAAAGCAATTGGACATGCAACATTGTCGGTTTGCAGCTGAGAGCATATTTATGATCATACTCCAAAACGCCAACATAATGCATAAACCAATAACCACCAGCAAATCTGCAAGATTTATGAACTTTCAGGGATCTGCCAATGTATACAGGGTTCAGGTGAGAATGCAAAGTGCTTAAATACAAATACCAACAATGTGTTAATCTTCTAAAGACAGCTTGCTCCATTTCACAAGTCCTCCAGTAAAAGGATAAGGTAAATCCTATTTCCCTATGCCAACTCGGCTTGACAACTAGGGCAGGATTTGACCGAACAGGTTTTTAGCATTTTTAGCATTGATGTTACAAATTCTTGCCATTTTAAAGTAATTTGGTGCATTGAATGGGCTGTCAAGATAAGCTGTAAAAATATCGGTTGGCAAAAACAAGCAAGCTAGCCTTTAATGGAGTTTACAAGCATTTCAGCGACTGAAATAGTTTAGTACACAATGAATAACAGATATAAGGCAGAAAATTGAAGTGTAGCTCAGGGATGGTCACACAAATATTGCAGGTTCTCTCCCTGGACTCATGATCTGGCGAGATAATGGGAAACTTAACACCCTTCTGCCTCAATAGGATTTTCGCTGTAATTAATGTCAGATAATCTTCTAAATGACCAAAGCTGTAATGAAATGGAAGTAGCGGCAGGTCTTTTCTTCTGTGTTGGGACGTACATCCGAGTTTAATGGATCAAATAGAAAAATGTGGGGTGGGGACTTGATTCTGTGCATCGATTGTTGAGATGTGGGTGTTACGCTCAAAAATGGAGGAAGATGATTTTGATCATGACTTTTCATAAAGTGTTTTTTTCACTAGTAGAAAGAAAACATCCAAAATACACTTTTAAGTCTATATTTTATAGCACTTTATTTATTTTATATATTTAAAGGCCGTTTTACCCAAATGAGTCTCTGAGTCAGAAATCTCCACTTCAGTAGCACTCACTGTACATACACCAAACTATCTATATTCTGAAGGTTTTTACAGACAGGTTTGTTCATATATAATTTGCCTGATTTTATAAAATATTTTATTCCTAAACAAATAGGTGATTTTTTTTTTTTCTGGCTGCTGACAGTATTTTCTGATTTATGGAGTGATAAAAAGAGATATCCAAAATCCCCTCTGGAAAAACATTTGAAATGTCCACAAAAAAAGAAGATGTTTGACCCTGGCTTTATCCAATGTTTTGATTTTGTTCTAGAAATATATGCAAATTAGTGCATGTTTAATTATATAATGCTTCATTTGCATATTTAAACATCTTCTCAGAAAACTTGTAATTAATTTTTTTTGCTGTTGCAATTTTTAATGTAATAAATCAACTGTGAGAGTACAGTGTCTATTTGTTAATACTTTTACCATATTCACCTGGGGTTGCCTTAAACAAAACAAAAGATCCAAAAATCATTTTGGAATGACATTTTTGGTTGAAGTATTTCTTTAATATTTCAGTGTATCCTCGTAAACTGCAATGAGATGAAATGGAGAGCAATCAAAGAGCTTAGCTTAAGTTTCCCGCTTCTAGTCTAGAGTTTCATAAGAGATCGTAAGCAAGAATGAGGTTTTCTGTGCCATGAAAGACCAATCATACATTTTAGGTAGTAGGAGATGATCAACATTAATCTCCCAACAACGTACAATAGGGTGAATTCAGGTTGATTGGGACACATCTTGCCATTGAGATTACTGGGGTCCCAATCAACCTGAATTCACCCCTATTTGTTGCCATTTATCCAATACAAAATACAAATCCTGTACAGATACGAGTCTTTATCACAAGCTCTAAGGATTGTCTTGAAAAAGAGCTTTGGAGAACTGCAAGGAGGTAAAAGCAACTCACATGACGTCAGTATAGTCATGCACTGTTTAGACAGTGAGCTTCACATTAGTGCAATACTCCCAACTAAGCCTTACTTAAACCTGCTTAATGTTCCCTGGGGTTTGACCCACAAGTCACCCTGCAAAACAGGAGAGAGGTCAGCAAGGGTTTGAGATATTTCAGACTTGTTTGACAGGTATGCACGCTAGACTTTCACTGATGGTTTGTAGTGGTGTTGCTCAAGTAGAGGCTGTTTATGAAGTATGTCTGGAGACGTGTCTTGTTTTAGGTCACCCGCCATTTTTAGAACACAGTTTTGACCTTAAATTCACGTTAAGAGAATGTCTTGCCTTTCTGAACTGCTGGCATACTTTTTCGTCTTTCCTCATTTCAAATTAAAGTGAAGGATACAAAGTGAGCATGCATTATGTGGCAAGGACAAGGAGTACTTCAAGGAGTCTAAAGACACCTAAATAAAAACCATCCATGCAACCAAACCAGATGTACTGTTGCTATGAGGACAATTAATGCATGTTAACCCAGACAGCAACATAGTGTCGGCCCAGATCCGGCCCACATCTGGTACATGATGAATCCACGTAAGGCCGTAAGTATATATCGTCACTGTCGTATGTTTCTTTTATTTCTGCATGTCTTTTTCCCCCCATAAAGCATTACTGGCAGTGGTCACCCTTTATGCCCTGTCTGTTAGTTTTACAAATAATCCATAAAAGTATGAAAAAGAGCTTGTGACTAAAACTCGTAACTCCATTGGATCCTCAAACTGTCAGTCAAACCTCGTAACTCCGCCCACCTCTCATCTCGTCATGTCTCTGCTTGTTTGCAATGCAATGGTAAATGAAGAACTGCTTCTTTGAAGAAGTGTACCGTTTTCATCACTCAACAAAAAACTATATTGGCAAAATAAAGGCTAATAGTTAAAAGTGAAGAAGGGCGTCTTAGTCTAGCATTTCTTGTCAAGTAGTAGCCGATACTGTCTTAATAGCCTGTGCATCTAGCCTGGGTTTCCCCATACTGCCTTACCGCAGCGCGATTCAATTCACGCTGAAAGGCAGTCTGGATCCATGGCCAGATTTTTCGCCTCATTTAGGGAACCAATCACAGAACGGGAGGAGCAGCTAGATGATGACGACATCTATGCTACACACGGAAACATGTCTGTGGAGTGTCCATATATACCTTCTACCCTCATATTTATCTTGCACAAACGGCAATAATCGCTTAACGTCATTGTTTACAAAAAAGATCTTTCCCATCGTCTTCTTCCTTGTCTAATTTCTGTCGCTCTACATACGTCATCTGGTATAATCGAAACGATTGGCTATGAGCTACGTACAGGCATATTTGATAGACATTCTTAGCACCCAATAAACTGCGACGGGCATTCTGAAACCACGCCTCAAATACGAGAAATTGCGCATGTGGTTCCCAGACCCAATTCTCAACGAGATTGGGTCTGGCGTTAGCCAGGCTACTGTGCATCCCCGTTTCGAAATGTTTCCAAATTTTAATGGTTCGCCACTAGGGGGCGATCTGTGAATCCATGAACCAGTGTCTATGTTTTTTTTACCTGCTCTTAGAATAGTTTTATAAATTTCTAGACATTTAATGACACATTTGTATAATATAAAGAGTTGTAGCTAAAAGTCTATTATTGGTCTGATCATAAAACCAACAAAACAAGCCCTAAACCAGACTGGCGTTTCCAGCACAGTGAATCAAACAATTGGTTTAAAGTCCCCCTGTAGTCAATCATTTTATCCCTTAAAACCCATCTTTAAATCACCAAAATGAATATTTAAACTTGTTTATTTTTCTTTAAAAAAATATGTCATGCCTTAAAATAGCTTAAATGTAACTCTATACCCTTGCCTCATTTAGGTTCTATGAATATGCAAACGAGCCCCGCCTCCACTCACTCACTCACTCATGGCAGATGTAGTACATTAGAATTTCACTCATATTAGCATATGCATACTTTATAGATAATAATTTTTTAACAGTCGCAAAATAAATACAAATTCAAATTTAGTACCTATAGGTACAAAAATGGTCGTGATTTTAACAGTAAAAGACTGTAAAAATGCTACAGTGAAAAATTGTAAATTGGTTAACAGAAAGTTTCCTTACTATATACGGTAAATAACTGTGATAGATCTAACGGTACATTTAATGTAACTTTACTGAAAAATACCGTTAAATTTACAGTTTTTGAAAGTGAAAAAGAACAACTCATTGTATAATTTACAGTGAAAAAACGTAAATTGACATTCCCACAATTCTCTGCGTGACACTTCACATTTGATGTATTTTTGTTGAAATAACTATGTTTCTTCTTAGTTTTCTTAGTTATTTTCTAATCAGTTATGTACATTAGAGTTTTATGTTACATTTAATGTTGTTAAATTAATGTTTATTGCATTTTAAAATTGCATGTGTGTTACCATGATGGTGTTTAGTGTTTGTGCGAATGTTACTGTGCAGCTTCTATATTTATTAAGTTTTAACTTTCTTGTGGAAGAACTGCTTGTGATGAGCTTTGATTAATCATGTGACTCTCATCACTGCTATGAAGATTGACGGTTGTCAGTGTATTACAATGGTACAAAACAGAAATTAATACATAAATAAGTTGGTAAATTAACATTATATCAGATAATGAAATACGGTTTATTACTGTAAATTTTAAGTTAAGTCTGTAAAACCAATAACGTCTGTGCCATATTTATGACGGTAAAGTTCTGGCAACCACAGCTGCCGGTATTTTACCGTAAAAATGGCATTTTATTTTTTACAGTGTACTCAGTATGTGATTTTGGATGCAGAGAAAGCTTATGAAAAGCTTAGGTTCTCCTATCGCTAGTTCTAAATACTCATAAAAGGTCATATGTTTGAATTAAACAAACTTAAAGAATTTATGTTTGCCCTACTCAAACCAATTCATCATTTATGGACCAATGAAACGACAAGACTGCTATCAAGATATTAGAAGAACCAATCAGAACATGACACATGTAGAAAGGGAACCAATGAAAACAATGAACAGGGAAGAAGAGATCACAAGACATGAAATATGACTCAATAAGTAATTTTTAATTCAACTTTACATTACTTATACTTAAGTGTACATACTGTAACACTGTGTATTAATATTTTATTTCTCAAATTCTGTCTTATTTATTTTATATCTCTATCTAGATTGTCTGATCCAGTTTGTATGGCCAGATTAATACAATCTGTTGTAAAACCTAGAAACAGAAATCTCTAGAGTCAGCAGACGTGGCTGTATATAATTAACCTATTTTGAAGATGCTTACACTGCATACATCTATAATACGATCTATAAATATATCTATCCAGTACTGTGTACAATTAAATGGGCCTTAAAATAGAAAATACAGTGGTGCTCAGAATTAATGGTACCCCTGGTAAAAATGATAAAAAATGGCTATAAAAAATAAATCTGCATCATTTATCCTTTTGATCTTTCATTCAAAAAATTGGCAAAATCCTAACCTTTCTTTGAAGTAAAAGATTTGAAAGTGGGGGGGAAATCACATTATAAAATAAATGTTTTTCTCCAAAACACGTTGGCCACAATTATTCATACCCTTTTATTAAATACCTTTTTGCAATCTCCTTTTGCCAAGATAACAGCTCTGAGTTTCTCCTATAATGCCTGATGAGTTTGGAGAACACCTGACAAGAGATCAGAGACATTCCTCCATACAGAATCTCTCCAGATCCTGCAGATTCCCAGATACATGTTTATGCTTCTTCTCTTCAGTTCACCCCACTCATTTTCTATATGGTTCAGTCAGGGAACTGGGACGGTCATGGCAGAAGCTTCATTTTGTGCTCCCTAACACATTTTTGTGTTGATTTTGATGTTTGTTTTGGATCGTTGTCCTGATGGAAGATTCAACCACGGCCCATTATAAGATTTCTAGCAGAAGGCCTCAGGTTTTGATTTTTTATCTGTTGATATTTGATAGAATCCACAATGCCATGTATCTGAATAAGAAGTCCAGGACCTCCAGCAGAAAAATAGGCCCACAACATTAAAGATCCAACGGTATATTAAATTGTACACATGGGATACTTTTTATCCTTGTGTGCACCAAACCCATCTAGCGTGTTTGCTGGCAAAAAGCTCTTTTTTTAGTTTAATCTGACCACAGTACCCTGTGCCGTTTGAAGATCCAGTCGTGTCTGACCACTGAATATGCTGAGTTTGTATTTGGAGGAGCGAGGAGGATTTTTCTTAAAACCCTCCCAAACAACATGTGGTGATGTAGGGGTTGTTTGATTTTTTTTTAATAGGCTTTCTGACCCCCAAAACTCAACTAATCTCTGCAATTCTCTATCTGTGATCCTTGAAGAGTCTTTGGCCACTTAAACTTTCCTCCTCACCGTCCATTAAGAAAATATAGACACACGTCCTCTTCCTGGCAGAATCGTAACATCTTTAGTTGATTATAACTTCTTAATTATTGCCCTGATGGTCAAAATTGGATTTTTCAATTCTTTAGCTATTTTCTTACATCCACTTTCTATTTTGTGATGCTCAACAATCTTTAGATGCACATCAGAACCATGTTCTGTGGTTTTATTCATTGTAATGTATGATTAAGGGAATTTGGCCTTTGTGCTTCCTCATATTTAAACTCCTGTGAAACAAGAAGTCATAGCTGGACAATTTCATGTTCCTAGTCACCCTGGTGTGCTAAAAAAGGTAAATATTAATGGGAATATACTTCATAGATATTTTATTCATAAAAAATTCTAGGGGTATGAATAATTGTGGCCAACGTGTTTTGGAGAAAAATATTTATTTTATAATGTGATTTCCCCCCCACTTTCAATTCTTTTACTTCAATGAAAGGTTAGAATTTTACCAATTTTTTTAATGAAAGATCAAAAGGATAAACGATGCAGATTTATTTTTTATAGCCATTTTTTAGCATTTTTACCAGGGGTACCATTAATTCTGAGCACCACTGTAAGCTCTAAAAAACTTTTGATATGTGCAATCCACTTTTTAACTGTAATTAAAAAAAAAAAAAACATAAATATGAGATGATTTCTCTGTGATTTAAAATCAAATTATAGGGTTCAATTATGTTTTTGACTAAGATATTCTCAAAAGGCACAACATTATCTTTAAGTCCTTATTGGGATAAAATCCAAGTGTAACATTTGTTTGACCTTGTATTTGTTTGTCATCTTGAGAAACCAGGTGTGTCTTGAGCCTGGAAAAATTAACACAACAATGATTTAATAAATTCTAAGCCAATAATATCATGAGAGGGACTGAAAACAATAACAACGCATCATATATAGAATAATACAGTAACTTGCTGTTTCAGAGACTCAAAAATGTGTGTGTGTGTGTGTGTGTGTGTGTGTGTGTGTGTGTGTGTGTGTGTGTGTGTGTGTGTGTGTGTGTGTGTGTGTGTGTGTGGGGTGTGTGTGTGTGTGGTGTGTGTGTGTGTGTGTGTGTGTGTGTTGTGTGTGTGTGTTGTGTGTGTGTGTGTATGTGTTGTGTGTGTGTGTGTGTGTGTGTGTGTGTGTGTGTGTGTGTGTGTGTGTTTGCCTTTTTTCTTAACTATCACACAAATAAGGAAATTTAAATACTCTTGGACTGAGTTTGTCACAAGATATAATTGAATAATGCTTTAAAGTTTTATAAAAGTGTTTATGTAAAGTGTGTTATGTCAAAGTAGTGTACGTAAAATCTTTATTCAAATATTTAAAATATCAAATTAGACTATTTGCTCTGGGCTGGGAAAACTGTCTAACCCCGATTGTTTCAACCATCATCTGTTGAACTTTCTACATATTACAAAGTGGAAATACAAAGTACTAAGTAGTAAAAATAGAACTAAGTCCTTTTATTAGAACCTCGAGGAAGACAAATTTTCATCTTCATTACCCACGAGTTATCCGATACTTTATTTCCCTTCTGAATGAACTATGTGCTATAATTGTCCTCTTCTTTATCTTCCTCCACGATCTCTCTACGATTGCTATTCTCACTTTACACTTTCACCCTCTGTCGAGCGCATGGAGGTGAACATATGAGAACAAGATTTACTCTTTACAGTCTCAGAATTCAGACAAAGAGTGGAGGATATACTTTCCCTGATGGGGGAAAAAGCTCCTGACTCATTATCCTTCATCTTTCACGTGATTACAGTGATGTCAACTCCAATTAATATCATATATATGTTCTTCCTGCGGGCAGTATATGATCAGACGAAACATATGCTGCATAACTTCATTAGAACCTTAAAGGGATAGTTTACCCAAAAATGAAAATCCTTTCAGTAATTATTTGATGAGAATACTTTTTGTGTGCAAAATTGTTGCAAATTTTGTGTGCATGTGTAATGCGTGTGACGTACACAACACAGAAGCGCTGCACTGTTACACTACGTGAACTATCTCGAGGCCCACAGAGAAGGAAATTAATAGTTTAAAAAAAGGTTTTTGCTCTTTTTTTTGCGCACGAAAAGTATTCTTGTTGCTTGATAAACTTAAGATTGAGCCACTGTAGTCAGTTGGACTATTTTAACGATTTCTTTAATAACTTTTCTGGGCCGGCAAGTTTCAATCCCTTAGAAGCCTATGGAGGAGTGATCCAGCTCTCAGATTTAATCACAAATATCTTAATTTGTGTTCCGAAGATGAACGAAAGTCTTACGGGGTTGGAACAACATGAGGGAGAGTAATTACTGACAGTTTTCATTTTGGGATGAACTATCCCTTTAAATATTAATGAACAACTGCGAATAATGAACCTAAAACCCCTTTGCACTATGCATTACTGTGGATTAACATGTTTTTAAGCCATAGGTTTACAAATGCACACTTGAATTAAGCTCCTAATCCATCTGTTCATACTTTACCCTAATTTGGACACCAGAATTTAGAAATTATTAAACTAGAGATCAAGGAATACTTCACATAGTTCAATTGATGTTGTTATAATTTACTCATCCTCATACCATTCTACCCTTCTGAAAAATAAGTGATTTTTTTCTTTTAAATAGAGTACAAAAAATTAGTATTATTTTAAAGTACTGAAATTGTGTGAACGGAATGTAGTGTTGATTGCATGTTATTTGCAATTGAATGAGAAAGTATTATAGGTATTATAAATGCAATTAGTTAAAGTCCCCCTGTAGTCAATAATTTTATCCATTAAAACTCAACTTTGATCATCAAAATCACACATTTAAATATATTTTCCTTGAAAAATGTCTTCATGCCTTAAACAACTTGAATGTAACCCGACACCCTTGAATCATTAAGTATACAAGGTTCTATGAATATGCAAATGAGCCCCGCCTCCCCTCACTCACGTGGCCGTTTCTCAATACCAAGTACGCAAACTTCGGACTTGCGTCCTTGGTAGTTCGGACTTGCAAGTTCGACTCGGGAGAACGAACTCCCGAGGACGGGAGGACGCGAGTCCGGTTATTCTGCAAATGGAACAGTGCGTTCTTGCTCGCGTCACTCAACTCGCTCTGGCTACTCCGGTTATCTCTTTATGTATATTTGAGGCAACAATAAAACGAAATAAAACACCACTCTGCCTCTTTTCATTTGATAAAAATATTAACATATTAATGGCCACACAAATCTGGTTCAGGCAACGTGTAGGCCCTATATTGATTATCTTCACTGCATTTATAACACGATATATAAAACACAACCCTTCTTTTTTTGTTTTCATAAATTTTTTTTTTTTTTTTAAATATTCGAATTATTTAAAAAAATATTAAATAAAATTACACAACCCTGTTTCTTTTTGTTAAATGCAGTTTTAATGATCAATCCAGTATAAGAGTAGCCTAAAAGGTATAAAAGCTATATAACGAGAAATAAAGCAAACGATTCAGTAAAACATAAGTCACACTGTAAAAAGTGAACAGTTGGATCAACTTAAAAAAATTACTTCAATTGGTAACACCTAAAAAAATTAAGTTTTCTCAACTTAAATTATCACGTTTAACGTGATAATTTAAGTTGAGAAAACTTAATTTTTTTAGGTGTTACCAATTGAAGTAATTTTTTTAAGTTGATCCAACTGTTCACTTTTTACAGTGCAGCTCTCTAATAGTGCTACAAAGTTGAATTTAAATAGCCTAAATATATAAAGTTATGAAACCTCACTTTGCCCTCAGCCAAAACAAATTGCCATGGAACAAACTATAGATTACGAACTATATATTAATTTATATAGATGAATTGTTTAACCACTAGACTAGAGACATCAGAGCCAGCGGTACACATCAGAAGCACAAGCCGAGGAAAAGCTGTTCCAGTCGGGTTGATCAGCGCCGAACGCCCGCTGATTGCCTGGATCTCACAACTCCGAAAACGTCAGATAGATTTTTCAAAAAGGCGTTCTCTTTATAAATAAACCACAGATTTGATCTTTAAACAACTACATTCTCGACTGAAACACTCTTAAAATTGCATTTCGTGACACAATAACAGTAGTATTTTGATATCACGCGGGTTTTCTCCTCTGCTATTGACGCTTGCTGGTTGGTGCGAGATGCATTCTGGGATACCTGGCTGTCTCGAGTCCGCACAAGTCACCTCTCGATGCATCCTCGGTAAACGGGGCGGATCAAGAACACATCCGGGGATTTGAACTGGACTTGGCTAGATGTGAACTTTGAATTGGAACAGTACTTGGGCAGCGACTGATGACGTTTCACAAGTCCACAAGAACACAAGTACAGACAAGAACGCATATTGAGAAACGGCTACTCTCTCACTCACTCACTCACTCACTCACTCAGAGATCCACAGGTTGATCTGATTGGTTACAAGGTAGTTTGTGACGTCAGAAACACCAGCGATTTCAAACAGTGGTTTTGAGACTGTCTTTGCTTCACTGCAGTTTTAAGCAGAAAATACTCAGCAATGCTGTCGACTTATGCTTTAAGACAAACCATGTGTAAATTCATATTAAAAACACCACATAGACATAAACAACATTAAAAGCTGGATTTTCACCACAGGGGGGCATTAAAGGGTACCTATCATGGAATTTTGAAAATTACCTTTCATGTAGTGTGTAACATAGATCTAAGTGAACAAAAACATCCTGCAAAGTTTTAAATATGAAAGTTCACCGTATACAAAGTTATTGTCTCTCAAAAGCAAGAGTCGACTCTGAGTCGCTGATATGAATCGATAGACAAACGATGCTTTCTCTCTAGCTTTCGTACGTCACTTGTACAAGTAATTTGTGCGCGCGCCGAGCAGACAGAGAAACCTGACAACAACATGTCGACGAGACTCTGTTCTGAAGTGCGAATCAAAAGCAAACGTTTTTTTTTCACTGTCCAGGGACAAGCATGTGAAGACTCAGTGGCTAGAGTTTATATTTACAACTATACCACACAAGTATAGCCACCTTGAGCTGTGTTCGCGTTATTTTAATGACGATCGCTTCACAAACACAAATGCTTTCAAGTGTGGATTCGCGAGTCGGCTGATATAGGAAGGTTCAATACCAAGTTTATTTAGATCAGCTTCCTCCTCGGAATCACAACCTGTAAGTACTATTAATAATTGTTGCTTTTATGTGTGTGTGTGCCTGTGTGTGTGTGTGTGTGCGTGCGTGCGTGCGTGTGTGTGTGTGAGAGAGTGAGAGTTACGCTCAGCAGCTTCTAGGTCTCCAGTGTCATTTTTTTTGTTTTTTGAAATATGTGAAATTATGTGAAGCGTATTGTAGTACTGCAGTGCTCTATCAATATGTTTAAGCTTTGGGCTAACGCAAAATATAACTGACTGCGTCATCTGACCAATCACCGCCGATTAGCGTCACGCAAAGGAGGGGTTTGGACAAATGAGTCGTCAAATGAATCATTAGGGAGTCGGTGTCAGGGTTTGTGCAGGTGCTGAAGACGAGGACACGAAAGCTTCAATATAAATGTTTTAATAACAAAATGAAAACTTTCCAAACTAAAACAGGAACAAAACTCCAGGAAATCAGAAGACACACAACCACACATGGACGACGATCGACAAACACTGAGGGAAAACACAGGGCTTAAATACACTGAACCAAACAAGATAATTAACTGAAAACAGGTGCATAAAATTGGACACAAACGAGGAGCGGGAAAACTTAACAGGGCTAAACCAAAAACCACAAAGACAGGGGAAACCAAGATCACAAAACATTAACAGAACACATCAAAACGTGACAGTACCTCCCCCCTCCCCGAAGGCGCGTCCTCGCGCCGTATAACATCCAAAGGGGTGGGAGGGTGGGCGCCCTGGAGGCTGACGAGGGCATGGTGCAGGTCCAGGAAGCCTCCAGGGCGGAGCAGGCTGTGGGCGTGGCCACGACGGTGCAGGCTGTGGGCGTGGCCACGACGGTGCAGGCTGTGGGCGTGGCCAAGGCGGAGCAGGCTGTGGGCGTGGCCAAGGCGGAGCAGGCTGTGGGCGTGGCCAAGGCGGAGCAGGCTGTGGGCGTGGCCAAGGCGGTGCAGGCTGTGGGCGTGGCCACGACGGTGCAGGCTGTGGGCGTGGCCACGACGGTGCAGGCTGTGGGCGTGGCCAAGGCGGAGCAGGCTGTGGGCGTGGCCAAGGCGGAGCAGGCTCTTCAGGTGGCCATGGCGGTGTTATCTTTTCAGGCCTCCGTGGATCTTTGGCCGGCCACGACGAAGGCGTATAGCGCCCCCCCAAAATTTTCTTGGGGAGGACAGGCTCAGGATCGGGAACTGACTTGACATCAATGGGCTCTGGCGCTGGGTCAACGGGCTCTGGCTCTG
Organism: Chrosomus eos; assembly: GCA_036326025.1. Taxonomy (NCBI): domain Eukaryota; kingdom Metazoa; phylum Chordata; class Actinopteri; order Cypriniformes; family Leuciscidae; genus Chrosomus; species Chrosomus eos. The sequence continues at coordinate 61,034,791 of CM070818.1, forward strand.
GGTCAACGGGCTCTGGCTCTGGCGCTGGGTCAACGGGCTCTGGGTCAGGGTCAACGGGCTCTGGCGCTGGCTCTGGGTCAACGGGCTCTGGCTCTGGCGCTGGCGCTGGGTCAACTGGCTCTGGCGCTGGGTCAACGGGCTCTGGCTCTGGCGCTGGGTCAACGGGCTCTGGCTCTGGGTCAACGGGCTCTGGCTCTGGGTCAACGGGCTCTGGCTCTGGGTCAACGGGCTCTGGCTCTGGGTCAACGGGCTCTGGCTCTGGGTCAACGGGCTCTGGCTCTGGCGCTGGGTCAACGGGCTCCGTGCTGGATGGGACCAGCATATCAGGAAACTCGGGGCTGGACGGGACCAGCATATCAGGAAACTCGGGGCTGGACGGGACCAGCATATCAGGAAACTCGGGGCTGGACGGGACCAGCATATCAGGAAACTCGGGGCTGGGCTCAGGCTCTGGTGGGCAGGCGACGGGCTCAGGCTCTGGCGGGTTGGCGACGGGCTCAGGATCTGGCTGGATGTGGCTGACGTGAACCCCAGCCATGGGAGCCTTCTTTTTGGCCAATCGCACCGATATCAGTGGGGGATCAGTCATACCGGATATCATCCGGGGAAGTCCAGGGACCGATCTGGCGACAGGGCTGATGCGGTGTGCAGGCTCTGGTGGGCAGACGATGGGCTCTGGTGTGAGCGTGCAGGTGATGGGCTCAGGCGTTGGCGTGCAGGTGATGGGCTCAGGCGTTGGCGGGCTGGCGACGGGCTCTGGTTGGATGGTCTCTGGCTGGAGTGGGAGATCCTCTAAGTGGTAGTTGGATCCACAGGCACACAGCGTGTGATCCAAAAACTCCAGGAAGGATAGATTGAGGTCCCTTACCAAAATTATCTGGGCGAGAGGGTCTTTTAGTCCACCCCAGAAACTCTTTTTTAACTCCTCCTCATCCCATCTCACATCATCATACAGCTCAAGGTATAGACCAGCGTATTCCTCGAGTGAGCGCTCCTCTTGGAAAAGGATTGGGTTTTTGAAGGGGCTCACCTCTTTTTTCCTCCTTCTACCCATTTTTGCTTTTTAAAGGTCGATCGTTCTGTCAGGGTTTGTGCAGGTGCTGAAGACGAGGACACGAAAGCTTCAATATAAATGTTTTAATAACAAAATGAAAACTTTCCAAACTAAAACAGGAACAAAACTCCAGGAAATCAGAAGACACACAACCACACATGGACGACGATCGACAAACACTGAGGGAAAACACAGGGCTTAAATACACTGAACCAAACAAGATAATTAACTGAAAACAGGTGCATAAAATTGGACACAAACGAGGAGCGGGAAAACTTAACAGGGCTAAACCAAAAACCACAAAGACAGGGGAAACCAAGATCACAAAACATTAACAGAACACATCAAAACGTGACAGTCGGTGAGCAAATCAGGTAAAAATAAATGCATATTATAAGACAACAAAAGTGTTTTTTGTCATTGCATGCGTGTAAAACTGTTGTTGGGGACTCCCAGAACATTATTAGGAACATTTTAAATGCCATAATAGGTACCCTTTAAAGCTCCAGTGTCTCACATTGACTCTTTTTTATTGCCTTTTTATCCCATCACATATTTTAGTAATTATTATAAATTAGGTATAAGAAACATTAAAATATCAAAATTCATCCTGTGAAAACATACTGTGAAATCAGACATTACATTACCATGGAAACAGCACTTTAAATCTTTTTAGTGGGCTCCGCTCCATAGTGGGCGATGTCACATTTCATATTACAATTTTTGGAAACTATTTTATATTTAAAAAAACATATTAAAAAAAAAACTAATCTTGACAAAATGCATATCATCGAAAAGGTCTGAAACTCAAGGTTACATATTTTGAGACTCTTTTGTGATAGAAGTAATAAAAATGTCAATGGAGTGTGGGTGTTGCCCAGTGGCTATTTTTGGAATTACGCCTAAACAAAATCTCATAGGAACTTCAATTTTTGTGATATCAATTTTAAATTTGGAAATTATAGGAACTTTGGAACTATACCTGAGTCACATTTTAAAGTAAGGCAAGGCAAGTTTATTTCTATAGCACATTTCATACACTATGGCAATTCAAAGAGCTTTGCATAGAAAATAAACAAAATAAACGTAGGCCTAGTTATAAAAGGATAAAAGTTATAAAAACAGTCAAATGGAAACTCAGAATATTGCAAACCTGCAATAATAAAATATGATAAATAATGCATATACTTTATGTATTTAATCTCACTTTATTAACCACGTTATTAAGCGTACAGGCATGAAGTTGCATTTACTTAATAAGTAGGCCCTAATACAAAAGTAACGTAACATTTTCTATAAAAATGTAACTAATGCAATTAGTTTAGGGAGTGACACAATTATATAACACATTGCTTGTGAAAGTAACTTTTCCCTACACTCACTTTCTTTGATATTTTTGCTATTTCGATCATAAGTGAATTCAGAAACTGACTTTCAAAAATAAATCTACATGTGAAATGAGTCTCCTCTTGTTTCTTCCACAGAATAAATAAAAATAAAACAAATAAACAAAAATAAAAAGGTAATTGCGACTTTTTCCCTCACAATTGCGTGATATAAAGTCATCTTTTTCCCCTTAGAATTTGACTTTTTAATTGGAGTTTATATCTCACAATTGTGAGAAAAGATGTCAAAATTGCGATAGGCTATAAACTCACAATTGTTCATTATTATTATTAATTGTGAGTGAGATAGAAAGTCGCAATTAGGCTATAGTTTATTTTATTTTTTATTGTGGTGGAATGGAAACAATCTTACTGTAACGGTGGTAATGTGATGCGGTAGAAGCACGGGAAGGAGGCTGGATCCAAACGCAGTGTACAGTTTTATTTAGACAAACTACAAACTTAGACAAAGACTCAGACTGGGATACAGGACTCAAAAACGACCAACGTTGACATCAAACATTCAACAACTCACAAACTTAGGGCAGAAACACAGGGCTCAAGTACAAACGAGCTGACAGAATAACAAGATGGCTTGGGAAATGAGAAACACTTGGGATAACTAACAGACAAGACAGGGAACCACTGAACATGACATTAGACAAGATACAAAACCCATATCACGACACTTACATACCTCTAAAGCCTACATATAAAATACACGATATTATATTCTAGTTTATTCCATTAAACATCGCCTTATCTGGGCGATAGATCATTATCTATGATAGAGATTCCCACTGCAGCGCCACTGAGACTCTATTGGTTGCGCGGTTTATATTGCTTTTTTTCCAACCTCGATAACTTTCATTGACAGCAGTTTAAATCCCATGAAGAGCAGCGCGCGACTTTCCCAGATTATCCCACTGTTATTTAAGGAGAGACCGCAGATTGACCGACATATACTCAGACTCAGAGCTGCTGTATCTACAGTAGATGGCTCGTGTTCTGACTAACACAAGATGAACAGAGATGGACCAAAGCGGGCAGGACAACATGAGACATTTATGAAAAGTTCCCCAGAAGAACAACAAGAAGAAGAAGAAGCCGTTCTCGCTCGGATCAGGAACAATGAACATCTCGAGCTCAAACATCAGCTCTCTTCAGCACAATGTTCCGGCTCTCGTGTTCGGGGTTTCGCTCATTATTGTGATAATCTGTGGAAATGTGCTCGTCTGCCTTAGTGTTTACAAGGAAAAAGCCCTGAAGACAACGACTAACTATTTCATAGTGAGTTTGGCTGTGGCAGATCTAATGCTGGCAGTGTTGGTGTTACCCCTGTTTGTCTATGCAGAGGTAAGTCGTGCGTTTATAGAAGTTCAGTTTGTAACGCGTTTTGTTGAGGTCCACATGATCCAAACATGGTTCCGCGTTAAAACGGTTTTCTTAGGTAATGTTTTAGTCTACAATTTTAGTACAATCATTTATCACCATATATGTAAGGTCTGTTGTATTAGGTTGATGTATGATCACTGAGATATTATCAGTTTTAAATAGTGCAGTGTCAAAGACTAAGAATTGAAGATGTGATTTTATTATAATTATTTATATTAATTACTTTGAGTAACTTGTGTGTAATGTAGGCCTATACATGTATATTAGTGTTAAAACGATGAATCATGATTATCTCGATTATCATGACATCTACCATAAACGTTTTTTTTTTAGTGTGTGTCTCTCTCTCTCTGGAAAAAAAAAATAAGAGACCACTGCAAAATTATCAGTTTCTCTGGTTTTACTAGATATGTGTTTTGGTAAAATCAACATTTTTGTTTTATTCTATAAACTGACAACATTTCTCCCAAATAAAAATGTTGTCATTTAGAGCATTTATTTGCAGAAAACACCAACTGGTCCAAAAAAAAAAAAAAAAAAAAGCAGTCAGACCTCGAATAATGAAAAGAAAATAAGTTCATATTCATTTTTTAAACACAATACTAATGTTTTAACTTAGGAAGAGTTCAGAAATCAATATTTGGTGGAATAACCCTGATTTTCAATCACAGCTTCCATGCGTCTCAGCACGCTCTCCCACCAGTCTGTCACATTGATGTTGGCTGACTTTATGCCTTTTCTGGTGCAAAAAAAAAAAAAATCAAGCAGCTCAGCTTTGTTTGATGGCTTGTGACCATCCATCTTCCTCTTGATCACAATCCAGAGGTTTTCGGTGGGGTTCAGGTCTGGAGATTGGGCTGGCCATGACAGGGTCTTGATCTGGTGGTCCTCCATCCACAGCTTGATTGACCTGGCTGTGTGTGTGTACTGAATGAATCCGCTGGAGGCAAAGCTGGTTGAGAACCCAAATTCAACTTTACTTAAAAACATAAAACAAGGCATGAAACAGAAACAACGTCAAGAAAAATTCAATACTAGACAAATGGTGCATTCAAGTCATCTCGTATAGATCATACTTACGAGTTGAATGCACTTGAACGCCACCACAATGTCGTAAATACCAGTGGGAAACTCGGGATTTTCTTTAAGCCCCGATCTGAACGAGTTGGGGGTGTGTCAGTGAGAAACATGGCAGAACCATGGATGCAGATGCAACGTCTGTAGTTGACGGTCAATTTTAATTGAATTTCAAAGTTTACTTGTCCAACTGTCATTTATCATGATCATTATCTTGTTAAAAGCAGCAAGTTAATGAATTACAAAAAAAAAAAATGCTAACAGTTTACATTGGCTTCATAGGTTAATTAAAAATTTAAAAGAAAAACACACCTGATGCGCATTCTTTGTTTTTCATTTTCTATAAGCAGAGTTAGTCACAGGGAATCACATGAGAAGACACAGAAACATGACAGTGACAAGTACAAGAAACAAACCGTGACAGTTGCATGGAGCATTGCCCTGCTGGAACAAACAATCCTCAGAGTCGGGGGACATTGTCATTGCAGAAGGAAGCAAGTGTTCTTCTAGGACAACCTTGTACGTGGCTTGATTTATGCGTCCTTCACAAAGACAAATCTTTGTTGAAGCACCCCCAGATCATCACCAATCCTCCACCAGGTGTTGGACAAAGCTGGCAACTGGACTCATCAGGGAAGATGACCTTACTCCAGTCCTCTACAGTCCTGATGGTCTTTTGCAAACCTCAGCCTGGCTCTTCTTTGCTTCTCATTGATGAAGGGCTTTTTTCTGGCTTTGCACGACTTCAGCCCTGTTTCGAACCGTGCTCGCCGTGCACTTCACCCCGGCTGCCGTTTGCCGTTCTTTTTGTAGGTCACTTGATGTCATCCTACGGTTGTTGAGTGACATTCGAATGAGTTAGTGGTCATCCGGTCAGTGGAGAGTCAGTTTCTCCCTCTGCCGGTATGTAGCTTTGTTGTCCCCAATGTCTGCTGCTTTACCTTGTTCTTATGAACCGCCGTCTTAAAATGTTAAGGATTGAAAGCAACCTGACGCTCACTGTATCCCTCTGCAGTAAAGCCAGAATTAAACCCTTCTTTTCCTCACTCAAAACTTTCCTTTTCAACTCTTTTGATTATATTGAACTCTTTTCGGAACTCTTCCTAAGTTAAAACATTAGTATTGTGTTGTTTAAAAATTATCTTATTTTCTTTCCATTATTCGAGGTCTGGCAACACTGCATCTTTTTTGTTATTTTGACCAGTTGTCATTTTCTGCAAATAAATGACATTTTTATTTGGAATTTGGGAGAAATGTTCTCAGTAGTTTATAGAATAAAACAAAAATGTTATTTTTACCCAAACACATACCTATGAATAGTAAAACCAGAGAAACTGATAATTTTGCAGTAGTCTCTCGTTTTTTTCCAGAGCTATATATATATATATAATATATATATATATATATATATATATATATATATTATATATATATATATATATATTATATAAATAGGCATACATGTTAGGGAAGTTGCTCTAAAAAGTAATAAATTGCTAGCTACTAATAACATCTTCAATGGTGTAATTAGATAACTGTAATTACTCTCTGTAAAAAGTATTGCATTACTTATTAGTAATTCCTTCTAAATCCCATATCAACCTCGACCAGTTCAAATACAAAGATACACATGAAACTGCTCTTTTAATTCTATCAAATAAATAATATAAAATTGCATCAATTCTTGAACTGACCAAAGTGTATCAAGGGAGAGGGTTACAATAAAAACATATATTTTAATATTAGACATTTTGATGGTTAGCCTTTAAATGCACTTTTGTTTCAGAATTGTATATCTATGCAGGATGTAATGCAATTACATCATAAGTAACTCAAATTAAATTAAAGAAAAATTAAGAGTAATCCCTTACTTTTTAATGGAAAAAAAATAAATTACGGTAATTACTGAGTATTGCATTACACCCAAATATATATATAATATATATATATATATATACACACACACACACACACACACACACACACACACACACAATATATAATAATATATATAATATATATATATATATATATATATATATATATATATATATATATATATATATATATATATATATATATATATATATATATATGAATAGTAAAACCAGAGAAACTGATGATTTTGCAGTATTCTCTTATTTTTACTTCTAGGTAACTTCCTCTTTGATTCTCTTTCTTTTTTAGTCCACTTATCTTGTTATCCTCAAGTTGACCCCACGTTAAACCGGTCTAGTTGTTTGGCTCATTAGATTAGTTTGACTCGCTTAGAGAATCAAGGGCAGTCTGAATGGCATCTGTCTCAATACAATTGCTTACCTGTTTGAAAATAATTGCAGTAATGAAGATGTAAGGAAGTGTGCAGTTTTTTCCCCATCATTTATACTAAATGCTCATTAATTCTCTTTTTGGCATCTGTCTTTCCAGTTTCAAGGTGGTGTCTGGTCACTGGATGTGGCTCTTTGTGATGGACTAATGACCATGGATGTAATGCTCTGTACAGCATCTATATTTAACCTCTGTGCGATCAGTGTGGACAGGTTTGAATTTCCCATCATATTGATATTGCATAGCATTGCTTTTCCAGAGGAAAGAGAAAAGTTGCTTTGGGAGCCCTGAGGCATTTTCTCAAGAAAGAATGCGAACAGCATAATCAGTTTTTAGCAAATTATTTTGACCTAATCAGGGTTGCAGAAGCAGGTCATGCTGGTTTTGAAGTTCATTCTTAGTGAGTGACTTTATTATGGAAAGTTGAGATGAGCATTGTTCTCTAAACCAGTGGTTGTCAACTGGTGAGTCGTGACCCAAAAACGGACCACATAGTATATAATAGATCTTTATTGTCATTGAATGCAATACAACGAAATTCTGTTGGAGCAATCCTCTCCAGATAGCAGCATAGAGTAAAAATATAAAAAACATGTCTGATAGCAGATAGCATGAAAATAACAATTCTAAATTAAAATAATAAAATACATCTAACATAGAATAACAGAACAAATAATTGTTGATGTCAAACAAAAATTCATTGGCTAGAAGCTAGCCAAATTAGGCAGATGCTAAACCATGGTTGCAATTAAAATTTTTAAATTTATTTATGTAATTAAACCTTTTAAGTTGCAAACATTATTTGGTGTTGTTAGGTTTACATAATAACGTTGATCATAACATTAATTTAATTGTGTGTGCAATTTAAACTGAAATGCATGTGTTAATTGGTTTAAAGTTGCAGTAAATTGATGAAATTGTCTTGATAACTTTGGAAAGTCGGCAGTTGATTTATTTTTTGTTTCCAGCAAGCTTTGCATTGGACTAGGTAGGGAGAATAAATGTTGAAATTAAGTATGATTTTGTTTTTAGTAAAGGGAAAGACCTGCTAGTGTTTAATGCTGTTATGCTTGACATTAAGGGTGTGTTCACACATAGTTCGGTTCTTTTGGTCCGGACCTAAAAAAGAAAATGGCTTTCCTGTCATTTTTGACTAAAGATAAAAAAAATCCTAAAAAATAGGAAAATGGCTTTTATGGCACATATTTGGCAAAAACAAACATCCAAAACAATGCTGTGTGCTGGACTAAAAGCGTATGTGTGTACATATGATGGTATTTTGACTAGATGAGAACTCATGAAGAGCTTATGAAATGTATAACAGAGTCAAAACAGCGGCAGGGATCCTTTCATCCTTTTTAGGGTCGCATCCTGTGACATCACATCCTGTTTTTGGTTCGTTTAGATGTCTTTGGTCCCTGTTACGTATTTCATATTTCAGTCGAACCGCACCAGAGTTTAAGAAGTGAAGCGTCACACTTATTCAAATGAACCACACTAAAAGAGCAATCGCATCAGAGTTTGTTTTAATCCAACCAAACATACAAGTCTGAACACACCCTTAAAGTGTGACTTTATGAAGATAAACACTGCATTGACTCTATAAGCAATGACTGAGCTAATGCCAGTTGACAAGTAATATCTTACATTTTACTATGATAGCTGTGGATTTGAACTGAAATACATTTGGCTCCCAGTGCTACAACTTAAGTAGTTGGTGTGACTTATTTTTTTGAGTAATGAACTTAAAAATTTGTGTTTACGTCACCAAGTTCCTGTAGCTCAATGTAGTTTGTTGTTTGAAGTACATAATTTCATTAGAAGCTGTCACGACTCAAAAAGATTGATGCAAACGAACGGTTGCATAATTTTTACAGTGTTATTTTTAGAGTGTGGGTCTTAAAGCAAAACCAGTTGAGAACCACTGTCTACAGCGTTTGACTTTGTTGTGATTTTGGCTCTTGCGGTACAATTACACGACAACGATATGCTTATAACGATGAAGTTTTTCCTTTGAGTTTTCCGCATATATTATCAAAACAATCCCCATGAAACCCGTTTTCAAAACTTTGTAGTGTAAACGAACGGCCAAAACGCATAAAATGTTTCACGTTTTAGTTGAAAACGGTGTCGTGTAAACAGCCCCTTAGAAGTCTTTATTTATTTTACATTTTTAATATCTTTACATCCAGATGGTAAAGTTGAATATGTATTATTTTAACAGGTTTATAGCCGTGTCCATACCACTTAACTACAACAGAAAGCACGTCGACTATCGGCAAATGGTCTTGCTCTCTGCGACGTGGCTCTTGGCGCTGGCTGTGGCTTCTCCCGTCATCTTCGGGATAAACAATGTTCCTCAAAGAGATCCCAGAGAATGCAAACTGGAAGACGACAATTACGTGGTATATTCGTCCGTCTGCTCCTTTTTCATCCCATGCCCCATCATGCTCCTACTGTATTTTGGGATCTTCCATGGTTTGCGAAAGTGGGAAGAAGCACGTAAAGCCAAACTGAGGAACAGTATTCATGCTTGCCGTAGTTTACAGCACGCAGCGGTTGCTGCCGCTCTCCCACCGTTGGGATCTCTAACCATGTCTCTGCCCGGGTCATTGAGAGAGATCTGGCCCAGTCCAGTCTTGAGGAGCTTGATGACTTCAAACCGCCCGTTTGCTCTTTCCCACCGGAGTATACAAACAGCTCCATTCAAACCGTGGCCTACTCTGGCATTAAACACGGCCAGCCACCTCAGCGAAAGAAAAGGGCTAAAATCAATGGAAGGGAGAGGAAAGCCATGAGGGTTTTACCTGTTGTTGTGGGTAAGTGTTGAAATAATACTTCTGTGAGTGTTTGTTTGTCTGTCCTGTTGAAGTTGAAAGTACTTAGCCTACTGTACAATTCATGCGACGTGAGCATAGACGGTAAAAAAATATGGACCTGAAGTCACCCGTAGTGTTTCTGAAGACCATTTTTGAAGCCCAAAGTGGGCCGTCGCCATCTTGGCTGCACGTCACTCCCGGATAACAGAAAATGGGCAAAGAGGCGGATTAGCTGAGGCGACGTGACGCTAACAGACAGCAGACCAAGCGGCAACCTACCGATCTCTCTTGAAACCAACACGGAAGTGACTTAAACTGCAATTCATCGACTGTCCGCTAGAGACAGGCTCCAAAACCCTGTGTTAAAATGCCCAACTTTACTGCAGAAATAATTTGTTTACAGCCAGGTACAAAAAGTGGCTTTGGTCTATATAGCTAATTTTGTCCTTCATGACGACTGTGAGGGGGGTGAATATTTTTATAACTCATCCGTTTAAATTATATTAAGCCTTAAAGTCCTGCATTATTAAGGGTGTGGCCACTTGAGTGACAGGTGGATTGCCGCTGATGTCACTTCTAAACGTTTGTCTGCTGTGTGTTAGTGTCACGCCACCTCAGCTAATCCGCCTCTTTGCCCATTTTCTGTTATCCGGGAGTGACGTGCCGCCAAGATGGGGACGGCCGGCTTTGGGCTTCAAAAATGTTCTTCAGAAACAATACGGGTGACGTAACAGACACTACGTACATATTTTTTTTGCAGTCTATGCAACAGACAAATGGCTAGTAGTGACACCAGCAGCAATCCACCTGTCACTCAAATGACCACGCCCTTGATTATGCAGGACTTTAAGACTTAATATAATTTAAACGGATGAGTTATAAAGAAATTCACCCCCCTCACAGTTGTCATGAAGCAGACTGATCTCATGAAATGGTGTATGTATGACACGCCAATTCGTATTTCCATTTTTGGCGTGCTATCAACAAGCATAATCGCTTTTCAGCGTGTTTATCAACGCCGTTGAGCGTTGACTTAACGTTAAATTGCTGTATAAATATATGACCTACCCCAACCCCGTCCCTAAACCTACCCGTCACTGGGGTTAATACCATTTATGAGTCTTCCCCTACCATCCTAGGAAAAAAAATATCGCTCCCCAGATGTAGATGTACATTTTGCTTCGTTTCGCTCAGACATTTAACAGCGTGTACATACACTCGGAATCACTCGGACATTTAACGGCGTAGACATACACGCAAAAGATGACGGTTCGTTTCGGCGTGGACATACACGCGGAGAGCTCAAAATGCGTATAGATAACATGCCACTTGACTTGAAAGTGGCATGTATGTTTACGCAAAGTCATGATGTCATGTTGCATGAAGGGCAAAATTACCTATAGAGGCTGTAAACATGTTTTTTTTTTTGCTGCTGTAAAGTTGGCCGTTTTAACATGGGGGGTCTATGGGACTGACTCTCTTTCGGAGCCTGTCTCTAGTGGCCAGTTGATAGGGGTGTAATGATACACAAAACTGGCGGTTCGGTTTTTCCCACGGTTTTGACATCTCGGTTCGCTTTAGAACGCTAAAATTGCTTTTCTTTTTTTTTTAAACAGTGCTTTAATGAAAAATTGTGTCTTTGTCTTTAAATTAATTCAATTACAATTAAACATTTCGCAAGGATTAAAAAAAAATCTGCTAATGCTGTAAACCAGGGATAGTCAACGTCGATCCTGGAGTGCCGCTGTCCTGCAGAGTTTAGCTCCAACCCTGATATAAACTCACCTGCCTTTAGCCTTAGTAACCCTGAAGACATTGATTAGCTTGTTCAGGTGTGTTTGATTGGGGGTTGGCGCTAAACTCTGCAGGACCAACGTTGCCTATCCCTGCTGTAAACTATAGGGGGCCGCACATTACTACATTAAAGGTTAACAACAGAGCCTAGACGTTGAGCCTAAATTCAGATGCTATTTATTTTTTAGATATAACACATTGTATGAAAATAAGTAACCTGAACATAAGGCAGTTTTTGCATTGACTTATGTTTTTACTCTAATTTGTTATTGAAATATAATAATTTACACAGTTGCTGTCATTTTCATGAAAGATATTTTAAACATACATTAAATAATCAAGATATCATTAACAGGTTAAGTAAAATATAATAGGCTAATATAGTGCATTTATTTAATGCAAGAGTTAATTTCTCTAGGAACAAACATGTGGACACTGAATGACTTCTGCTGAGGTAAATATAATGCTAGTGCAAGGCTAATCTGTTTTATTGACGTCTTTCCGCTGCTGAAACACTGATTGAGCGATTACACGAGTTATGATGTCTTTCAGTAAGTATACTGTATACATACCTTCAGGCGTCCATTCATGTTTATTCTGTAACTGAGGAAGAGATGATCGCGTTTACTCGCACTGCCGATTGAATGAGGAGCTAGTACAGCGATCTGTCACGCCACATAAAAGAGCGCTAAATTGTTTAAATTTCGTGATCAAATAGTTGAAAGATTACACCCTGCTTATTATCGAAAGTAACAAAACACGGAGATTGCTATGTGGTGTTAATGGTGGTTAGGCTACAAAACTGAATTCGTTGTGTAGGCTACACATAAGACAGGAGTACGCCAGGAGAGTATCGCGATTTCGAATCGTGGGTTTTTCGGTTCGGTTCGAATATCGTTACACCCCTACCAGTTGATGAATTGCAGTTTAATTCACTTGAGTGTTGGTTTCAAGAGAGAAAGAGGAAGGTTGCCGCTTGGATGTGAGCAGAACGAAAGACTTTAAAATACAACTTTTTATCAACAAACCAGCCTAATTAGTTTGTGACTGTAATTATAAACGACTAAGCTTTGCATGCATTTGCCACAGAAGTTGAATTTCCCTGGACCGCACAGATAAAGCTAACTACTACAGGCAAATCCCTCCATCCAATTATGATGTCATGGTTCACCTGATGCCTTGACCTCATTTCTGGGACACCATTCATTAACACAGAGACTGCATTTAGTGTGCATTAGTGCCGTTGATTCTAGCAGATTCAGAGACTGACATGTTTGGCTTGTCAAATGTCGCAACTTTGTTGACTTTTGAAAATCATGTTTATTTTGAAACCCATGAAAATGCAGATCCTGTTTTTGAAATAAAACTGCTGTTCCATTATTACCCCTTAGTTAGCAGATTTTAACTTGTATACAAATATTTACGTATTTTAAGAGCGTGAAAAGATTGTAATTCACAGTGCTTCATGGGAGTGGACGGAGCTAAAGAGATCTTTTGTTGTGTTTTGCCTGTTTCACCTCTGATTGATTGGTGGAATTTTCTGTACAGCATCTTGGGTAATGTAGTTTTTCACCACGAATTCCACTTTTAAACACAATTATTTTAAGAATAAGTTGAAATAATGCAGGCTGAAGGCATCAACAGAAGAAAATACCAATTTTTAACAACTTCGTAGCTCACAGTAAGGCTGTCTTTAAAGGTTCATAAGTAAACGTTAAAAATCAAATTCCCTATGGAGAAAATAAATTAAGTTTTTACTTCTGGAACTTGACTGTTGCACTCTATTCTGAATATTAAACCACAGCTGATTCCTATCAAGGGATAAGTATATATTTATATTTCTATATTCCCAAATATTATTATATTATATATATTCTTAGTTCATAGCAGACATTCTTGAAAAATAATTTTACTTAGTTGAACTCATTTTTACTTGATTAGAAGAAAACATAAATTGACACTTTACTCAAAAATCATGATTTACTCCAAACCAATATGACTTTCTTTTTCTGTTCTGCAGAACATATTTTGATGATTGTCAGCCAACATTAGTCAACTATTTACTTAAAAATAGACATTATTATTTTGTAGGGCTGTCAAACGATTAATCGTGATTAATCGCATCCAAAATAAAAGTTTACATAATATATGTGTGTGTAGTGTGTATAATTATTTTGTATATATAAATACACACACATGCATGTATATATTTATGAAATATTTGCATGTATATATTTTATATATATTTATACATAATTAATATTATATATAAATATAAATATTTTATATATTAATAACACATTTTTCTTAAATACATACATGCATGTGTGTGTATTTATATATACAAAATAATTATACACACTACACACACATGTATTATGTAAACACAAACTTTTATTTTGGATGCGATTAATCGCGATTAATCGTTTGACAGCCCTATTATTTTGTGTTCCCCAGACGAAAGAAAGTCAAACAAGTTTATTAATAATAATAATAATACATTTATTTTTTATAGCGCTTTTCTAGACACTCAAAGATGCTTTACAGTTGTTGGTTTACATTGATAAAACAAACAAAACAAGGTATATAGAAAATAGAAATGGTTACATAACTAGCACAAGAATTGAAGAACAGGGAGAGTCTGTTAACGGGAAAAAGCAAGTTTAAAGAGGTGAGTTTTGAGGGCCTGTTTGAGGTGCGTTATATGTGAGGAGAAGTATTTTGAAGTTTATCCTGTGTTTAGAAGGACATAAACGTGTGTACATAATGATAGAGTTTTCAATTTCAGGGGAACTCTCTCTTTAAATAAAAAGTGAAACATCCTGAAATGTTTGTTGTGTTCTGTTAGTCATCAGACAATATATATCATATTCAGAACATGTAAAAAAAAAAAAAAGTTTTTCAGGTCACCTAAAATGTGCTCTATGTGGTAAAATCCTAATGAACAGTTTCAAGCCCAATTTAGAATCTTACGGAATGTTGGAATGTTAATGTTGGAATGTACATTTCAACATTCCATAACATTCCAACATTGGAATGTTATGGAATGTTGAAATGTTTCAATGTTATACGCTACACGGTACAAAAAACAAGCATTGCTGATGCACATTGTAGTCTTTTTAACAACATCTTTTTGACAACAACAAAAAATAAAACACTTGCAGGGAAAGAGTTAATATGACTGAATATGACCTGATTACTGGTTACATCAACAGGACAGAAATGACTCCTTAAAGTAACAAGACATTTTCCATATTTCCCGTGTACAGTAGAGGAATGTAGCTTTACTCCTCATAAGGATTTAAAGGTTGGGGAAAGTGATAACTTTTCCAAAGATGTAAACATTTCTTGCATCACAGAAACATGCAGTTATGCTGATGATCTGAAACTTATTTTAACTCCATTACTGGGTATTTTTAGAAATACCATTAATATACTTAAATAATTCAGCAGAGCAGAGACCACTGGAGCAGCACATTAATATCCGTAACATACATAAGGCTGATTTATATGTGCAGATTTTGTTTGACTTGACATTTGACTTAGTTTGGTTGCTTTCGCAAGAGATTCTTATGTCAGCATTGCATAATCCAGAATTAATGAGCGTGATTCTGCAGGTTTCTGGGTTATCCTAAGCTTTCCAGAGCTCTTAAAGTCATTCTTGAATATTTTGAGACCTGGCTGCTCATTTTTCTTGCTTTATCAGAAAATAAGCAGGACTCTGAACACAACGTTCATTATTGTCGTCGAACACAGAAAATCATTTTAAATTCCTTCAAGCTTGAAAAAAGCAAATAAAAACCCCATTTACTGTAATGACAATATAGGCATTCCAGTGGGTTTAAAAGCAGAAATGTGCCACACTTTATTTTAAGGTGTCTGTTTTACAGTGTAATTATATACATATGAGTACTGAGTAATAATAATGAACATGTACTTACTATAGGGTTATGGGCGTATAGTTTAGGGTTAGTTGCATGTAATTATGCACAATTTATAGTTATTACTATACTGAAAAAAATTTGGTCTAGGATTTACTTTGAAACAATTTTCACAAATAACTTTTTTTTAGTGCATAGTAACTACAAGTAACATGTATATTGCAAAATATATTTTCTATACACTTTATGTAATGGTAAAAAATGCACCAAATGTCTTGTGCCTTAATTCGACTGATGATAAATATGTGATGCAGTTTTATTATTATGAATTAGCTTTTATTTTTGTATTTTTAGTTGTCATGTTAATTATAGTTAATTTTTTTGTCATTTCGTTATCTGCTTTTTTCATTTTATATTTTTTTTCAGGTTTAATTTCTCTTTAATTCAATTTCACATGGGTTTGATTCAGATTCAGTTAGAAGGTCATTTTACACCCAGATGGTGCAACTAAGCCATTGACTTACTCAACTTCTAACCTCGGGTAAATTGAGCCAAATGAACACTTTTTTTTATAAGACATGTTTTTAAAACCCTTTGTCATAAATGTATTCTGATCATTTAAAATGATGGAAAACATCCTGAAATTTCTTTAGATACTCTCATTGTACTTGTGCCTAATTTTCTCTTATCTTGAGGACCACGTAAGTACAAAATGGCTCATCTTACCCCACTCTCCCCCTACTTTAAATCCTTTTAGTGGGCTCCACTCCCATGGGCAGAGTCATGTTTCATATTACAAAATTTACTGCGCTATTTTATAATCCAAACAAATCACATATTGTCGGAAAGGTCTGAAACTTAAGGTTCCATATTTGGCACTGTTTTGTCATAGAAGTGAGATTGTGACAGAAATGTATTAATTTGTGACAGTAAATGTGTGTGTCACCCACTATCTTTGATACATTGCCTTAACAAAATCTCATAGGAGCTTTAGTTTTTGTGATATCAACTTCAAATTTGGAACACAATTTGATTAGACATGTGGCTTTAAATAATGTAGCAATGTTAGAGTCTTTATTACTTTTTATGTATTTTAAAACAAAATTAGTGCAGTGCATTTGCTTTTCAGTAAACTTCAACTTCTTTTCACTTCAGCAATAATCTGCTGATGTTTTCTGTCAAAAGAGACCAACCTTTGGCTAGCACATTTTCACATCTTTGCTCAAAAAGCGGGGTGATAGTTAAAGGATAATTCCGGTATTTAGCACTTTGAGTCTATTTTCTAGTGTGTTTTGGATGAACTAGAGTGGTGGACACAGAAATGTTGAAGATGGGTCCTGTCTCGACTTTTTGACTCTTTTAGAATCGCCTCTGAGCGCTTCAGAGTGGTGTCTATGGGCATAACAAACTCTAAAACAACCCTTAACGTTCCACTAACCACTCGGTGAGTTGCACAGTTTTGAAAACGAACGTTAAGTGTTGTTTAAGCACATGTTTGTGTATGCCCATAGACAGCCACTCTGAAGCGCTCAGAGGCGATCCTAAGAGTCAAAAAGTTGAGACAGGATCCATCGTCAAAATGTCTGTGTCCACCGCTCTAGTTCATCCAAAACACACTTGAAAATAGACTCAAAGTGCTAAATACCGGAATTATCTATTAACAGGTTTTAATTTCAGCTTTATTTCAGTTACCAGAAATGTTTCTAGTAGTTTTAGTCTTTATTTAAAGATAATAACCCTGATGTGATGTGTGATCTCCACCCGCAGGTGTCTTCCTCTTCTGCTGGACACCGTTCTTCGTAGTTCACACGACTCGAGCCCGGTGTGAGTCGTGTCACATCTCTCCGGAGCTGATGAGCACCGTGACGTGGCTGGGTTACGTCAACAGTGCTCTTAACCCAATCATCTACACGGTCTTCAACACCGAATTCAGGAAGTTCTTCCGAGGATTTCTCCCCCGCTGTTGTTGACATCCACCAAACGCTCCATAAGACATAACAATGCCATCATTTATGCTAAAGACATCTGTTCTTGAGTGGAACCGTTTTATTATGTTGTTTTGTGTTAATCCTGCCAGTACTGTCTTTGTGCCTACCATGTATGTACTACATCCATATTTTATATATAGCGGACTTATTTTCAATACAACAAGTGGTGCCTGGAACATTTGTGCATCATTTTATAATGTGCCATGCTCTGTTAAAATATGCCTCAAGTCTGAATTAAGCTAAGATTAATGATATAAAATATATAATGCATTGCATATATTAGATCTGTGAGGTGTTATTGCCCACTAGAAAGATTTTAAATTAAAAGACCGCAATGTACAAGCCCTCATTTGGCACTGCATATTTTGATACCGTAGAGCTTTGAGTTTGGATTTAATTATTTTGAACATTGAGCTGAAAACTACTATAAACAGAAAAGTGTGATAAAACCACTAGACTGAGGTTTAAAAATGGGTTAAAGCTTCTCTGTGAAGGTTCAAAAACATCATGAGAAAGTGTCTAATGAAGTTTTAGAAAAGCCCTAAGGATTTTAGTAGCCTTATATTCTTTGAGCTTGTCGTCTGTGCGCAGTGAAAGAAGGATCAGACACCTGGGCAGAATTCCCACTTGTCTCTCTTTTTTCCCTCTCTTATTGAATTATAAATAAAATGTCTGCATGATCAAGTGTTTCTTCTCCCGTATGCCTGACGCTGGCATTTCTTAGAGAATTAAGAATCACCAAGAACTTTGTCCTTTCCAACTTTCCAGCCCTGTTGACATGTATCTTCCAAAAAAAAAACAAAAAAAAAAAAAAAACTTTTATAGAGTAAATGTAGCCTAAATGTGTAGATTAGACAAAAAAACTTGAGATTAGCTCAGTGTCTATCCATCATGGAGATCTCCTTCCCATCCAAAACCAGTCTATGTCCTTTACTTTTAAAATAAAGCTTCCAAAAAGCAAGGGTCTTAAAGCATGATGCCAAATGAGAACGTTCATAAGTTCCTTAATTTGCTGTAATGCAATTGTAGAAACTTTCTAAGTTCTAGGGTTCTTTAAGGCCGTGACACACCAAGCTGAAGTCGAAGAACTAGTGGCGAGAAAAGCTGTGTGTTGTTGCCTCGCGTCGGCTGTGTTTTGGCCAAAAAGGCGTCCATTTTTTGCTTGAACACACCGCAAACAGTCACTACATCCGACTGCCAACTATGCGTTCTGCGCCTGATGTAAGGAAAATAACTGTCTAATTCAGCACAGATATCAATACTAGTCTATATATTCGTCATTCAAAAAGGAGCACCGAAACTAGGACTGCAGATATTTAAACCGTAAACAAAGCAACTCTTGCTTACAATTTTGAATATCAATCAATCACTGATCAGTTTATTCATTCCAGACGGCTCATGCATGAAAATATTTGTGCATTTGAATGCTCAGGTAAGATGACTATAAATTAGACCAGCATCTGTCTGTGCCATTTTGACTTCTTTGTTCGCTGTTATCACTTTTGCTTTTATTCTCATGCACTGTTCGCTAAACTGAACAGCCAATCAGAGTTCTCTCTCTCACTGAACAAACTGTTAAGCCAAGGACACCCCAAGCCGGTGGTCGTGCAACGTCGGACCCTTTTAGAGCGTCGTATTTTCGGTGTGTTCTGCACCATTGGCTCTAGTCGGAAACTATCAGGGGTTTATTTGGGCCGATTCAACATGTACAAAATATATAACACTGACCTTGAGATTTTGGGATATTTTAATGCAAAAATCTTGCATATTGTACCTTTAATAACTTTTCTGGGCCGACAAGTTTCAATCCCTTAGAAGCCTATGGAGGAGTGATCCAGCTCATAGATTAAATCAAAAAAATCTTAATTTGTGTTCCGAAGATGAACGAAAGTCTTACAGTGTTGGAACAACATGAGGGAGAGTAATTACTGACAGAATTTTCATTTTTGAGGTGAACTATCCCTTTAAATAGACGATCGTCAGCTTGGTGTGTCGGCCCTTACGGCCTCGATACTCACTGTGAAGTTCTTTTTCATTCTTCACTTAGAGGAAAAATAAAGTTTAAAATATGTAACCAGCGGTTTCTTGTTAGCAAACATCCCAACACCACCTACTGAACAGAATAAATGAATCAGAGAAGATTTATACGTCAAGAGGCGGAGCCTCAGAGCCACACCCACCTATTACATCATCACCATGGACCAATCATAGTTCGAAGTTTTTTGCCAGGTGGAGTGACGTTTTCTGAAAAGTTTTGCAAGCTACTATGAACTCCCAAAACAAACTCCAACTCAAACTTCATTTTGGCCTGATTTTGTTAATTGACGTCACACCACTTTGCTCTTTGATTTTGCTTGGCCTTTAGAAAAACATCTGTGTACCTGCAGTTCAGGAGGGTGATGACAAGTGAAAAACGTTTTCATCTCCAAAGAATCACATACAGTAGACAATTCAAGATCCCGATAAATAAACAGTTTGTGTGTGGGATAATTATGTTTTACACCACATTATGACACCCTTCTGCTTCATTTGGAAAATAAGGCATTCTTCAACACTAAGCTATTAAGCTCTTTTGTTCGGGCCACAGCAATCTCATAGCTTTCCTCCATGACAGCCAACCTGCAATTTATATGTGCCCATAATAAGTGCATCTAAAATACTACTTTTGCTGAACCTCTAGTGGTCCTGTTATATCACCATTCTGCTCCGGTCTCTTCACTACCGTCATGTCAGATGATTTGCTTTTTGAAACAAGGATTTTTGTTTCTTGCCATCTTGAATTGCTGGATAATTGAGGGCATTGTTTTGCTTCAGACCTTGTATAGTACCGAGCAACAGCCCGAACTGAATTAGCTAGTGTTTGTCACTTACTTGGCATTCTCAAACATTGACACAATGAACACAAAATATCCAAACAATGAGTCTTCGGCTTCTGAAAAAGTCATTATCAGCCTCCAACTATTTTCCTCATTGTGTGTCAATTTATGGTCGTTTATGAATGTGACAAGCACAGAGCTTTTCTTTTTCCTTCAATCAAACAATGTCAAAACCGTCATGCAAGGCGTTACATGTCAAACCAAGCCAGCTAGACAATGTTATTTTTACTGCAGAAGTGACAGATCTAAATGTGGGCAAGGCCTGAAACTTGAGCTGTGAAGTAAATCAACATCAAGAATGGGGACAATACTGTACAGGGCTAAGTATGTGAGTACATTAAATAGTATTTGGACACTTAATAATACATTAGACACAAGAACATATCAAGTCAAGTGTGTCTTTAATCCAATGATGATAGAGCCATTTTTGGAGTTACCAAATGGTATCAAAGTGGTTTTTAGTGGATGTTTTTAAGACTGTATCCAAAATCACAGACTGCGTGATTTCAGCAATGCTTTAAGATCATTACAAACCACTGTACAACATGGATCTGATAAACTTGAACGACATATATGTAGACTATACGATGATGACACTTATTGAATCGTAAGCTACGACGCAAGTTAATATAGAGGAATAAAACATCATCAGCATGCGCTAGTGAACAAATACAGCAAGACAAATCTAATTGTTGTTTCCATTGTTTCTCAAACTCAAGGCTGTATTTCTCGGCTGCCACGTCATCAAACGTTGCTAAACCTCAAGTTGAAGGATCTTTAAATAGATTAATAGCATCTTTAATTGAATAATTTTTGACAGGAATGAAAACGAGGCTGTGAGGGTTAGAAGTACAGTGTGTTCAATGGGTTTGTACAACATGCCAACTGTTTAGCAGACAAAACATTTCTCCAATTAAACTTTCAGCAGACAAAAACAATTTAGAAAATGTCATGATCTAATAGCTTTACACAGTATGTATTATTGTAAAGACTAGTCTATCCTTTACAGCCTTGTATAAACCCATGTAAAATTAAATACGGCTTCAGCCCTAAATAGTGTCTATTGTCAGCTACATTATTATTGTATTTATCATTTTAAACAGTATGTACTCTACTTAACTCATAAACGCATACTTTGGGTCTTTATTGACCGGGTTGTCATTCACTACACTCCTAAAGTTAGATATCAACCCTAATATTCCTCAATCAATTCATTATAAACAACATAACAAGAAAAACATTTTTTTTAAATAATTAATGTCCTTGTTTTTTGTTAAAAACATCAACAAAAAAATTGTATAGGGTCACTAATGACCCGAGGTATGTAATAGTTTAAAGGATAATTCCGGTATTTAGCACTTTGAGTCTATTTTCTAGTGTGTTTTGGATGAACTAGAGTGGTGGACACAGAAAGGTTGACGATGGGTCCTGTCTCGACTTTTTGACTCTTTTAGGATCGCCTCTGAGCGCTTCAGAGTGGCTGTCTATGGGCATGCACAAACATGTGCTAAAAACAACCCTTAATGTTCGTTTTCAAAACTGTGACACTCACCGAGTGGTTAGTGGTGTTCGTTGATGATTAAAAACAAATGTATCGGCGCAATGTATGATTTCAATCCGTGTTATTTTCTATAGTGGAACTATTTTTTCAGAAACGTCACAAACTTCTGCTGGATATTTGAGTCTGAAGCGTTAGCACACTCCCGACCGCTTGATGGCGATAACCAGTTTGCCGCAGTTGCTCTGCTCACGCTAGCCTTCTGAGAGACGGAGAACCGAGCGAAAAGACTACAATCAAATGTAAACAGACCCCTTTTCCGTTTCCGGTAGCGCAGTAATATCAACGAGCAATGAGTCCTCCAACAGACATCAATGGAATTTTACAAAATAGCAAGTAAAACACAACAGAAACTGTATTTCGCTACGCTACTTGTTTTGGATCATCAACGAACACCACTAACCACTCGGTGAGTTGCACAGTTTTGAAAACGAACGTTAAGGGTTGTTTTAAGCACATGTTTGTGCATGCCCATAGACAGCCACTCTGAAGCGCTCAGAGGCGATTATAAAAGAGTCAAAAAGTTGAGACAGGACCCATCGTCAACATTTCTGTGTCCACCACTCTAGTTCATCCAAAACACACTAGAAAATAGACTCAAAGTGCTAAATACCGGAATTATCTTTTAAGTATATTTTTTGCGCAACAATAATTGAATCTCAGACTCAATAAGAGCAATTCACCTTTATTCCTCAAGGTGGCGATGTCTGATACACAATGATGAGCCAAATGCTGAATGTCAGATACACATATCATGCAAATTCAGTAAAAACATTCACGCATTTACAAGTTAATTATTAATTAGTACACCTTGTCAACAAATGAAACTCACTCCCACTTCTGCTCACTACTGAGAAAGAGCTCGACGACGGGGTCGACGAACAATCAAACCCATTCTGGGTCTCCAGATCCAAGTCGAGATGAAATCTGGTCGTTCACTCCTTGTTTATTGAAGCCTATCGAGAAGGACAGAAAAAAACTTTAGATGCCCGGTGGTTCAAAAATTATATTGACTGTTTCCTCTCAAAGAAAGAAACAATTTAATTTAAGATTCAAGCTGGTTTGTCAATTGGACAAGGTCATAAAGAACATTCTGGCAAATAATATATACAGTCAAACCAAAATGTATTCAGACACCTTCAACATCTCTCACATTATCACAGTTTATTCGCTATAGTTTAGAAAATGGTAATAACGTATGACAAGAACAGTTGATATTTCACTGGTTTTGTCCATCAATCTGTTTGACTGTCTCACACATGAATTATGTTGAATATCTGTCAGCTGTTAAAATTAACTACACAATTAGATAACACCAATTTAGCTCAACCAATTACCAGGCAATGCTTAATTTTGTTCAGTCTGTGGTGTAAAAAGGTCACATTAGCAATTATAGAAAAAACACTTTAGCAAAACATGTTCAGGTCAAAGTGTCTGAATAATTTTAGGTCCCAAATTATTATAAATTTACTGGTAGTCACTGTATGAAGAATTTATGTGTATAATATGTCACAGTTTACTTTATTTTGCTCTCCTCACTTACATAAATGAGAGCCTATAGTGTCCTGCACCCACTAGTAAAAAATATACAAAATTATATCTGGTGTCTGATTAATTGGCAACACTTTAAAATAAGGTTCATTAGTTAACATTAGTTAGGGTATTAACCAACATGAACTAACAATGAGCAACACATTTGTTACAGTATTTATTCATCTTTGTTTTTGTTAAAAATACTTTTCAAATTCAACTTTGTGTAATGTTAAAAATACAGCTGTTCATTGTTTGTTCATGTAAGTTCACAGTAACAAATACAACCTTTGATTTTAATAACGCTGAAATTATTACTAACTAAGATTAATAAATGCCGAAGAAGTATTGTTCATTCTTAGTTCATGTTAACTGATGAACCTTATTGTAAAGTGTTACCAAATAATTTTTGGTTTGACTGTATATGAAAGATGATAGCAAGAGGAGCATGAAAAATGTATTCCTCTAACTCCTATAAAATACGAAATTTCATGATTGTTCAGCTGAGCACGGCAGACTAATCTGCATGCATCTACTGATATGATTTATATATGTAAGAGCAGAGATTGATTATAACTCACCTCGTCTCTGCCAGCATTCATGAGGGTTTCTAACTCCTGCTTCCAGCCAAGGAGCTCCACCAGTTTTTTTACCCCACTAACTACATCTCCCAGCTCGGCCACATCAGTGTGACGGGACGCCCAAGAAAACGGCCCCACAAGGTCTCGATTTATTAAAAGCCGTGACACAGAACCGCGTACGGCACCGGCCAAGCTGGCGAACGGCTCCACCTAACAATTCACATGAACAGGCCTGTGTAAAAGCAGTTACCAGATTACTCAACAGGGACATCTGCTGGTCATGTGTTTCCTTAAAGTCCCCCTGTGCTGAAAATCAAGTTTTTAATGTTGTTTATATGTCTATGTGGTGTTTTTAATATGCTGTAAGACAAACCATGTGTAAATTCATAAGTCGACAGCATTGCTGAGTATTTTCTCCTTAAAACTGCAGTGAACTAAAGACAGTCTCAAAAACACGGTTTAAAATACGGTATCATTCATTCATTCATACCTTGTAACCAATCAGGTCAACGTGTGATCGCCAGGCATGATGAATTTTTGATCATCGAAATTACATATTTAAACGTTTTTTCCTTGAAAACAAATGTCTTCATGCCTTAAAATATCTTGAATGTAACTCGACACCCTTGCCTCATTTAGTATACAGTTCTATGAATATGCAAATGAGCCCCGCCCCCACTCACTCACTCGTTGACGATCATGATTGGTTACAAGGTAGTTTGTGACGTCAGAAACACCAGCGATTTCAAACCATGTTTTTGAGACTGTCTTTAGTTCATTACATTTGACTACTTAACTTTGACTTCATATGTCATAATTCTGACTCGCTATGTAATAATATTGACTTTTCGTTTAATAATTGTGACTTAGTATGTCATAATTTCAACTTTTTATGACATAATGATTTACCAGAGCATGATTTTGGTCTTGTGTGGCAGAAATGGGCTTCCATACGATCCAGACACATAAAACACTGATTTTAAATGTAAAATATGGTCTCGGTCTCACACTGCAATTCATTCAGTGAGTAGGGGAGAGCCGGGACGATTGAAACGCGGGATGGATGAAACATTGAGATTTCCTTGAAAACCGCTCACGTCATGTACGTCAAATTTCATCAGCATGTACAGCACGCAATGCCGACCAAACCGTGAAAACATTTCTTCTTTACAGAATGCCGATTTAAAGTTAGAGCCGGAAAGCTCTAAAGAGTTTTTTTTTCCCTAGCTCAGTTAAGACACGCCTCATAATCAAAGCCCTACAAGATGAAGGTGTCAGCTAACACGACAGTGTAAGTTACCATAACAAAAGAAAAAACATTAAAAGTAGCATAGTAAACATGTGTAATATTGAGTTAATATATATAAAAACGAAACCCAACACATTCTCACCTCGGGAATTTAAATCTTGGCGGTTTCACAACCAGAAGCTGCGCAATGTTGTGGGATCATTGATTCTTACTGTGATTGATGACACGCTGAACTGTAACCTAATCTTAGAAAACGAGTTTTATCTGAAAAGTGTTTCAACTGTCCCTGGCTGTCCCCTACAAATCTTTCCAAAGAGCTCATGAACAGCTTCTCCTCACCTCTAGAGATGTTCCCATGACTATGAGTAGATCTCCTATTGGGAAGTCTCTCAGGTAACTGAAGAACGGCTGAGGAAGCTCCTCACCGAAGAACACAATGTCAGGCTTGATGACTCCTTTACAAGTGGAGCATTTGGGTATTTTTCCTTCCATGATATCATTCTATTGGGAGACAGACAGCCATACGTCAGGAGTAACAACCATAATCAAAAATACATTTCCAAATCAAAGCTAAATATTTAGGTTTGACTGTGACATGATTGTTTTTAAATGAGTTGGTCAATTATGGGTTTATTATGTTGGCTTGACAAGCCAATGCATCTATCTATCTATCTATCTATCTATCTATCTATCTATCTATCTATCTATCTATCTATCTATCCTATCTATCTATCTATCTATGTTAGCATGTCTAGCAACATGTTAAAACGTGTTAGCAATGTGTTAAATCACGTTACCAACATGCATTTATTCATGCTAGCAACATGCTTAAACATTTTATCAACATGCTATAACATACTAACAAATCATGCTAGCAACATGCTAAAACATATTAGCAATGTGCTAAATAATGATAAAACATGCTAGAAAAGTGTTAAATCATGCTTACATGTTAAACCATAGATTATATATACATAGATTCCGCGTTAAGTAGGTTGTTTCAACATGACATCACATATGGAATAGCCATGAAGAAATTTTGTTAAACTAAAGTAATACAAGACGAAGGTGTCAGCTAGTGTAAGTTTACCATAACAAAAGAAAAAACATTAAAAGTAGCATAGTAAACGTGTGTAATATTGAGTTAATATATATTAAAATGAAACCCAACACATTCTCACCTCGGGAATTTAAATCTTGGCGGTTTGACAACCAGAAGCTGCGCAATGTTGTGGGATCATTGATTCTTACTGTGATTGATGACACGCTGAACGTTCAAAGATGGCGGGCATGCCACCGTGTCTGGAGCAGTCAAATGTGGATACTATGTATACATATCTATGGTTAAACATGCTAGCAATGTGCTAAATAATGAAAGCAGCTTGCTAAAACATGTTACAATGTGCTAAATCACGCTAGCAACATGATAAAACAATCTATCAATGTGCTGAAAAATACTAGCAAAATGTAAATCATGTTAGCAAAATGCTAAAACAGCACTTAAATCATGCTACAAACATGCTAGCGACGTCCTAAATCATGTAAACATGTTAAATCATGCTAGCAATATGTTAAATAATGTTAAAACATGCTAGCTATGTGCTAATCACGTTAAAAACATGCTAGCAAATGGGCTAAATCATGCTAACATGTTAAAACATGCTAGCAATGTGTTAAATAATGTTAAAACATGCTAGCTATGTGCTAATCACGCTAGAAACATGCTAGCAAACGTGCTAAATCATGTTAATAAACTTTCTAGTGTTTTAACAAGTTGACGGCATATTTGAACACATTATTGACAAGTAGCAATGTGTTAAAATATGCTAACAACTTGATAACAAAATTTCAACAATAGGTTAAATCATGCTAAAAATGTTAAACCATGCTAACAATGTGTTAAATAATGCTAAAACATGCTGGCTATGTGCTAATTATGTTAGAAACATGCTAGCAAATATGCTAAATCATGCTAAACCATATTAACAACTTGCTAAAAATGTAACGTGTTAAAATATGCTCGTAACTTTCTAAAATATAAGCAATTTGTTAGAACATGGTAATAACATTTTATTGACTTTTTTGAGCAAAATTTTAAAATTTCAAGCTTTTCAAAGGATTTGTCGAGCCAACATCAAAGTTTTTCATCAAGCTTAACTAATCTAGTTTACAAAAGTGCAGTTCCAGGGGTAAAATATTCAATACCAATGTAGATAAAAAATACTTTCAATTTATCTTCAATTAGGCAGTCTTGTATCACCCTGAAGAGCTTTTTTTTTGCATACTATCTACTGATACGCCCCCCTCTTAATAACTCAGAAACCACAGCCTTAGTTCAGTGAAAAACACTAACCCGGAGTTCCTCTCCCTTGTAATCCCTTCGGCAAACTGTGCATGTGGCCGTGGCAAATGTCCCATGTGCCTCAACCAACATGTTTGGGGGAATGCCAGCCACTGAAATCAATGAAAGGTAAATAACATTTATAAATGATTTACACCGATTCCAGGCATGCACATGTGGACGGACGGTGTCACTCACTTCGTTCCAGTCCATCAATGTTTTGCGTGTACATCCTGAGCAGTTGCCCCTTATCGTGAAGCAGGCGGATGAAGTAGTGTGTCAGATTGGGTTGGTAATTACCGGGATAAAGCTCTTTGGCTAGAGCGAAAAAGGGGTTTGGATTGTGATGGAAGTAATTTATTTCAAATATGGCCTCTGCATAGGGCAGGTTGTACTGTTGAAGGTTGTCATAAAGTCCGCTGCCAGGAGATCTGTGGGAGAAACGCGATTAGAGAAAAGTTGCAACCATCTCAAAGGTGGATTAGGGGTGTAATGGGAAACAGAAGTCACGGTTCGGTACGTATTTTGGGGTCACTGTTTAATATGAGTTCACTACAATAGATAAGATAAGATAGTCCCGAAAGAAACATCCTATCAACATATCACACACAATATACAATACATACATAAGTTCTGAACCAATTAAATTACACACTGCCCATTGTGCAACCCACCTATGATCACTTTAATAGAAACAAATTAAAAAATGGGTAACTAAATGGGTAATAATTTGCCAGTTAATGCCTTAAAGCTACACTGTGTAACTTTTTTAGTTTATTCTTAGCTAAAAACACTTAGTTCTTTCAAAAATATATGTGCTCATTAATGTATATTTACTTCGTTCAAGTAATAAAGTATTCTTGTGAGTGTATAATATGCCATTGAAAATACATACGGGTAAGGGGTTCTAATGTCGTCGCCATGTTGCCCCTCCATCTTGAAAGAACATTAGCCAAAGAGGGACATACCCATTAATTCAAGCTTTGCCTTTCACGTTTTAACACGCGTGGGTTAGCACTCGAACTGCCTAACACTCGAACAGGAAGCCATGTTAATCTTGGACTACATTGGCCACCGTAGGAGTTAAAACGGAAACGGAATTGAGAGGAACAGAAACTAATATTCACTGGATGGTCATATACCTTTTCACCGCTAGATGGGGGTAAAAATCACAGTGTAGCTTTAAAGCTTTCCTGTAGCTCAAACAATAGAGCGTTGGCACTTGCAATGTCAAGATCATGGGTTTGATTCCCAGGGAAAGCAAGAACTGATAAGAATGTAAATGTATACCTAGAAATGCAATGTAAGTCACTTTGGATAAAAGCGTCTGCCAAATGCATAAATGTAAAGGTCCCATATTGTCAAAACTGAAATTTCCCGGCTTCGAAATTTAAACTTTTGAACGATTACGGGAAAATCGCAAAGCTAGTCTCGGTTCCAATCAATACTCGATATACTCGATACCCAAGCCTAATCCTCAGACACATGCACACAGCCTGAGTAAAGTAGCTGTGCCTTTTCACGAGCCGTTGTGACTTCCGCATAAATGTGATGTCAGAACTACTCAGTCCCCGCCTTCAGTCTCCACCCCGACCAATGGTTTAAGTCAAAAACTTACAAAACATTGATGAGTCAAACAAGTTATGTAGCTTTACAAGAGGAATATGCTTCAACTACTGTAAAAATGAATAAATAAAATATTAAAAAATAAAATCTGTTCTCCCTGTTTTACAGCTTTTCGATGATGTTCACGTCGCGTAATTACTTCATAATTACTTCATAACGTTCCCATGGCAACAGGGGTAAACGGCGGCTCTGAAGCAAACGCAACATTTTTCAACTTTCTGGTAATATATATGTGACTTTTTTGCAACGAAAATGCGGGGATTATGAAATCATGCAAGCTTCGCATATTTTGCGCAGAAATCGGCTATTTATGCGGCGAAAGTGCGGCGTATTTGAAAAAATGCCTCCGCATAAATATGCAGACTTTGGCTGATTATGCATTGAATTATGAGATTGCATAATCACGTTTTTCTGGAGGGACTGAATATTACGCTTTTTCACGAAATCGCGTAAAGATGAGTGAGAAGGAGAAAAAAGTCGACTTCATCTTTCCACGAGACAGCAGCGAGTGAAGCGACACCTGAGGATTCATATTTCCAGAACTCATATTTCATCACTGGACTGTACTGAGATTTACACGACACAAATCGGCACGACACCAAATGATTTTGTCTCATTATAACAGCGAAAACCTACTCGGTCATTTATGGTCACACAGATAAGAGTAAAACGTCATTCGAAACTGTAAAAGGTTTCCCTTGCATACAGAGTTGTGTACACACACAATAAAAACAAAACACGGTGCTTTTGTAAAATAAAGAAAAAAAAATCTGATTTCTGCCGTCCCGGTTTCTTTTCCATGAAGTTTAAATAAAAAATAAATCGAAACTCAACGTACAGGCTACTACTAAGCTCTTGCGTGCCAAATTAAACTCGATTCCTTCGATTTACTAAATTTACCCAAAACAAGCCCATGACATGCAAGAAAAAAAGGTTTTGTTTACTGGATTTACTAAATCTTGCGGACGATTTACAAATATTTTCCCTCGATTTATAAATCGTGGGCACAATATAGCAAATCAAGGGAACGAAATAGTAAATTGTGCGGACGATTTATAAATCGAGGGAAAAAAAATTTTATATCGAGGGAACGAATTAGTAAATCATGCACACAAATTACTTTTTTTATTGCATGTCATTTGCGGAGAACTCGTTTTGAGTTTGTGCATAGATTGTATCTTCTTCTGTTCTTTTTCCTGTTGTAGCGGTTAGCAAACAGCATTGCATTACCGCACACGCCCCCTTCTGGATTGGAGTGTGTATTGCCGAACCAATATAGGTCCGAACCAAAGTTCACGTTTTGATACATTTTATAATTTCAGAAAGTTTTGGTTTGGTTTCACACTGCAATTATGCGAGCGCACTAAAGAACTTTACGTGACATACGTGCGTCCTATCGTCATCCTCTATGTGGGCTGCATCTTGACATTGTTTGGTTTGTAAATGAACGTGCGTCTGACGTCAGCGTCTTGTCAATTCGTCGGGTAACTTTGACAACATGAATGAACAGACGCATATCGCGCGCCTTTGTATATTTTGCTGCCGCAGTTTCTTTATCTTCAGGTGGCATTGCTCTCCCGTCCTCTCATACCCTCTCTCTCTCTCATCCTCTCCGAAAATATTTGGAAAGTGTCTGCATTTTTGTGTGTTTTTTCCAGTTGACTTCTTATTATGTCATCAGACCAGACTTCAATTAAAAACCTCGTCTCCTACTCTCCTCCTCTGCCCATGTGCTACCACGGCTCATTTTTAGTGCCACCTTCTGTTTTTTTTCGGCTATGCGGGAACCACCAGAACTTCCTGTAAAAGGTCTGAAAGTCCGAACCATACAGAAATGCTTTCACACTAGAAACGAACCAAACCTTTGTTTAGTTTGATCCGGACCGAGACTACCTCTTTTCGCCGGACCAAATTTCACCTGTTTGGTCCGGACCGTGGTCCGGGGAAGTTTTCACACCTGTAATTTTGATTCGGATCAAACTGAAAAGTCAGGACCAAACAAGGTAGGTGTGAAAGGGCCCTTAATGCACCGAACCGTGATAGTTTGGATTTAATACATGTACTGTTACACCCCTAATTAGGGGACAAAAGTCTTTTGAGTCCTACTTTACCTGAAGTCTGGGATTCCACTGGGAGTGCTGATGCCCGCTCCTGCCATCACCACAACTCTTTTAAACTTGCGGTCTCTGATATTTTGTGCAATATCCTCCAGGGTCTGTTGGTGAACATTGTCACGGCTTCCTCCAAACAGCCTTCGTGCAGTTCTATCAGGTCAAAATGTTTCAAAAATTCACTTTCACTGAGAAATTTCTGTAAAGAAAGAAAGAAAGAAAACAATACTCACGGACAATAAATGAATTGTGAAAGAAATGCAGCATTCTTCTGTGCATGAGGGAAATGTGTCAAAATCTTTTGATGGGGAAGATTTGGCCTTGACAGATCTGAGGAAAAGTATTATTGTAAGACTGGGTAGAAAAAAATAAAGAACAGCATTACAACCCAACCACCAACCACGAAAATATCAGGTTTGCTGCTTCTCCGGTAGGTTGACCTCGTTTTAAGATAAAGACTAGTGCAGAAGCAGTTATTAATAATCACAATATTCCCTATAAATGTGCAGATAACGACGACTGTCACTAATGACATTGCTATTTGAAACATGATTGTACAGCAGAAACATGATGACTTTTAATAACAAGAAAATACTTTGTGTAGTTGACAGTCCTCTTCTCGACAAGAATTTCTCTGTAAAACAGCATCTGCACACATTTAAAAGTGAGGGTTTATAGTACAGCATAATTGACAATGGCGAAGCTCGTTGTTTGTCAAAACGCGTACATTATTTCGGCGAATTTGTATAGTAAATATATACATGCAGGAATGGCCAACGGGTTGCCAGGTCTGCACAACAAAACCCGCCCGATTGCTAATCAATAGAGGTGGGCGGATCGATCCTGAAATATCGATACTTGCGATACTACGTGGTATCGAAAAGGATCGATCCTCAAATAAAAATATCGATCCAAATGTGTGTTTTTTAACAGTCATTTTATTAATTTAGAACGAAATTCAGTGCGTAAAATATGCTTCTAAGTGGAAAAATAAGCGAATTTTGTAGGATAGAACTATTTCTCCTAGTCATACAAGACGAAACCAATCAATCACAGAGAGCGTTCGCTGGACTGGGGCTTCACTGGCTCACAGTGCGTTTGGGAAACGAAGCCTCAATGCTTAGATGACAGAGAAACAATCAGGAGTTATTTCACAATAAAGAAACTAAACGTGTACATAATGATTCAAAATGTTGACATCAGTAAGTTTTGTTAATGAAATTAATAGTTTTATTTAGCAAGGATCATGCATTAAATTGTTCAAAAGTGACAGTCAAGGGTTTTACACTGTTAAAAAATATATATTTCATATAAATGCTGTTCTTTCGACTTTCATCAAATAATTCTGCATAACATTTACCAGGGTTTTCACACAAATATGAAACGGTTTTCTACATTGATAATAATAAGAGATGTTTCTTGAGCAGCAAATCAGCATATTAAAATAATGCTGCAAATTCAGCTTTGATCACATGAATAAATTACAGAAAACAGATTTTTTAAATTGTAATAATATTCGTTATCAAATAAATGCAGAAGAGAATTAAAAATCTTACAGACCCCATACTTCTGAACAGTAGGCTAATAATGTACAATAGTGCATTTACTATAATTAGGCTATATAAACAGGCAAGTTGAGAGCAAAAATCACAAAATATTTTAGTGGTCATTAAAATGTATTCAGATTTAACATTAATAATGCATTAGCTTCATAAATCATGACACACTGCTCTAGCACAAGAAAGTACATTTAAGTTCAAGGGCATGCTTTTAAAATTAAAAAGTATTTGGTATCGATATCGATATCGGCGATACTGACCCTGTATTTACTTGGTATCGGATCGATACCAAATTTTGCAGTATCGCCCACCTCTACTAATCAAAGCTATCTCAATCAGGGCAACAGTGTATGAGTAGCTCGATTAATTCCGTAGGAAAACCACGGACTTGGCAACACTGACGTCAGACTGGTGACGCACTTATTACCGTAACAGATATATCGCGAATCCATCAAATTATGTGTCGTCGAATAACACATATTGTCCATTCATTGACATTTATGTATGCACTAAAATAAATTGAATCGCTAAAACGAGGTTATTTTATAGTTACTGCAGGCATTTAAGTAAGCTTAATGTTTGACTGATGTATGACTAGATTTAAAGTTCGTAAAAACTACAGTACTTACGACTGGAAGTCGTTCAGCAAATGCAGAGTCTGACCGTTTTTTTTTTTAAGTATTATCATTATTCTTGTTGATGGGATATTGCAGTGATGATAAAATGTATACAAATAGACAGTTAATAGATGAATGGTCAAAAATATTAAATCAAATATTTTTTATTAAATGCAAATATGTTTGTAGGCTAGTATGTGTTTTTTAGGTAGTAGTTGTAGGTCACGGTCCATATTGTAATTGTTAAATATTTGTTTTTCACCAAAAACATGCGCTCTTTGGACCCTTGTAGTTGTAGATCATTATTTCTTATGCAGTTTGCGATTTTGGCTATTTATCATGATTCTATGATTTAAAGAGTTCGGACTTTAAGTTTGCTTTTTAGGCCGCTCGTGCTGTGACGTCACTACGGATGCTGCGCGGGCGGTTGGTTCATCAGTCTGAGGAAGTAAGCGAGGTGAGAATTTTTCAGTGTTTTCAAGTGCATAAATCGATAGAAATTTTTTCAAATGTGCTCCAGCAACATGGCAAAATTAATGAAGCTGTTTTGCTTCTGTAATATTGCTTTGCCAAATACTAAAAACATTGATGGCTTGTTAATAACTAGCACTTTTATTTTTCTTGAATTACCTTTTTTCATGAACAATAGTGTTTAATTAAAACCATTTCATTATTGTCCGTGCAGAGGTTATTTTATTTATCAGTGGGACTTATTTGTCCTAAAGGCAATATTTTTTTTATAAAGAAAGTTGGTCAATAGGAGTGTAAAATTAATTTTAAAACTTACACTGGTTCAAAATTTGGCTACTGTACTGTATATGTTTGATTTATGTTTAAGTGCTTGACACATGGTGTCAGGGTTTGGGTAGAGGAAAGTAGCGAGGACGCAAATGCAAAACAATGGGTTTTTATTAATTGAAACTCAAAGCAAACAACCCCATAGGGGGAAACAAGACATGACTCAATCAAGACTCGGCAGGAACACGAAACAAGAGGCGACGGCAGACAAGGTTAGATGATGAACCAGCACAGGACTGACAGTATACAAGGAGAATAAATAGGAAGCAAACAAGGCAGGTAACGAGAGAGGAAAAGTTGGGCAAATGAATCAATAATCAGGTAACAAGTTGGGCAGAGTTAGACAAGACAGGAGAGCACATGGCTCAAGGAAACATTCATGACAAGCCATGTGCTCACACCAAACATACATGACTAAGGCCACATTTACACATAGCCAGGTATTTAGAGAAATGAAATGAAATGATGCCCCCTGAAAAAACTCAATTGGATACTTACAACCAATCAGAGCAACGCAGTAAGTGACGTAGGCTATGTATGAGCGGCATAGTTGTCAACAGACCTCAAATGCACGCACTCTGGTAAAAGTGGAAAAACAATAGAGTGTAAGAGTGTTAACGATCTTTGCAGGTGTTGTAAAAATAATTTAAGGATTGGCGGAGTACTTGCAAACACGAAAAGCATTTTTGAAAGAAATAGGTTTGATGACGTGATGATTGCGTAACTGCAGATCATCTGTCCATCATTGTATAAAGCCCGCCCTGGCAATTTGATTGGCCCGACGATTTCTGAACCGAGCATAATTACTCCTCAATGGATCGAGTCCAGACCGAACTTGCCGACCAAAAAATGTTGTGGGCGGAGTTCGGGCTGGCATCCAGGCTAAGGTTTTCGTGTAAATGAGAGGCCAAACCGCAGGGAAATATCTGCGTCTTCCCTTCGTGTAAACGGGGCATAAAACACAAGCATATGGCCAGTAAAACAAATCACAAGCCATGTGCTCACACAAAACGAGACATGAACTCGCAGCCAATGAGAACACTCATAAGCCACATGTTCACACGAAACATGACGACATGAAAGCACACAGCTAGTGTTAAACACAAGCATGCTACACCGTACACCGGCTCTGTCACAAAACCAAGAAATAGACTAGACAGAAGTGACAGAACCCTGATGGAAATGATGACACTTTTGTTTTTGTAATCAGGCTCTGAAAATTATATCAAAATTTGGATTTAGATTTATCAGCCAATATATCGGTTATCTAGCCTAGAAATCTAGACGCTCCTAGCGGCAGCAAAAATTATTTCGCAGCCAGTGTGGTCTAGCAACTCTCTTGGCTTTTCGAGCTGGAAAAACCAAACTCTGATCAGGCCAATCACATCTGTATAGAGTTGGTGGGCGGGCTTAACATAATGACGGCAGAGTTGTGACGGTTCCGCGTGATTTCCATAGGGGATTTCCCTACTAACGTTACTTGAAAACAAAGAAGATGCTGCTGGCGAACAGCGGTCTTTCGACTCGGCCTTGGCCGCGACCCTGGAGGACTTGGAGTTAAGAGAACGTCACTTAAGTCATTCTTAAAAAAGGAAGATGTGTTCGGAGTTTTGACGACCGGATACGGCAAAAGTTTAATATATCAACTAGCTCCGCTTGTGGGAAAACGCATGGGACTCACTCATCCACAGCCGTTCGTTGCTCTGGTTGGTTAGCGAAGAAGTTTGGGTTGGTTTGTAAAGGAGGAGAGATTAGACGTAAGGAAGAGGTTATTATTTCTAGAATTCACACATTTCTGAACAGCACTTTATTTATTTTAGGAAAACGCCAGAATGGCCTGTGTTCATGTCAGGAACCTGAGGCAGTGCAACATGTTTAATTTCTTGTAGAAAATATGACAACCAAAGACAAGATCTACTCAGAGAAATGCGAGTAATCGGCTTGGAAGAAGTATCTCTAAAAAATATTTTAGAAGTAGGGTCAAGCGCAAGGGGAAAGCGTTGTCTTTTTAAATTTCTAAATGATACTGGATTGTATAAGAGGATATAGTGCACTTAGGTGCTAGTACCATAGATGGCAGCAATGCAACTTATTGGATGCCGGCTGCCATAAAACCCCAAAGAAGAAGAACTGTTTGATAACAAAGTCAGTTTTCCAGATTTGGTGGCTTTTTATATACCTTTAGAATAACATTACTTGAACTGCATCAGTTGAATGTGTGTGTTTGTTTATTTTGTCCTTCTTGAATTGATAATTTATATGCTACTATGTTTATTTTAGAACTGATGGAATCGAACGAGGAAAATCAGAATGAAATGGAGGAGAATCAGGAATCTCCCACTTTCATAAATGGAGAACTCTCTTTTAATGGTTCACAAACTGAGGTGGATTTCAGTCAAGAAAGCACAGAAGCCACAAATTCTTCCGCATGCCACCATTGTGGAAGGACTTTCTCCCAAAAATTACACCTGAATAATTACATAAGGATCCACACCGGTGAGAGTCCTTACACTTGCCCCCAGTGTGGGAAGACTTTCCAAAGTTCCCAACTAAAGGACATCTTGATATTCACATAAGAATTCACATTGGAGAGAATCCTTTCACATGCCCACAGTGTGGGAAGAGCTGTACTCAACGAGGACATCTAAAGCATCACATAAGAATTCACAGGTGAGAGGCCTTTCTCATGCCATCTGTGTGGTAAAGGTTTCCAAAAAAGCACTGTCCGGTAGAGGTAACAAGGACAAACCTTTAAATTGTGGGAAATTCTGATTAACCCGACAATGGAAAATGTCATACAGTGTAATAAATATTTTAATTGGAATGGACAGCTGTTAATGCATCTGTTGTAGTCTTTCTACAAATGTCCTGCTTGCTCATTATATTTGAGCATCATGAGCGGATACACCCCCTATTTTAGCATCATGAGCGGATACGCCCCCTATTTTAGCATCATGAGCGGATAGCCCCCTATTTTAGCATCATGAGGGGATCAGCCCCCTATTTAGCATCATGAGGGATAGCCCCCTATTTGAGCATCATGAGCGGATACGCCCCCTATTTTAGCATCATGAGCGGATACGCCCCCTATTTGAGCATCATGAGGGGATCAGCCCCCTATTTTAGCATCATGAGGGGATATGCCCCCTATTTGAGCATCATGAGCGGATACGCCCCCTATTTTAGCATCATGAGCGGATACGCCCCCTATTTTAGCATCATGAGGGGATACGCCCCCTATTTTGAGCATCATGAGGGGATCAGCCCCCTATTTGAGCATCATGAGGGGATATGCCCTATTTTAGCATCATAGCGTACGCCCCCTATTTTAGCATCATGAGCGGATACGCCCTCTATTTTAGCATCATGAGGGGATACCCCCCTATTTTAGCATCATGAGCGGATACGCCCCTATTTTAGCATCATGAGGGGATACCCCCCTATTTGAGCATCATGAGGGATACGCCCCTTTTGAGCATCATGAGCGTATACCCCCCTATTTTAGCATCATGAGGGGATACGCCCCCTATTTTAGCATCATGAGGGATACGCCCCTATTTTAGCATCATGAGGGGATACCCCCCTATTTTAGCATCATGAGCGGATACGCCCCTATTTTAGCATCATGAGGGGATACGCCCCCTATTTTAGCATCGTGAGGGGATACGCCCCCTATTTTAGCATCATGAGGGGATACGCCCCCTATTTTAGCATCATGAGGGGATACGCCCCCTATTTTAGCATCATGAGCGGATCGCCCCCTATTTTAGCATTTTAGAGGGATACGCCCCTATTTTAGCATCATGAGGGGATTACCCCCTATTTGAGCATCATGAGGGGATAACGCCCCCTATTTAGCATCATGAGGGGATACGCCCCTATTTTTAGCATCATGAGGGATACCCCCTATTTGAGCATCATGAGGGGATACGCACCCTATTTGAGCATCATGAGGGGATACGCCCCATTATTTGAGCATCATGAGCGGATACGCCCCCTATTTTTAGCATCATGAGCGGATATCACCCCCTATTTTAGCATCATGAGGGATTCGCCCCCTATTTAGCATCATGAGGGATACGCCCCCTATTTTAGCATCATGAGGGATACACCCCCTATTTCAGCATCATGAGGGGATACGCCCCCTATTTTAGCATCATGAGGGGATACGCCCCCTATTTTAGCATCATGAGGGGATACGCCCCCTATTTGAGCATCATGAGGGATAACGCCCCTATTTGAGCATCATGAGGGGATACGCCCCTATTTGAGCATCATGAGGGATACGCCCCCTATTTTAGCATCATGAGGGATACCCCCCTATTTGAGCATCATGAGAGGATACGCCCCTATTTTAGCATCATGAGGGATACGCCCCCTATTTTAGCATCATGAGCGGATACCCCCCTATTTAGCATCATGAGGGGATACACCCCCTATTTTAGCATCATGAGCGGATATACGCCCTATTTTAGCATCATGAGGGGATACCCCCCTATTTAGCATCATGAGGGGATACGCCCCCTATTTTAGCATCATGAGCGATACGCCCCCTATTTTAGCATCATGAGGGATACGCCCCCTATTTTAGCATCTTGAGGGATACGCCCCTATTTTAGCATCATGAGGGATACGCCCCCTATTTGAGCATCATGAGGGATACGCCCCCTATTTGAGCATCATGAGGGATACGCCCCTATTTTTGAGCATCTGAGGGGATACGCCCCCTATTTTAGCATCATGAGGGATACGCCCCTATTTTAGCATCATGAGGGGATACGCCCCCTATTTTAGCATCATGAGGGATACGCCCCTATTTAGCATCATGAGGGATACCCCCTTATTTGAGCATCATGAGGGATACACCCCCTATTTGAGCATCATGAGGGGATTTCAGACCCCTATTTTAGCATCATGAGGGATACGCCCCCTATTTTAGCATCATGAGCGGATACGCCCCCTATTTTAGCATCATGAGGGATACGCCCCCTTAGTTTTAGCATCATGAGGAGATACGCCCCCTATTTAGCATCATGAGGGATACCCCCCTATTTAGCATCATGAGGGGATACGCCCCCTATTTTAGCATCATGAGGGATACGCCCCCTATTTTAGCATCATGAGGGGATACGCCCCCTATTTAGCATCATGAGGGGATACGCCCCCTATTTTAGCATCATGAGGGATACGCCCCTATTTGAGCATCATGATGGGATACGCCCCCTATTTTAGCATCATGAGGGGATACGCCCCTATTTAGCATCATGAGGGATACGCCCCCTATTTAGCATCATGAGGGGATACGCCCCCTATTTTAGCATCATGAGGGGATACGCCCCCTATTTTAGCATCATGAGGGATACCCCCCTATTTTAGCATCATGAGGGATAACGCCCCCTATTTTAGCATCATGAGGGATACGCCCCTATTTTAGCATCATGAGGGGATACGCCCCCTATTTTAGCATCATGAGGGGATACCCCCCTATTTGAGCATCATGAGGGTACGCCCTATTTGTTGAGATACGCCCCCTATTTTAGCATCATGAGGGATACGCCCCTATTTTAGCATCATGAGGGATACGCCCCCTATTTTAGCATCATGAGCGGGATACGCCCCCTATTTTAGCATCATGAGGGGATACGCCCCCATATTTGAGCATCATGAGCGGATACGCCCCCTATTTTAGCATCATGAGGGGATACGCCCCCTATTTTAGCATCATGAGGGATACGCCCCCTATTTTAGCATCATGAGGGGATACCCCCTATTTTGAGCATCATGAGGGGATACGCCCCCCTATTTGAGCATCATGAGGGTATACGCCCCCTATTTTAGCATCATGAGGGGATACGCCCCCTATTTTAGCATCATGAGGGATACGCCCCCTATTTAGCATCATGGAGGGATAGGCCCCCTATTTTAGCATCATGAGGGGATACGCCCCCTATTTGAGCATCATGAGGGATACGCCCCCTTTTAGCATCATGAGGGGATACCCCCCTTTTTTTGAGCATCATGAGGGGATACGCCCCCTATTTATGAGCATCATGAGGATACCCCCTATTTTAGCATCATGAGGGGATACGCCCCTATTTTAGCATCATGAGGGATACACCCCCTATTTTAGCATCATGAGGGATACGCCCCTATTTTAGCATCATGAGGGGATACGCCCCCTATTTTGAGCATCATGAGGGGATACGCCCCTATTTTAGCATCATGAGCGGATACGCCCCTATTTTGAGCATCATGAGGGGATACGCCCCCTATTTAGCATCATGAGGGGATACGCCCCTATTTGAGCATCATGAGCGGATACGCCCCCTATTTTAGCATCATGAGGGGATACGCCCCCTATTTTAGCATCATGAGGGGATACGCCCCCTATTTTAGCATCATGAGCGGATACGCCCCCTATTTTAGCATCATGAGGGGATAGCCCCCTATTTGAGCATCATGAGGGGATACGCCCCCTATTTAGCATCATGAGGGGATACGCCCCCTATTTGAGCATCATGAGGGATACGCCCCCTATTTGAGCATCATGAGCGGATACCCCCCTATTTTAGCATCATGAGCGGATATCGCCCCCTATTTTAGCATCATGAGGGATACACCCCCTATTTTAGCATCATGAGAGGATATCGCCCCTATTTTAGCATCATGAGGGGATACGCCCCTATTTTAGCATCATGAGGGATACGCCCCCTATTTAGCATCATGAGGGGATACCCCCTATTTAGCATCATGAGGGGATACGCCCCTATTTGAGCATCATGAGGGGATACGCCCCTATTTGAGCATCATGAGGGATACGCCCCCTATTTTAGCATCATGAGCGGGATACGCCCCCTATTTTAGCATCATGAGGCGGATACGCCCCCTATTTTTAGCATTCATGAGCGGATACGCCCCTATTTTAGCATCATGAGCGGATACCCCCCTATTTTAGCATCATGAGGGGATACCCCCTATTTAGCATCATGAGGGATACCCCTATTAGCATCATGGGGAACCCCTTTGAGCATATGAGGGGTCACCCCTATTTGAGCATCATGAGGGGATACGCCCCTTATTTGAGCATCATGAGCGGATACGCCCCCTATTTTAGCATCATGAGCGGATACACCCCCTATTTTAGCATCATGAGAGGATTCGCCCCCTATTTTAGCATCATGAGCAGATACGCCCCCTATTTTAGCATCATGAGCGGATACGCCCCCTATTTTAGCATCATGAGGGGATACGCCCCCTATTTTAGCATCATGAGTGGATACGCCCCTTATTTCAGCATCATGAGTGGATACGCCCCCTATTTTAGCATCATGAGGGGATACGCCCCCTATTTCAGCATAATGGGCGAATACGCCCCTTATTTGAGCATCATGAGCGGATACGCCCCCTATTTTATCATAATGAGCAGATACGCCCCCTATTTTAGCATCATGAGCAGATACGCCCCCTATTTGAGCATCATGAGCAGATACGCCCCCTATTTTAGCATAATGAGCGGATACGCCCCCTATTTTAGCATCATGAGGGGATACGCCCCCTATTTTAGCATCATGAGCGGATACACCCCTTATTTCAGCATCATGAGAGGATACGCCCCCTATTTTAGCATCATGAGGGGATACGCCCCCTATTTTAGCATCATGAGTGGATACGCCCCTTATTTCAGCATCATGAGTGGATACGCCCCCTATTTTAGCATCATGAGGGGATACGCCCCCTATTTCAGCATAATGGGCGAATACGCCCCTTATTTGAGCATAATGAGCGTATACCCCCCTATTTTATCATAATGAGCAGATACGCCCCCTATTTTAGCATCATGAGCAGATACGCCCCCTATTTGAGCATCATGAGCAGATAAGCCCCCTATTTTAGCATAATGAGCGGATACGCCCCCTATTTGAGCATCATGAGCAGATACGCCCCCTATTTTAGCATAATGAGCGTATACGCCACTTTTTTGTGCATAATGAGCAGTTATTCACAAAATTGTTTGTTTAGGTGTTGATTTAATCTTCAACTGCACTTCTTAGAAATTGCTATCTGCACTTTTAACATTTGCACTTTTGGTCACATTGCCAGAGCCACCGCTGTTACAGCAATAATTTATATATATATATAAATTATGTGCTAGACATTTTAAGTAGGAGGACCTTTCATTTTTTTGTGATGTTAGGGTTAGGGCTAACCCTCATTGAGAAAACTGTGATAAATATTTGATCATTTCAGCCAACCCCCATTACTGGCCTTAAAACCATGAGCGTGTAGAGAACAAATATTTTCAATGGAGAGTTTCAGTAGTCTATAAACATTGTATTCAGCGTGGTCGAGGTAACCACGTAGTAATATTTTTGAGGATTTTGGGGCAGTATCAAATGCTGTTCCCATTTAACCTGTTCTAGTTTCTTACAACATTGCAAACTGGAGCCTGTAAGTCCCTTCTCCAACACCAGGTGGAGCAACTGCAGACTTTCATTGTGTCTTTGCTTAAAGGGATAGTTCACCTAAATGTGAAAATTCTTCTTTTATTCACCCTCATGCCCTTCTAGACCTGTATGCCAGTTTTTTCTTCTGTTTAAAAAAAACATACTCTGAGAAATGTTATTCATCCATACAGTGGAAGTCGATAGTCAACAAAACAGTCAATAAAAAGTCATGGAACTACATGCACGTGAGGATATGATTACAGATTTTATCATTTTTGGCTGAACTATCCCTTTAAGCAAATACTTTTAAGTCTTTTGATTACTTTTTAGGATTTATCTGTTGTTCTTATTTTCTTATCAACCCCGGATTTGAATTATAGCTACCATTTTAATAAACAAATACAGATTTAAATTTGGTCTGTAAGCCTGATCCATTACAAACCAAGACTGACTTTATTTAAACCATTTGTTTTATTCACGTTCAGAAAGAATTTGAGAAAGAATTTGGGATTCTGATTATTCATGTTCAATTGTTCTGTATGCTAATAATTTCCACTAACTTAGGAGACCTTTTTTTGTTTTTACTTGTTTTATACATGCATATATATATATATATATATATATATATATATATATATATATATATATATATATATATATATTTTATATATATATTATATATATATATATATATATATGTATATATACAATTACCAAATGGTCATTATCAAGCTACATAATGATATTTTCAGTAATGACAAAGATTACTGCCAAGAGTCCATTTGTCTGCATGTCAGATATTTTATCAGTCATCTCAGTTTCAGTCTTTGGGTGTTTGTTGCAAAGTCTCAGTGTTATACATGTGAAAGCTCTCCCAATCATATAGTGTAGAAGTCAAGTGAGGCAAGATTACATTGATTGAAAGCGCAATGTCAAATAATCCGATATTTTGTTCTCACGCAAACGGCCTTCATTGCCAGTCAACAACAGTCAATATGGCATTTCAGAGCATTTAATTAATCTTATTTTAGAGCTGTTTCGGCATATGCATATAACATTTCAATATTTTTTCCCACGAGCATAATTTTGAAACTGATCCAAGATACATATACTCTTTTTTGTCTGATGAAGGTGCATGTATCTTTGAAACAAAAAGGTGTCTACAGAAAAAAGTGCTCTACTTCATTTTTTATATACAATTTTTTCTTAAAAATGACACCCTATAATGCATTAATACCAGTAAATGAGGTTTAAATTATAACCATGCAGTTATAATCCAGTTTTTTTTATATTTAATCTAAAATGTATACAAGTAAGATAATAACATTATTGAACAAATCAAAATAAGAAAATAGGGTAACACTTTTACGGTAACACTTTATTTTTTGTCTTTGTTACACATGTACTTACCATAGTAATAACAGTAAATTATGCATAATTACATACTCAACCAAACCCATATCTTACCCTAACCCCATAAGTACATGTAGTTAATTAATATTACTCAATACTTAAATATATAATTACACAATGACACCTTAACTTTACCCACTTTACATATGTGTCCTTACCATAAGAGTAAATTAAGCATTATTACATGCAATTAACC
The DNA here is from genome assembly GCA_036326025.1 of Chrosomus eos. NCBI lineage: Eukaryota > Metazoa > Chordata > Actinopteri > Cypriniformes > Leuciscidae > Chrosomus > Chrosomus eos. The sequence goes on from CM070818.1 coordinate 61,079,411, forward strand.
CTAAACCAAACCCTAATCATACCCAACACATGTTGTTAATTATTATTACTCAGAACTTAAATGTATAATTACACTGTAACAATGACACCTTAAAGTAGTGTAACTGAAAGTAGTCCTCTCTCTCTTTAGGGGTTCGCTTTAACTTTAGGGGTTAGGAGTGTTACATCAGATAGTTTTATGTAATTATGCACCGGTTATTGCATTTCAAATGCCATGAGATTCTATAATACACTTGCGTTTCTAATGTAATATTTAGTGAAGGGCTGAAAAACGAATTTTATCATGCTGTTATGTAGAGAGTGTCATAAGGGAAATGTATAATCAGGCAAGCCATTGTATGCATATGAGTTTCTTCGCCTCTATCCCTTTAAGAAGAACGAGGAGAGCATGAGTGGGGGAGGGGAACGGGTTGGGGTGGAACAGTCCAGTAATGAGCATATTCTACAGACACTCAGCATCATATGGCTCCAGACCATCATGGATACACACCTTTAAAATATGCACATGAACATGGAGGAGAGGACCAAAGAGCAGGACTAAACTGATTTTTGACGCTTTTATCCAGTCTTCCAGGAAAGAAGCTTCACCTCTACACCGCAGAAGAGAAAAGGAGAGCAGATTTGGGAAAATTCTGTGGCAGATTGATCTTATTAACACACAAGCGAGGAAATGCTGTCGAAAACATGATCTAGAGGGAAGGCCGTAACAGCATCCGTGCTTCGAGTCTTCCGATGCTCTCTTGTATTCCTGTATTTCTGAGAGTGGTGTGTTTGTGTAATGTCTGATTGAGTGTATCAATGCTGCTGCTGCTGTGTGGATCTTTTCGGCTGTGGAAAATAACTAGGCCTTGTTTGCCTGCTGATCTCCACGATCGAGGCTGTGTGTCTCAGCCTGTTGGGAGCGAGCGGAGAAGAAGGGAGAAGCTCGCCATCTGCTTTCCCGTTAGCATGCACAATAAAGACGTCCATTACCAAAGGCCGTGCACAAACCGGCAGGAGCTATAACATTAGGATGGTCTAGCCGAAAATCTTTTTTTAACCCCTTTAAAAACGCATGAACTGCTTTTTTTCCCGATGCACACAAAAAACCTACTTGAGGAATATTGGTGCAACACTTTCCGCCTGGTTCATCCAAGTCTTCCTTTTTTTTCTTCTCGTGCATCTTTCCACAAGATTTGGCTAAACCTGTTTCATGCATGTCCACTGGAGGCAGGTTTGACTTTGATGATGGGGGGTCGTACTGTGGAGGGTGGGAGCAGGGCAAGGCTCACGGGCGAGGGGTTTGTACGGGCCCTCAGGGACAGGGGGAGTACGCCGGAGCCTGGAGCCATGGCTTCGAAGTTCTGGGAGTTTACACGTGGCCCAGTGGGAACAGTTACAGGGGAACCTGGGCTCAGGGAAAGAGGCATGGCATTGGCGTGGAGAGCAAAGGGAGGTGGGAGTATAAGGGCGAATGGACACAGGGGTTCAAGGGAAGGTATGGGAAGTTGGAAAGCACTAGCGGATCCCGATACGAAGGCACCTGGAGCAATGGATTGCAAGATGGATATGGATCGGAGACCTACTCGGATGGAGGTGAGAATCCAGTGACATAGCAATGCTATTCTAGCCATGCATCTGTGCATATCCTTTAAGTTAATCTGAAAGGCTGTGCTTCCAATCACAGTCATTTGATAGTTTAATTATTTCTAGCAGTTGTGGAAACTAATCATATATCGGTACAAATAAATAAGTTTCGTCTTTGAAAAAAATATTTTTTTCATTCAAACATTCAAAAGACAGCTGAAAACTCATCTCTTCTGTGAGCACTTAACCTCATTTAAAAAAATTGTTGTCTTATGCACTTCTTGCTTTGTTTGCCCGTTCATTGTGAATCACTTGCTTTATTCCTCATTTGTAAGTCGCTTTGGATAAAGCCGTCTGCTAAATCACTAAAAAAAAATAGGCTTATGCACTATGATTCCTATAAGTTGATCTGAAAGGCTGTGCTTACACTCACATTCATTTGATAGATAAATTAGGCAGATTTCCGAAAACCACTTATTTTTGCATGTGTATAAGCAAATACACATATTTTCTCTTCTCTTCAACTCTATTTAAAATAAATATACATATTCTGCGTTAGACTAAACTGGGAAGGGTCACTGCACTTACATATTGTTAGTTTTACTGCTATTGCTCTCCTCATTTGTAAGTACTTTCAATAAAGCTTCTGCTAAATGATTAAATAATTATATGATATGTGAGTTGATAATAAACATCTAAGTCAGAGGAGAAAACAGCAGTTCAGTATTAGTCAACAGAAAGCTCTCCTTCACACTGCGTTATAATACGACTGCTTTGCAAGTTATATTCTACACTACAGCATTCTTAAATAACATGCTTTCATTTCACCATATAAAGTGTAATTTACAGCACACACGCCTCTGTACAGTATACTACCATGGAAACCGACTTACAGCAGGTCATTGTGTCTAGAGACTCTTTTCTGTGCTCGCTGATTGGCTGTTTCACATTCTTGTGTAATCATTCCTGACGTGCTACTACGGAGATCAATGCGGAAAATAGTGGTATACTGTCATTTTGGCATGAATCATGTCGTTTATACACGCTGAAACATTGATAAAAACTTTTATGTGTGCATCACACGACAGGCGTCCTCTTTAGATCGGGTTAGACTTGCATCCAAAGCTGAATGCGATCGATCGATGCTGTCCTTAAGCATGTCAGTCACTCGTTAAACAATCAGGACTGTAATATATTTGATCAAACAACAGCGAGATAACACGTGTCAAACATTTCAGCACCCTGGACAGTTACTGTCGCTCGCAGAATCTGTTACATTTAAACACACAGCTTCACACCCGTTCGAAAACGGAATCGCACCTTTTCTCGAACGTTCTAAATTAGCGTGGAATGTCTAAACGGTTAAAGTATGCATTACTTCATTGATTCTGCCTTAAATGATTAGGCCTACATTGTTTAAATTAATACATTTTTAGCTAACTGTGATTTTGTATATTTACGTTTATGAAATGCATAACATATAGTTTCCTCTAACAGATCACTCTAAAATGTAATGCATTTCCTGTAAAGCTGCTTTAATATCACTTCATGTATTATACTGATCAATAGAAATGTGTATTAACCAGTGTGAGTAATTGCAAATGTTTATTAGTTGCTATGGCGATTTTAAGATACTAAGTACTGTTATATCAAATACAAATTCACCGTCTTTCGTTTGTGCACGCACATTTCATTTCCATTTTAAACAGAAAAATATATAAAATGTATGATTTTTTACTTTTTTATTTATGATGTATAAACAGGTCACAACACAGTGTGACATTATTTTAAAAGGTTAACAATGAACTCTGGATCCTTTTTCTTGATGCAACGAGGTTAAATTAAAAAATATCCCATTATTTACTCACCGTCAAGCCATAGGTGTATATGACTTTCTTCTCTCAGCCAAACACAATCGGAGTTATATTAAAAAAATATATTGGCTCTTCCAAGCTTATGGATGCACTTTTTGGGCCTAAAAATCTAAGGTACCATTCACTCCCATTATAAAGCATAGAAAGAGGATATTTTTAAATAGAATTCTGATTGTGTCTGGCTGAAAGAAGAAAGTCATATACACCTATAAATTATGGCATAATTTTAATTTTTGGGTGAACTAACCCTTCAAGCCTCCCTTAAAAAATGAACAAATATAAATAAAATATAGCAACAATTTCACAGGCACAAAAAAAGTTGCGTATGTGTTTGTGCCTTGTGCCCCCCCCCCCCCCCCCCCCCCCCCCCCCCCCCCCCCCCCCTATGATTTTAGAGAGCTGAACGTTTTTCATGAAGTCCTAGAATCTATGTAAATTTACAACCTTTTAAACATGATTGCGTGTTAGATCAAATTGCCTGACCTCATGAACCAGGAAGATTTTTGCAGTGCAAATAAGTGTTTAAAGCACATGGTGTTGTTGTCATTCAGTGTTTTTGAGATGAAAAGGGGCTTTTACCCAAATTGTGCAAATAAGCACAACAGTCACAGGTAGCATGGGTATATTTGTGACAATAGCCACGTATGGGTCAAAATTATTGATTTCTCTTATTGGGGGGTCGTAATGTTCCATGAAGATATTTTGTACATTTCCTACCGTAAATATATAAAACATTTATTTTTGTGAGTAACACACTATAAATTCTAACAAGTTCAGTTTACTTAAAAAAAGTTTGGAAACCGATTGCCTTATTTTTGCAAAGCAAACTTAAAAGGAAAACTGAAGTTAAGTTAATAATCGGCTAAAAGTAAATAAAGCTACATCTTCCCAAGTAAATTAAGTATAAATATCAAGATAGTTTAATATCAATTCTAGTTAACATACTTAATAATATTAACTAATCTTACTTAAGATTTAATAGTAAGATTACTTGAGTAATTCCATTTAACTAACAGTGTTATAATGTGTTCTGCAAACATCTTAAATACTATTATTCTCAACATGGTTTTAATCTGCCATTTTAAGCTATGGAGACTTAAAAAAATATGTGAAATCGGTTTCCACATTTTCTTCAAGTAAAGTGAAATAGGAATAGTATGTTGAACTGACAAATGCTGAGTTAGAGTTCACTTACACAAGAGTTCTAGACACTAAAAAAGAACTGTAGAGAGTACTTGATAATTTACTTTCAATACAATTTAATTGTTACCATTGTTGTGTTTTGCATGCTGAATGTTGAAGTCTGTGTTACTCAAGTATGATCAATTACAAAATTGTCACTTTTATATTTTACTTTTATATGGGATTTTGTAAACCCAATTAGCTTCACATGGTGTTTATGACATTATAGATAATTAATTGACATGAAATAGAGTTACACATCAATTACACACATTCCTACACATATATGTATATACATACATGTATATGTGTATATATATATATATATATATATATATATATATATATATATATATATATATATATATATATATATATTATATATATATATTATATATATGTATGTTCATTTATATATATACGTCAGCTTATGTGATGTTCTCTCAAAATTGACAATTCAACACTCAAGATGACTTTGGGAAATGAGTGAATGCAAACAGAGAGAAATAACTGCAGAAGTGGAGGAAATTAGTGAAAAGTCCATTAAGATTTTTCCCGCCACAAAAATCACACTCAAACCAATCAATTAATTTTTACTTGGGTTTTCTGAGTAAACAAAGCATAGTGTGTGAATACATATTACTAGATTTTAACAATTAAGTTAAGACATTAAGTAAAGTTTACTAAAAAGTGTTAGTCTAGTCAAGTAATGTTTACTTGGGTTTTCTGAGTAACAAAGGCATACCATGCAAACAGTACAGATTACTAAATTGTTTTAAGTAAGTTCAACAAATTATTGGAAATTAAGTAAAGTTAACTAAAAAGTCTTAGTAAGAACAACTGTTAGATTTTACAGTGCATATATTGACAACTTTAAAGACGATTTTCTCAATGTTTCGATTTTTTTGCACCCTCAGATTCCAGAAATTCAAATAGTTGTATCTCTGCCAAATATTGTCATATCCTAACAAACCATACACCAATGGAAAGTTTATTTATTCAGCTTTCAGATTATGTATAAATCTCAAAGTCCAAAAATTGACCCATGTGACTGGTTTTGTGGTCCAGTGTCACATATGTTCTTTGCTCTCTGTTGCTTTTGCATGCTATGTAAATTTGCAATGTTTTAAACTTGATTGCATGTTAAATCAAATTAGCTTTTTGCCATTGCACACAATGACCACATGAATCAGGAGGATTATGCAGTGCATCTTTAGGGTTGTTGTCTTTTAGTGTTTTCGGGGATGAAAAGTGGCTTGTATAAGTGATATGAATATTGATATGATCTTTGCTCTCTGTTGCTTTCGCAGGCACATACCAGGGCCAGTGGTTGAGCGGGATGCGTCACGGTTATGGAGTGAGACAGAGTGTGCCTTATGGCATGGCAGCCATCATCTTCTCCCCGATGTGCACCTCCATAAACTCCCTACGATCCGATCACAGCGAAGGAGCCCCAGCTCCAGAAGACGTGTCCGGTGTCAGTGGCGTATCGGGCAGTCCGGTGGGGCGAAGCGGCTTCGTACTCTGTGCTCACAGTGAAGCCGACAGGCATAGGAAGAGGAAAGGCCGATTTCGACAGTCTATACTCAGTGGTTTAAAGTTGCGAAGGTCCGAGTCCAAAAGCTCTCTGGCGAGCCAGTTGAGCAAGCAGAGCTCGTTCTGTAGCGAGGCCGGGATGAGCACCGTCAGCTCAGCCGCCTCAGATATTAACTCTAACATCAGTTTAGGTGAAGCAGAGGCAGGGGGAAGCGTGGATGCCACTGTCACCGAAACATACGCTGGCGAGTGGAGGACTGACATGCGGTCGGGTTGGGGTGTAAGTCATCGCTCGGATGGACTTCACTATGAAGGTGAGTGGTTTGGGAACAAGCGGCACGGATATGGATGCACCACCTTTCCTGATGGAACAAAGGAAGAGGGGAAATATAAGCAGAATGTTCTGGTGAGTGGCAAGCGGAAAAACCTAATACCACTCCGGACCAGCAAAATCCGGGAAAAGGTGGATCGTGCCGTGGAAGCGTCCGAGAAAGCTGCGGATATAGCCAAGCAGAAGGCAGAGATTGCATTGTCCAGGTAAGAGTCTCTGACAAAGAGTCTCTAAAGTTTGTGATGATCCAGAAAGAGTTACTGAGATGATCATTTGAGCAACTGTGTAAATCCCAGTCCGAGCTTGCTTATGGTTGTAATGGTTATTGTAAAATAAACACTTTACAATAAGGTTCATTAGTTAACTAAGAATGAACAATATTTCTACAGCATTTATTAATCTTAGTTAATATTAATTTCAACATTATCTAGTACGTTATTAAAATCAAATGTTGTTTTTGATTTTACCGACTGGCCACTAGAGACAGGCTCCAAAAGAGAGTCAATCCCATAAAACCCCATGTAAAAATACCCAACTTTACAGCAGAAAAAAAAATATGTTTACAGCCTGGTACAAAAAGTGGTTTTGGTCTATATAGGTAATTTTGCCCTTCATGACGACTGTGAGGGGGGAGATTTTTTTTTATAACTTATCCATTTAAATTATATTAAGTCTTAAAGTCCTGCATAATTAAGGGCGTGGCCACTTGAGTGACAGGTGGATTGCCGCTGATGTCACTACCAGCCGTTTGTCTGCTGTCTGTTAGCGTAACGTCACCTCAGCTAATCCGCCTCTATGCCCATTTTCGGTTATCCGGGAGTGACGTGCCGCCACTTTAGGCTTCAAATATGCTCTTCAGAAACACTACAGGTGATGTCACAGACACTATGTCCTTTTTTTTTTTTTTTTTACAGTCTATGGTTAATACATTTAACCAATGAAGCTTATTGTAAAGTGTTACTGTTAAATTTTGCCTTGGAGGAACGGATGTTCAAACATGGAGCATCAAATTGAAATCAAATGCTATTGATCCAGACTTTCTTGCTCTGTTTGTAGGATGAGCCACGCCCGAGGAAAGGCCGAGGCTGGAGAGGGAGTCGCACTGAGAGCCCTGGAGGAGTGCCGTCTGGCCAGGGCTATAGCCAAAGAACTGTCCCCCTCTTTCCATCACTATGGGAACGGTCAGTCAAAAAAATCAATAAAAAAAAAATCAATAAATAAGAAATCCATTCTGTAACACAGTACATGCCATTGAGCACTATATCTGCCGTGCACATAAGAATGTGACGCTTACTATATTACATGTATTTTTACTTAAGACCAAAACTCTTTCCACACCAGCGTTTTTTGAGTAAAAATCGGTGTTGGCAAGTATATAAAACGGTGTCAATCGCTAGTTGGCTAGTAATAATTTTATGAATTCTAACACTGCATTTTTGTGAGAACAAAAATGTGAACAAACATGAACAACGCTCGGGAAAGCGAGCTCATGTCATTATTCGTGAGCTGTGTGAGAAGTTTAAATATCCAAAGCGCACCCCCAGAAAGCCGTGTCTCAGACAGTGCACAAATACTAAATTGAGTTCTCTTTCATTCCTTCCTGCACTTAAACGGACAAATTAACACAAATTATGTCAAAAATGCCCATCTGGTTATTCTCGGTTATGTGTTAAATGAACATAAACAGTAAAAAAAAAAAAAAAGGAAACACATGTGTATTGCGTACACATATTGCGTATTGTATATTGGATGTGTGCATTCGGTCTTGAAGTGACAGCAGCCTAATATTCCTGCTGCTGTCTGTGTTTTTAATGTCAAAAAAGCACTCACTGCTCTTGACTGAATAACTTTTGTAACTTTATAAGGATTAATCTATGTTTCATTTATACAGTGAAGACTATGCATTGTTATTTTACATTTGATTAGCCTACTTTATACAATTTCTGTACCTGAAAACTACTGTTAAACCTACCTGGAAAGCATTGCTCATTACATTTTTATCATTGTATTTATTTATGCTATTGCTTATAATTTGATTACTCGTCAAAAATTCTGTGTGAGGGCAATTTGCCAAAACACCTCTGTTGATTGAGATATTATTTTAGAATGCATTACTTAATTTGACTATGTCCTATAATTCTGTTTACTAGGACTGGAGTGCCAGAGACAGAAGCATCAGGACAGGAAAGAGAAAGACCTGGAGGGGGTCTCAACTGGGACAGACAGTCTTGAGCTCTGCACACCAGACACAACACCGCCAGCCCAAACGCCTGACCTGAGCCCGGTTCTGAGCAGCCCCTCCTCGCCCCCCTGCAGTCCACCTACTCATCGCACTAGGAACGCTTGTTTCATGCGGCAAAGTGCTGTGGATGAACAAGGAGGGGCAGAGATTCAGGTTCTGGTAGAAGGTAGAGGCATGGACAACATGAGAGCTGGGGCCAACAACTGGACTGCGGAGATGTATCCTCACAGAAGAGGGAGCAAAGGAGAAAGCAGTCGCTCCACAACGCCATCCCTTCTGGAAGAGGAGATCGGTCACATAAATGGACATGAGAACTCCTCAGCTCATCACCCATGGGAAAACGGCTCCTCGAATCACAAGCCCATTGAGCATATGGCCCCTGAGAAGGTCTGGGATCAAAAGTCCTCCGGTCAAAAGCCCTGGAAGAAGCATGTTTCCTTAAATCAAAAATCCAGGAAACAAGAACGAGAGCATAAACCATCCAATCACAAGTCTGTTGATTGCGACTCTTCCAAGTTCAAACCACAGGTGCACATATATTCCAATCACAAGTCCGCGGGTCATAATTTATCCAATCACAAGACCAATGAGCATGCTTCCTCCAATCACAAACCAAAGGAGTTTATTTCTGCACACGAAAAACCACACGTTTCTTACCATTATAACCCCCAAGAGCATGTATCCTCCTATCACAAACAACACGAGCATATTCACTCCAACCACAAGCCAAGAAAGTCCTTTACTAATCATACGATTGGTGAGTCTAGCTTGAATGCCTACCAGCTGTCAGATCGTGAAGCCAACAACTCCACTCTGGAATGGACTGTTGAAAACAATTCCCAGTGGATCTCTTCCCATTCACATCGGCAGGAGAAAGAAGGGGAAAATGATTATCGGGTTGACATGAGGTTCCAGCCCCTAGACTCCGTTTCCCAACAGAACTTTGGCTCTGGCACGAAATGCTCGGGTCCCCACGGGCACAATTTGCAGAGACTACGTCAACGAAACCACGAAGGCAAAGAATGGGGTCTTGCAGCCAGGGAAGGTTCGATGGACTCTGTGCAGATGCTCGACACCTTGAATGTTGGGGTTGACGTGGAGGAATGGCCTTTGCACAGGGACATTACTCTTTCACCCCCTTTAACGTCTTCTCCAGAACCACTGGACCAAGAACTAGAGCATCTGAACCTGATAAAGGCAAACACAGTAAGTAAACAGCGTGATGACCTCTGGGAACGAAAGGTGGCGATGTTCTGGTCCAACGTTCGTACAACCAATTCGTACGAGTGATTAAAAAGTGCCTAATTCGTACGAATTCATACGATTTGTCAAAACCCACGTGATGGGTAGGTTTAGGGGTGGGGTCAGAGGTAGGTAATTCGTACGAATTCATACGATTTGTCAAAACCCACGTGATGGGTAGGTTTAGGGGTGGGGTCAGAGGTAGGTAATTCGTACAAATTCATACGATTTGTCAAAACCCACGTGATGGGTAGGTTTAGGGGTGGGGTCAGAGGTAGGTAATTCGTACGAATTCATACGATTTGTCAAAACCCACGTGATGGGTAGGTTTAGGGGTGGGGTCAGAGGTAGGTAATTCGTACGAATTCATACGATTTGTCAAAACCCACGTGATGGGTAGGTTTAGGGGTGGGGTCAGAGGTAGGTAATTCGTACAAATTCATACGATTTGTCAAAACCCACGTGATGGGTAGGTTTAGGGGCGGGGTCAGAGGTAGGTAATTCGTACGAATTCATACGATTTGTCAAAACCCACGTGATGGGTAGGTTTAGGGGTAGGGTCAGAGGTAGGTAATTCGTATAAATTCATACGATTTGTCAAAACCCACGTGATGGGTAGGTTTAGGGGTGGGGTCAGAGGTAGGTAATTCGTACAAATTCATACGATTTGTCAAACCCACGTGATGGGTAGGTTTAGGGGCTGGGTCAGGGGTAGGTAATTCGTACAAATTCATACGATTTGTCAAAACCCACGTGATGGGTAGGTTTAGGGGTGGGGTCAGAGGTAGGTAATTCGTACAAATTCATTCGATTTGTCTAAACCCACATGATGGTAGGTTTAGGGGCTGGGTCAGGGGTAGGTAATTCGTAAAAATTCATACGATTTGTCTAAACCCACGTGATGGGTAGGTTTAGGGGCGGGGTCAGGGGTAGGTAATTCGTACAAATTCATACGATTTGTCTAAACCCACGTGATGGGTAGGTTTAGGGGCGGGGTCAGGGGAGGTTCTTACGCATTCATACGAATTAGCCACCTCTTAAAATTTTCATGAAATTGGGTTGGGTGTTTTCAAACTCATCTCCTGGAGGGCCACTGTCCTCGCAGATTTTTGCTCTAACCCTAATTTAACACTCCTGAACCAGCTAATCAAGGTCTTCAGTATAACTAGAAACTTGAGAAAGGTGAGCTTGAGCTGGTCACGCCTTCATTCTTCAGGTCCAGGAGCTCCAGGAGCTGAATTTGAGACCACAGCCTCTGTTGCTCTTCGCGTGTCGAACAAAAATGACCAATTTTTTTTTTATTTCAATTAAATGGATGTACTATATTTTAGTTCGATAATGTTTTTTTATTTAATATTTTGTATTTTAGGGGATTTTATGGTACTAAATTATATTTACACTTTATTTAATATCCATTTATTTACTTACCTGAAAATAAAATTTCCAACTTAAACTGTCTTAAATCTTGAACGCTGTAGAGCACAGACTTAAGTTGGAACTCTTTTCAAAGATGACACTTTGCAGATTATTGCTGAAGTTAAAAAAGTAAAAAAAAAAAAAAGAAATATAAAAAAGTTAAAGGATTGTCCGTTTGTGAAAATAATATTTTCAATTTTTATATGAAATAAATATTTTCAAAAACACGTTTTACTGCAAGAAAATCAAAGCCATAAATCTAAACAAGTTGTGTTTCAAATTTGAGCTTGATATCTCAAAAAAATTAGCTTTCAGTAAGATTTTGTTTGGCTGCAGTACAAAAAGTTTCCACTAGATGAAATTCATCTCCCAATGCGCTCATTTTTGACCGCGAGGAGCACAAGTGTGACTATTTTTCAAATAATGTCCATGATTTTTTTGTGTGTTCACAGCAAGTGTCAAAACATTTACCAAGTTTACCATTCCAATCAATTAAAAAAATTAAACATTAAAATATATATTTTTTAAAGCACCAGGGGGTTTAGGAGCCCATAACATTTAGGTCCTGGTTGTAAAACTCACATTAATTTGAACCATAAACCTTTCAAGAGCTCTGAGGTGTTTAAGTGACGATATGCTTCTGTAGAAGCCACAATGCAATGTGACTTAACAAACAATTGTGTTTAGTAAGTTTCCGGTGCAGAACTACACTACCCATAATTAAGAAGAGAGCTCCAGTCACTCCAAATACACTCAGACCGCTCACTCCCATGAAGCATTGTGAAATACACAATTTAATTAGTCAGACTATCAAGCGACAAAGGATTTGTATATTTAACAATAATATTGTATTTTTGTATATAGCCTATTAACTGTCAGTGTCCCAGACAGAGGCGGACAGAGTACACTGTTTCATTACTTGAGTAAAAGTACAGATACCCCTTGCTAAATTTTACTCAAGTACAAGTAAAAGTACTTCAGTCAGATGTCTACTTAAGTAAAAGTACTGAAGTACTTGGTTTTAAAAGTACTTTAGTATCAAGAGTACAAGAGTAAATTTTCTAAATATTGCATTACTACTGCCACAGTGCTTACATTTATGTACAGAAACGTCCTACATGGAGTTATGAAAAATGATAATATTAATACCTTGGAGAATGTAAAAGGAATTGAAAGTAAAATCAAGTAATTTTCATATTTTTACCATGTTGCTTTATTTAACATTGCAGAAAATTGAAATAGTCTGGCGAGGCGGGGCCAGCCGGGCCATGGGTCGGCACATTCCCGGGATGTGATATTTTTTTTTCCCAGGATGGTAGGGGAAGACTCGTGAATATTCATTAGGGAACTCATCCCTGATTGGTTGTAACCCCAGTGACGGGTAGGTTTAGGGGCGGGGTTCAATCTTGGTCTTAACCCCAGTAACAGGTAGGTTTAGGGGCGGGATTAGGGGTAGGTCATCAGACCAATCAGGGATGAGTTCCCTAATGAATATTCATGAGTCTTCCCCTACCATCCTGTGAAAAAAAATATCGCTCCCGGGATGGACCCCGGACCTGCTGTGTCTTCATCCATTGTTTCAGCCCTGGTTTCGTCTCTTATCTAAATCTGACCATGGAGTTGAGTTTTGGCGGAAAGCTGAAGGTGATTGCTGATAGGCTGTCCCAATCAGTGGCACCTGCACAATCCAATCACGTTTGAGAGGGAAACAACAAATTGAGGGTGTCCGAGATTTTTCTTTTTTCCTTTTTTTTTTTAATCACGGTACTTACGGTTATGGATAGAAATGTATTGGAGTAAAGAGTACAATATTTGCCTCTCAAATGTACTTCAGTAAAGTAATGAGTACTCCCCAAAAATGATACTCGAGTAAAGTACAGATCCCTCAAAATTGTACTTAAGTACTGTACTCAAGTAAATGTACTCCGTTACTGTCCGGCTCTGGTCCCAGATTTGATCATATCATTTGAAAGCTTAAACACTAAAATGTTAAATGCTTTTTGGTGGGCTCAATTTTTGTGATGTCCACTTTAAATTTGGAAGGCCTACAACATATTTTTTTTATTATTTCTGAATATATTATTGTGGTTAATCGGATTTCAGAGCTGGTTAGTTTTATTTAAAGCTTAGAACTCTGCATTAATTTATTTGTTATTCTATTTGCAGTTTAACATGCATTTAACATGGATCTATGCTTCAAAACATTTTAGAAACTGATCTTTTGAAATGCTACATTTAGAGGTACAAGGAATAAAGAAATAAAATTACACTTTTTAATGGTTTAAATTAGTGCTGGGCAACGATTAATTGCGATTAATCGCATCCAAAATAAAAGTTTGTGTTTACATAATATATGTGTGTGTACTGTGTGTGTATAATTGTTTGGTAACTTTTATTTTGGATGCGCTTAATCGTGATTAATCGTTGCCCAGCACTAGTTTAAATACGTTTAAGTTTAATAAATAAAATAAAATGATACTTTTTAATGGTTTAAACATGTTTAGTGATGTGATTAAAAGTCTTTGCATACCATATTTCTAATGGCAACATTTGACTCTCTTTCTACAGGGCTCCAGCTCTATCCTGGTGGTCTTGGTGATATTACTCAACATCGGTGTAGCCATTTTGTTCATTCATTTCTTTATTTAATCAAATGGCCTATAGAATGTCAATAACAGCATTGATCAAAAGTAAGATATGCACACAATGCACACTTAGCACCACTTCTTAATATAAGGAACCGAAAAATTACAGTAGTAAATGTCTGTGTAAGTCTGTGCAAGTCCATGTAAATTGTAAACTTCTTTTATGGTTCGATTTATTATATAATTCCATTATAATCCATTAGTTAACTTTGCTTACTTTTTTCCTCCAACCAATCACAATAAAGGTCCATTTACAATATTCTGTAGAACTGAAGTATTACGCACATTTAGGTTTTTTTAATACACGGCTCGTCTGATATGTTTTACCACAGTTACAAAAGGTTATTTGACTTTTTTTCTTTTCAAATGCACATCAGGCCTGAGACATTATTGAGTAGCGCGATTTTGAAGATTAAAGACGGTCTTGTGGTTTTATGTACTATGATATAGTTGATGTAAGGTGCAGTTCACACTAATATATAACCACCCTCTCACTGTATTCCAGGGTACAGCCCTATATGATCGCTGCATACACTCATTGCATCATCCATAGAAAATAACTTTCTCAAACATCTGATTTGACACACACATCTACACACATGTCTGTGGTAACAGCTATTTTCAAGGGCTTCATCATTCTCATTCAACTCACACACTTTTCATCAGACAAGCCTGCAGAATACTTTCCACACTCACAACAATCACTGAATTTCAGCACAATCCACAATCGAAAACACATTCATCACCATTGACACAATGCTATGCTAAAGCAACTTCTGTGTTTTCTCGTACACCACATGATGTCACATCTGCTATATGACATAAAAGTACAACAGAGGTGCAGCAGTGGTTGAGTAATCCGGCTCATACTCGATAAAGTTTGAGACTGTTTTCAATATATATTATTCTATACTACTGAACATATTTTAACAAGTTTGCAAGATATCATTGATATGCTGAGTGCCTTTTTAAATTGAGAAACCATCCCAGCGAGCGGGTTATGTACTACACGTGACCGCTCATACAGAGGTCACGTCAAACGGTTTGTCTCTCTATCCCACCCAACCTTTGAACAAATCAAGTTGGCTTCAGAACTGAGCCTGTGGAGATTTTTACAGCATGTTTGTTAGCCTGTTCTCTTCTGCTGTTACTCTGTGTGATTTTCTGCCTGTCTCTCTGTCCAGCAACCTAGATAACAATTGGGACTGAAAGCAGTGTAAAAATACCAGCTTATGTTTCTCAGTGGGACCTGACTGACATTATCTAAATTAATGAATGATAAACTGCTATTGTATATTTTATACTACTCATCCAGTGATATCATGTTGTGAGATCATTGCATGCCTAAGCATGCCCTTTCTTACGCAATGATTTATGAGATTGTTTCCAAGTTATGTGGAAAATTAATAAAATGTTTGAGGTTATGTTGTGGCTTGTGGTTTTCGAATAAACATTTCATGCAAAAACACACACACACACACACACACAAAAAACACAATCAGCAGGTTTTATCCCACCAAAAAGACATTATATGAGGAGACGAGCTTGAGTAAATTAATTCCACCTTTAAAGTCCCCTGCATCAATCATTTTATCCCTTAAAACTCATCTTTGATCATCAAAATTACATATTTAAAAGTAAATATGAAGAAAAAATTATTTCTTCGTGCTTTGAATTAGCTAGAATGTAACTCTAAACCCTTGCTTCATGTAGTATACGGGCTCATGAATATGCAAATTAACCCCGCCTCCACTAACTCACAGCTTTACTGTAGTAAACGCAACACAGTGTCAATATTAGTTTAATTCAGCCATAAATGTTTGAACCAAAAACTGATTCAGAAGAAGAAGAGTGAATTACAATATCGTCTACAAGTCGGTGTATCAGAATGGTAAGAGTTTTATGTATCACTCTCTATGATGTCGGTCACATCACGATGATATGATTAGACTTTGGCTTGATTACATTATCAAACCACTAACAATGTGTTGCTAATGTTACACAAACCATGTTCCAGTTTGCCATATCAGAGTCAGACTGCTGCCTTCTAACAATCAGCATCATTAGAAACACTTTGAACATTATAGAAAGTCGGTAGAGAAAAGCCCCGCCCACACTTTGACAGGATTGGTTACATGTTTGTGATGGTTGAAAACAAGGGAGGTTTTAAACCACATTTTTAAGACTGTCTTTCTTTGGTCTCAAATTCAAAAAAGGTCTCAAAAAAGGACTCAAAATCACCTCACGAACAAAAATACGTTCTAAGAATATTTAGCTATATAATGTTCTCGTTAAGTTATGAAAATGTAATTTCTGAATGTTCTCAAAACGTCCAGTTTTTTATGTTTTAAAAACATTTTTTTCTTGGTTATGTGACTGCTAGAGAATGTTTTCTCTAATTTGTCCTTTTGCAAATATTATGGGAACGTTACTTAGATTAGATAGATAGATAGATAGATAGATAGATAGATAGATAGATAGATAGATAGATAGATAGATAGATAGATAGATAGATAGATAGATAGATAGATAGATAGATAGATAGAGGTGTAACGATACCCTCATCACGTTTCGATGCATATCACGATACTGAACTCACGATACAATATTATTGCGATACTCCAAGACATATTGTAAAAGGTTAACAAAAAATGAACTGTTGATTAAAATGCTAAATTTGGTGTTATATTGGTGTGTAAATGAATAGACTTGGACTTGGTGTTGGTAACCCAATGCACAGGACAATAGAGAGACCAGAATAACAATATTCATTATTCTGAAGCTGAAAATACTGAATTATTTTAGATTAATATGATTGCACTCGTTCACTGACTAGATATATTTAAAATGATGTCAGACCCTTTTTACTGGTAACAAGACATTTGGCATTATCAGGACCCACAAATATTCCCCCATTGATTTATTATAAATTATTCAACATTATAGTTGTTTATTGTAGTAGCCTACTGACACTAAAACTCTGAAAACTAGATTTTTTTCCACAGATTTTGGGTGAACTATCCACAATAGCTACGTATTGTCACTATCCACGATGAATATTTTTTGTATTGCATTTTTGTATTGTGATATATTGTGAAATTATATATTGTTACACCCTTGATATATAGATAGATAGATAGATAGATAGATAGATAGATAGATAGATAGATAGATAGATAGATAGATAGATAGATAGATAGATAGATAGATAGATAGATAGATGATCTACACACATGTAACGCTAATATATGTACAAGTAGGCTACAACTGGAGGCGAACAAAAATATTGACAAAATGTATATTTCAGATTACACAAAATTGCACATGCTATTACCCTAAACCACTCAATATTATATGCACGTTGCAACGCCATTGTGAGGAGACACACTTACTTCATGATTATTTGGTATTTTAAACATTAAAAGGCTACTTTACAAGGTCAGACAGAACAGTTTCGCTGGTATAAAATCAGTGATTTTCCATCGCGTTGATTCCGCCCATCTCTCCATCGAGGGGCTGGTCGTAGAGGTCCGATGCGTCACGGTTATTTGGGCCTTCTGCATGATCCCACAGGCAGGGAAGCGCCCGAATTTTTTCTCCCTGCCTTAAAACGTCCAGCATATATTTATTACAAGTGTGGATCTTCGGGATAACAAGGTATCGAAGGGGAAAACGCGACGCAAAGTAGGTTATAGCCCGCGAGGTGCGGCTGAGCCTCTTTTAACGCAATAGCTACAGTTTAGCGTGCTGGTAAACACACACTTGCATGGGGCTTTGCGTATCATTTGCATGCAGATCTGCAGACGCGTTATGAATTGTTGCAGATTACGTCTTTTTTGCATGTGTTGTTTGTGATTCTCAGTGAATGTGGCGATTGCAGGAGGTCAGATTGATAGAGGAGAGCATTAGCATCGCTGGCTAGCTCTGGCTGCATCGAGCAAAAGCTAGCTGAAGTTTTCTTTAAAACAAACTGCGAATAAAAAGCGAGGTGGTTTGACGATATGGCTTTGCATATTTATCTCTAATATCCAAAGCATGGTTTATATTTTGCACTGGTCAAAGAATTAAAACGATCAAAGAGAATTCCGGATTTCTCCGATCTTTTTTTTTTTTTTTTTTTTCTCAGGCCAGCAGGCATTCGGCTCCACAATTCGTGTATTTTAACTTCAGATTTACATTGTGTGTATTTTATGGTATGATTATTTGTGTTGTATTAACAGTGCATTTAAAACAATATATTGATTTTTGTTGTTAAGAGTGTGTGAGCATGTAGTAATGGGAATCATGGTTTTCTATTTTAAGTAAATTACAGATATGATCACATCAGTGGTATTCTGTGATATATACTATTAATGCATATGATTGGTGAAGTAAATACTAGTAAGGGTGCCTAGTAAAGTCTTTTTCAGAATCATAATTAACAGTATTAAAGGTTCTGTATTTAGACTAATGGAAAACCTGGAAAGATTAGAGAAATTTATACAAATGTAAAAATTAATGGAAAGTGTTTAAGGAATTTAACTGTGTTTATGGATTTTAAGCGCGTTATGTTTTTCATCCATGCAATAAATGAATGTCCCTCAATTAGTGCGTTTTAGACAATTTAAAGGGGCCGTTTCCCCAAAAATTATAAAATTGTCATCATTTTACTTGCCCTCATGCTGTACCAAACCTGTATGAATTTCTTTCTTCTGTTGAACACAAAATAAGATATTTTGAAGAATGTCAGAAACCCAAAATTGTATGGGCCTCATTGACTTTTATGGTATTTTTTTGTGAAAAATACAACAAGGCCCATTACTGTCTGGTTACCAACATTCTTTAATATATCATCTTTTTTGTTCAACAGAAGAAAGAAACTCATACAGGTTTGGAATAATTTAATTTAATCATTATTTTGTAAGATTGTATTTCAAATTCACCTTGTGGGCCCCTTTGTAAGTTCGCCGAGGCCCCCTGGTTGATAACCACTGATGCAATGTGATCGTACCCATGTTAGGATTTATAAAATTCTTATCCAGTAATAGGAAAATGCATGGAAATTAATTTTTCCAAAAACAAAAATGCGTGAGTCTTGAGTAATTCATGCATGAATGAGCTGCTTTATGTAATGACGCACTGTTTTTTCTCTCGTTACAGGTATGCAATTGGAGACAATTCTGTGTATTTTGCAAAAAAAAAGAAATTCAGACGTTCCTCTCAGATTGGTATTTCACATTAAAAAAGATTCACCTTATCGAACAAGTCACACAATGATGAACAAGTTCACCCAAAACTCCTCTACAAGCCCGTTTTAGTATCATACATGACTTTTCCAATGAACTGACCATCACCTGTTGGAACGATTTTGGTGCATTTTGGTGCAAGTGCTGATTCCTGAAAGCAAAATTCATACATGTACAGTGGAAGAATGACCGAAGCATGGCAACAGCAACATGCAGTGGCCGCTCCTCCCGTCGGGCATCCTCTTTTACAAGGGGCTGAGAATGCATTGGGCACGGCCGCTTATGGGATAGTCCTACAAGCGGATCCTGCGTTACAACAGTCACAACACGGCCAACATGCACAACAGCATCCGCCACCTCAACTACAGGTGGGCAGTGAAGGTGGCCACAAATGTGGAGCATGTGGCCATGATATTTCGCACTTGGCCAATCCTCACGAGCACCAATGCATGGTTAACCAGGACCGTTCTTTCCAATGCAC
Organism: Chrosomus eos; assembly: GCA_036326025.1. Lineage (NCBI taxonomy): Eukaryota > Metazoa > Chordata > Actinopteri > Cypriniformes > Leuciscidae > Chrosomus > Chrosomus eos. The sequence goes on from CM070818.1 coordinate 61,099,150, forward strand.
TCAGTGCATGAAGATCTTCAGTCAAGCCACGGATCTCCTAGAGCATCAGTGTGTCCAGGTCGAGCAGAAGCCGTTTGTGTGCGGCGTGTGCAAAATGGGATTCTCGCTTCTCACTTCCCTGGCGCAACACCATAACGAACACAGCACTGGAAACAATCCAATGAAGTGCTCGATCTGTGAAAAAACATACCGGCCAGATTCCTCGTCTTCTAACCCTCAGCAACCTTCAACTGCGGAGACATCCAGTGACGGAGCAGCCATGGGTTCCTCGTCAACGACCGCTTTCCAAGACTCGGATCGTCCTTATAAATGCTCCGTGTGCAACAAGGCGTTTCGTCATCTTTCCGAACTCTCGCGCCACGAAAGAGTGCACACGGGGGAGAAGCCCTACAAGTGTGACACCTGCGATAAGACGTTCAGTCAGGCTTCTCATCTGGCACATCACCAGCGCACTCACAGCGCCGATCGCCCTTATAAATGCGCCGTTTGCGAGAAGACCTTCAAGCACAGGCAGCATCTCGTACGCCACATGTACGCTCACTCCGGCGAGCATCTCTTCAAGTGTAATCTCTGCGAGCTTCATTTCAAGGAGTCTTCCGAGCTGTTGCACCATCAGTGCCAGCCGGTCGGAGAACGACCGTTTCGATGCACCGCATGCGGGAAAAGCTTCAAACGCCCGTCGGATCTTCGTCAACACGAGCGCACGCACTCAGAAGAGCGGCCTTTCCAGTGTGAAGAGTGTCAGATGAGCTTTAAACAACAGTATGCGCTTGTGCGCCACCGTCGTACGCATAAAAACCCCGCCGATCGGCCTTTCAAGTGCAACCAATGCGACAAGGGTTTCCTTCAGCCTTCCCATTTGCTGTATCACCAGCATGTCCATGGGATCGAGAGTCTGTTTAAATGCGCGGCTTGCCAAAAGGGCTTCAGACAATCTGGAGAGCTTCTGAGGCACAAGTGCACCGAGGCGAACTCCGGATCCAACGCCGTGGAGAAGCCCTACAAGTGCGACGTGTGCGGGAAGGGCTATAAAAAGTCCTCGACGTTACAGCGTCACCAGAACTCGCACTGCACCGAAAAGCCGCTCAAGTGTTCGCTTTGCGGCAGACGCTTCCAGTCCTCGTCTGATTTCGTGCAGCACCGCTGCGACCCGGCTCGCGAGAAACCCATGAAGTGCGCCGACTGCGAGAGGCGCTTTAAATACTCGTCCGAGTTGCAGAGACATCGGAGAGTCCATACCGGAGAGAAACCCTTCAAGTGTCCCACATGCGACAAGGGGTTTAAACAGCGCGAACACTTGGCGAAGCATGGCATCGTTCACTCGCGTGAAGCCCAGTTCAAGTGTGTTTGGTGCGGAGAGTGTTTCGGAGAGCTTGGCGCCCTTCAGGAACACACAGTTCAACACACTGCAGAAGGAGGAGGTTATCCAGCGTCATCATGCATAGAGTAGTGACCGTCTGCTGTGAGCGAAAATACACGCAATAGCGATATTTCTTACATGTATATTGTACGTTTTACGTATCCCATTGCAGTACTTGTTGGACTGGTACATAAAGTGTCAGCTTGTTAAAGGGATAGTTCACGCAAAAATAAAAATAAGCACATGTTTTACTCACCCTTAAGCCATCCTAGGTGTATTTGACTTTCTTCTATCAGACGAATACAGAGTAATATTAAAAAATGTCATGGCTCTTCCAAGCTTTATAATGGCAGTGAATGGCGTTTCTGTTTCGAAGTCCATAAAAGTGCATCTATCTATCATAAAAGTGCATCTTTCCGTCATAAAAGTGCATCTATTCATCATAAAAGTGCATCTATCCATCACAAAAGTGCATCTATCCATCACAAAAGTGCATCTATCCATCACAAAAGTTCTCCACACGGCTCTGGGAGTTAATTAAAGGTCTTCTGAAGCGAAGTGATGCGTTTGTGTAAGAAAAATATTCATTTACAACCTTATCAAGTAAAATAACTAGCTTCCGGCCAAACGAACATACGCAGTCTCTACTTACGCCTAAAGCGCAACTTATGATGTCAGAAGAAGCAAAGTGCATCATGGCGTAGCGTAAATATCAGTATCAATATCAATTTTTATTGTTGCATTACTCGCATAAGTTGCGCTTTTCAGTCGAATTCGTATGTTCGTTTGGCCGGAAGCTAGTTATTTTACTTTATAAAGTTTTAAATATGGATATTTTTCTTATACAAACACATCGTTTCACTTCAGAAGGCCTTTATTAACCTCCTGGAGCTGTGCGGAGTTCGTTTATAATGGATAGATGCGCTTTTATGGACTTCAAAACAGAAACGCCATTGACTGCCATTATAAAGCTTGGAAGAGCCAGGACATTTTTTAATATAACTCTGATTGTATTCGTCTGATAGAAGAAAGTCATGAACACCTAGGATGAGTTGAGGGTGAGTAAATCATGGGCTAATTTTCATTTTTGGGTGAACTATCCCTTTAAAGTCTTGATGTACTTCTGTGTAGAGATTGGCAACATCGCATCAACTCTATAAGACTTTGCCTCATTTACGGACCGCTCCGACGAACACGTGAATGGGCGCAACTCATAAATAAGCTTGTAAATAAATAACAATTTTGTCTCATGTGCAACTCATACTCAAGACTGGTGTTTCCAACTAAGAAATGGTGTCGTCTGAGTTCTGCTTTGTATCTAAAATCCAGTATATCTAGTTATACAAGAGGAGAATGTCAGTGACCTGCTTTTCCAAAACGACTTCAATTGGTACGCCATGCGATTGACCGCAACTAGATGTTTCTTTTTCTTTCTAATTATTTGGCCTTGTAACTTTCAAATTAACTGCCTTTCTTCCAGTGCTCTCCATATCATGTTTCCACGAACTTGAACACTGTGTGGCCATCTGGACAATATACAGTAGTGATTGTATGTATTCGTAATGTATAACTCCCATCACCTAACCCATGATGTAACAGGGTATATGTATGCATGATTAGCCTAAATAATTTATACAGTTTGTTGTAATCTGTCATGCTAACTTGTAGGCAAATGACTAAAAAAAAAAAAAAAAAAAAAACATATTAGCCATTCTTTTTCTCTTGTGCATTTCAAATCATATCTAATAAGTTTGCAAGCAGTTAAATTTACAGTAGTACAAAGATTTACAGTTACTTATTAACTGCCAGGCAACTGAGAAAAACAATGAAGTATTTTTGTTTGCAGATTGCAAACAAATGGTGTTGCGTTAGCTAAACAATGCTGTAGAATTTGTAAAGTTATACATATATATACATGGATGTTTTGTATCGCTTCGACATGAGTACAGTGCTAGGATTTAGTATCTGTTTGTGTTTCTTCATACTGTAGATAGACTGTGCGTATGTGATTGTTTCCTCTTTTGAGGATATGATGTTGTTTTTGTTTTAGTGGATTATTATTTTGCCACATACAACTTGTACAGTTTCTCTGCCACAGATTCTTTGTTTGCTTTCTGTATAGAAACAATATGCCATAAATCAGCATTTTATTTTGTGCTTGCCTAATTGGATCAGGTGACAATAAAACCTGTTTGGTTTTTTTTTAATTAAACTGCAAAGAAAAATGCAGATTTGGACGCAAAATTACACACGCAGCTTTTGTAATTAATCATTTGAAACAAATTCAAATGTACGCACACACAGGTAATATGTTTAAAATTATCCAACACAGTATTAAGTAGTAGTCAAGTAGTAAAAACCTCCTACGATGCAGTGTCTAAATAGTAATTAAATCCATATTGATAATGATACATTGTATGATCCTAACAGCTTGAATGTAAACATTGCAAACATTATTTTTCCCTTTCGACGCCTCTGAAAGCCTTATTAACGTTAATGGCTTATGTGTCAGTATTGTTTGTTCTGTTACAGATTTGTGTACTCTTATTGTCATGTGCATTAAATGCAGAGACTGAATGTTGTCGTTGCTTGTGAAGCAATATTCTTGATGTTGAATTGAATAATTTATTTTTTTGTATTTGAGCAAAAACAGGTTTTTCCATCATCTAGCACCTCCTTTATGTCCCTTTAAACGTCTGTGTTTCTAGATAAGGTAGTGAAGAGACTCAAGGTAAATATGCTATAATGTGTTGTTTCCCCCCTATTATCACAGAGGTGTGGCATGTCATAACTACAAGGCATTTACAAATTAAATGTTTGTAAACATAGATAATCCGTTGTAATTATTTGTGAACCAAATGGTGAAATGACTACAGACCATGAAACTTTGATTTAAAAGTGAGCAATATAATGGGAATAGCTTTATTTTTTAATATAGGCCTACTCATGTTTTTTCCTCCCAGAATATAATTGAAACGTTCTAGTAATATGTAAAAGGTATCCAACTCTGTATATGACATGCAGTACAGGTATATAGTATAACTGGTGTAATGTGGCATTTGGTGTGTTAATTCAATTTAGTGCTGTCAAATTGATTAATTGCGTCTAACATAAAAGTTTGTTTACATATATGTGTGTGTATGTATATATAATATGTATGTATATGTGTGTGGTGTGTGTGTGTGTGTGTGTGGTGTGTGTGTGTGTGTGTGTGTGTGTGTGTGTGTGTGTGTGTGTGTGTTGTGTGTGTGTGTGTACATTATATACGTTTTATGTTAGATGTGATTAATTGTGATTAATTATTTTGACAGCACTACTTACAATCAATACAAATAAATTATAGAATTAAAATATAATTGTTATGCAAATTTTAGAATTCCACATTTTAAACATTCAGTTGCTGTTGTAAAGCGACAGCTACAATTTGGGGGCTTTTATTTTGAAAAAGGCACCGGAAGTTCAGCCAGTATTTCCGGTGACACCATCTAAGAAGCGATAGCAAAATTCGCCAGGAGTGTTGCTATCCTAGGGCTGATATCCGCCTACCTGTCAGCGGATCCCTCGATCACCTACTGGGTGTAATTGCTGGATCACTAGGAGGAATTAAAACTCTCAATTCAAAGATTAATCGGAAATCGAGACGCGCGTGTCGAAGTGGTAGTGGCCAATTAAAGCCATCCATCGATACCGCTAGCTTAGCGCCGTTATCCAGAGGGAACGGTTTTAAAGTGAAGCTGTTGAACCGCTGTAATGAATATTATAATAAACAGTGATGATCAAACGCTGTTCGCACTCCGAGATAATCGATCAATTTGGCTTCTTCACGTTGTTTATGCTCCGTTTAACCGCATAGCTACATTCGGTGGGCTCGACAGGTATTGTTTTTAATTTTATTAAACGTTACAAACGGACACATCTGATCAGGCTGGTCATGAAATCCTTACTTTAGTTTTTTTTTGTATAAACTGGCGGTCCGTCAGAAAACAAACTGGTTTCTGCACCGTTTCGGACGCTCTCTGCTTTTTGCTTTGGCTTTTAGTGGCGCGGGCGTCAGAGCGAGGTCATGCGCGCCGCCGCTGAGCAGCTGTCAATCACAATTGCTCGCGAGAGATCGCATTGAAGCGGCTTGCTACGGTGTTTTAGGGTACCACAATACTTTTGCAGTGTTTCACGACTGAGACGCCCGACTTGCGGTCGTTTGGAGAGTCTCGTAGTTGTAGGTGGAGGGAAGAAGGCGTATCGACTGGCCGAGCCCGCCATGCCCGGTCCGGTGAGCAGTAAAGCACGGGTGTATGCTGATGCCAACACTGTGAAGAGCAAGGAGTACTGGGACTATGAAGCACATGTGCCTAGCTGGAGGTACAGAGATGATAGTGTGGATGCAATTTTGGAATAAGTTAGGGATGCACGAGATGTCGGTGGATATACGTTCATCGTTATCGGCCCGATTAATGTGGTCGAGCCGATAAGTTAAATAATTAAGCTAAAACACTCAGATGCCACCATGCTGGGTTTGAATTGCTTTTAATACGATTGGAATCACTTCAAAAAAGGAAAATACAGGAAAGTGCAACATGTGCAGCACAAGTCTGTCATATAGGTTACATAAAAACTATGAGGAGAACATTATAAGTGTGTGCATGAGACATTGCTTTTAATGGTGAGACTTTTGTTTTTGTAATCAGGCTCTCTAAAATTAAATCAAAATTTGGATTTAGAGTTATCTGCTAATATATCGGTTATCAAATAAAAAAAATATATATCAGTGCATTCCTAGAAAAACAACTGTGGTGTTACTATTGCATGTTACTTGATTGACTACCATGTTTGTGTATCATAGTACATAGTTTTCAAAAATATTACCACAGCCTGGGCTTAGTTTTTGTGTTCTTGATTTCAACAATTCAATTTCTATTAAAAACTATCATTTTTGATATCTGTAATTGTATTTTCTCTAGTTAAATGTCACCATAGGCTGCCATTCAAATTCAATTGTTGATATCAAGATTTGATTTCTTACTAGTTGAAATTCTGATTTCAAATTTCAGAAATATATTTCTCACTAGTAAAAATCTTTAGATATGAATAATTACGCTGTTACTAGTGAAAATGTCTGTTCTTTATATCAACAATTGAATTGCTACTTGGAAAAAGTTTAATTTTTGACATCAATAATTTAATTTATCACTAGTCAAATTACCTTCGTAATTATTTATATCAGAAATAACAATTGTAACATGTTGAAATTTACAGATATCAAAAGAATTAACGTTTCAACTGAAAATGTTGTTCTTGATATCATGAATTTATATTTTTAAGTAATTATTTAAATCAAAAATTATTTTTACTTGTAATAATTGCATTTCTGATATGTGAAACTGAAACTAGTAAGAATGAAATCAAATCTTGATATCAGCAATTGAATTTGAATGGCAGCCTATGGTGACATTTAATAGTGAAAATACAATTACAATTTCAAGATTTATAGTTTTTACTAGTTGAAATTTAATTCTTGATATCAAAATTGCTATTGTTACTAGTAAGAATCCAATTCCTGATATCAACATCAACATTTTAGCGAGTGAAAATTGAATTGTTGATATTAATCCTGGGAATGATTAAAAGTAAAATGGCGTCCCATACCCTCTCTATGATAATAAGCCTGAAACACCATGGTACTATGCAAAAAAACATGAATGTGGTGCATTATATGTCAAAAAGTCATGGTGTTACCACAGTACTTGTTGAAAATGTTGCACAGTTTTATTTATATCTTGCTTACTCTGATTCAGCAATCAGGATGACTACCAGCTCGTACGGAAGCTCGGAAGGGGCAAATACAGTGAAGTGTTTGAGGCCATCAACATCAACAGCAATGACAGAGTAGTAGTTAAAATACTGAAGGTAAGAACGCCTGATTTCTCATCTTCAAGTTCATTTTTTGGAATTTAAATGTTTGTGTGCTAAACTCTTAAATGTGTATTGTTTACCCTTAAAGCCTGTTAAGAAGAAGAAGATTAAGCGTGAGATCAAAATTCTGGAGAACTTACGAGGAGGAACCAACATCATTCGTCTCGTAGACACAGTGAAGGACCCTGTGGTAAATTCTGCTCTTTCAGTATATGCAGCTGTATCTATAGAGTTTTGTTTGTGCTAAATTAGTCTCAAATGTATACTGTTTCTGTATCATTTTTATGTATATAAATATTAGGCCCACACAAAAACTGCGTCTAGAAATGTTGATACAATCAAAGTGTTTTATTAACCCTCTGTTGTTGCTCGTGTGACGGTCAAAAATGACAATTTCAATTAAATGAATGTACTATATTTTAGTGCGATAATGTTTTTCATTTAACATTTTATATATTCTTAGGGGATTTTATGGTAATAAATTTGGAAAATGTATTATCCATTTATGACCACCTTTTAAAGCAACTTAAACTGTCGTAAATCTTGAATGCTTTGGAGCACAGACTGAAGTTTGGTCCCTTTTTAAAGATTACACTTGGGCAGATTTTTTTTTTTTTTAAGTTAAAGTAAAACTAAACAAGAGTTATAGAACTTTAAGGTTATAATTTTGAAAAATGCACGAAATGAAATTAAATGAATCATTTCCATATCTTGTTTTACTCTAAAACTGTGAGAAAATAAAAGCCATAAATCTAAACAAGTCCAAATTTAAGGTTGATATCTAAAAAAAAATAGTTTTCAGTATGTTTTTTTGGTGCGCAGTACCAAACGTTTCCACTAGACGAAATTCATCTTTCCATTCATTTCAAATGCGGCCGACCCCAAACAACACACATGACTGTTTTTATTCAGGACCATTGAACCTTTTCGAATCATGTCCATGATTTGTTTTATTTTTCACATAGCAAGTGCCGAAAAGTGTTGTACCTTTCCGATGAAGTAAAAAAATTGTAAAAAAAAAAAAAAAAAACATACAAAGAACAGCACCAGAGGGTTAAATATTTTGCCACATTTTATAAGGCCTTTATCTACCAGTAAGAGTTTAGTATTCTCAGCTCAACACATTAGGTGTGTTATTTTTGCTCTATACTATTTCATTTTGTAGTATAAAGTGTGTTTACGTTGAAAATTCCAAAAAGAAAATGTAGATGATGCACTTATTTAAGTGAGAAAAACAGAGTGTGTGATGTTGAACACTTGTGTACCGGAGGGGGAGGGCATCAGAATCCAGTGTTGAATAACAAAATAAACTCTTACTAGACATAGAGGTACATAGTGCATAATGTATAGTGTATTTAAATCCATTCCAGAATCAGCAGTCCAATTATAATATTAGGGTTGATTAATGTCAAAATGCTTAATCAAGGAAACCAACATTTTTGAGTGTATGCATTCCAGCTTAAATTTGCATTGGTTATAATTATTTTTTTTATCTTGTTTAAGTGTTTTTCCCCACTTTCTTTTTTTTCTTTCTGTTTTGGTATTCCACAGTCTAGAACCCAGCCCTTGTGTTTGAGTTCATCAATAACACGGATTTCAAGGTACCACTTTTACTTACTAAAACTATCAAACTTGTTAAACTGAGGATTTTCCACAAAAAAAAAAATTTGGTCAGATGAGCCTCTTTGAACTAAAATAGTTGCTTGATGTTCTCCCTGAGACTTAAGTTAATATTGCAAGAGTTTAACAACACTTTAACTGTTCAGTTAAAGGTCACATGACACTTGAAAATTGAAGTGAACTTAAACAATATTTATTATAAATGTCAAGCCTAAACAAATGTAAGAAACAAAAGTTCAAGCCAACAGACTTTGTGTGCCTGATTAGCTTTAGTCTTCTTCATTTCATTAAATATACAATAATTTAATTATTCATTAATTATGCAATATTTGACGATTTAAAACTGTTGGGAAACGCAGTGCTGTTTTACTTGGCCAAAAAAATCATATTTAAAATACTTCTGAGTGTGTTAAAAAGTAAAGTTGTGTTAATGTTGTGTTACTCTGCGTTCGTTCAGTGGATGCTATGAGGCACTTGTTGAACATCGCAGTACGCTAGATTGATATCAGAATATCATATTAATAAAAGCTGGATGACTAGTGTTGCTCAATGACATGCAACTCATTTTGTATGGTGAAGAAAATGCTGCATTACTGTTACTACATATAAAGCTCTTTCTGATTATCCTGTAAGTGACAAAATAGTGTTTTTGGGTACAGACATGTTATTCGTGGTAAACCAATAAAACAAAAAGCTTCCAATAATAAGACTGTGTTGAGCTATGTAACAATTTGTAATAAATGTATCCTTACAGTTGCTCAATGACCATTTAATGTCTCACTTGATGTTCTGATTTTTTTTAGGATCTCTATCAGAGACTAACAGACTTTGATATCCGGTTTTACTTGTATGAGCTTCTCAAGGTGAGCTTTCTGAAGTAAGATTACGCTTCCATGTGTTTTCAACAGGAGAGTGTGTTAAGCGTGTGCTTTGTCTCTTTGCAGGCGCTGGACTACTCTCATAGCATGGGCATCATGCACCGGGATGTCAAACCTCACAATGTCATGATAGACCACCAAATGAGAAAGGTGAAGTCAGATACAAGCATTGTGGATTTGCTTTTGAATAGGGCTGCATGATTTGGGGAAAATGTCATATTGCGATTATTGAGGTCAATATTGCGATTGCGATATAATAAACAAATGGTTTCATGAGTCAACTTGCTTGGTTCTAAAGCAAAATGCACACACAGATTAGTGATAATGTTAAAATGTGTATTTCTCAACAAACTAGCAACAGCAACTAAATTGACAACACCTATAATGATCAATAAACCATTGATGTCTGGATAAAAATGAACAGTCTGTGCTGCATAAAGTGTATATATATAGACTAATCCTTATTAAAGCTTCAAAAGTTCTTTAGTCAAGAGCAGTGAGTAATTTTCTGTGTTCCCTTTGTTCTTTAATTAACTTTACTGACAGAAAGCTTTATTGGCTGCTGGCCCTTTAAGAGCAGCTGCTGCTGACAGAAACGCGGATCTCAATCGCGCCTCATTCTATCACGACTCTTTGCGTTCATCATAAGACTGCTCTTATATTATGAAGATACTCGACAAAACGACATTTTGACATAATTGTGTGTGTTTGTTCAAGCATGAAAGAGAACTGTATTCTGGCGCGCGGTCTGTGCAAGTGCATGACACTAGCGCGTGTCTTTCTGTGAGTCACAGGACATTCACAGGCAGCGCGCTCTTTTGACTTGCCGCGCATGAATGGTTTAAAAGCATTTGCATGAATAAGAGCGGGATCGTGTAACACTAGCCAAAGGATGACTAAAAATAACAATGCCGCGTTAATAGTCCTAATTTGTTTATTTCATATAAAATCGCAGCGTTTTGCGTCATATAATCGCATAGGCTTGATACCGCGATTGCGATATGATTAATCGTGCAGCACTACTTTTGAATGTGTTGGTGACCTGATGCAAGTTTGTTTGTCTTGTTTGTGGTGTAGTTGCGGCTTATAGATTGGGGTCTTGCTGAGTTCTACCACCCTGCCCAGGATTACAACGTTAGGGTCGCCTCCAGATCATATAAGGGACCAGAGCTGCTGGTCGACTATCAGGTATGTTGTGTGTTTCGCTATGTTATATCAAAGACTCAAAGCCCCCCTGTAGTCAATAATTATTTATCTTAAAACTCATCTTTAATCACCAAAATGACATATTTAAAAAAAAAATTCCTTGAAAAAAATCGTCATGCCTTAAAATAGCTTGAATGTAACTCGACACCCTTGCCTCATTTAGTATACGTGGTTCTATGAATATGCAAATGAGCCCCGCCTCCACTCACTCACTCAGAGATCCACTCGTTGATGATCACACGTTGATCTGATTGGTTACAAGGTAGTTTGTGACGTCAGAAACACCAGCGATTTCAAACTGTGTTTTTGAGACTGTCTTTGGTTCACTGCAGTTTTAAGGAGAAAATACTCAGCAATGCTGTCGACTTATGAATTTACACATGGCTTGTCTCAAAGCATATTAAAAACACCACACATAGACATAAACACTATTAAAAACCTGATTTTAACCACAGGTGGACTTTAAGAATTACAAAGATGCAATATATATTCCCACATTACCATCAGACATTGCGGTTAAATCTCCACAATGATTTGCAGATGTATGACTACAGTCTGGACATGTGGAGCTTGGGCTGTATGTTAGCCAGTATGATCTTCCAGAAAGAGCCATTTTTCCACGGTCAAGACAACTATGACCAGGTATGACTTATCATTCTTCTATGAAAACTATTGCAATATGTAGTCTTAAAATATACAATATGCTAACAGAAGATCTTTGCTGCAGTTGGTCAGAATTGCCAAGGTTCTGGGAACAGAAGAGCTGTTCAGCTACCTGAACAAGTATCACATCGAGCTGGACACGCGCTTCAAAGATCTGCTTGGCCAGTGAGTCACATTGCGGTTACATTTTGAGGATCTTCGTATGAGTTAGAGATGCACATATAGAAATTTAGATTTCTGTGATAAACACTAATTTAGCTGTTATGATCAGTAATCAGTCGGGTGGCTAATATTATAAACAATTTTGTTTTGCTTGCTTTAGAAAAAAAAATCTGTTGACACAAAGTTCCAATCTAGATTTTACAAAAAAGGTAATTGTGACTTATCTTGCAATTCAGACTTTTTATCTCAGAATTGTGCGATATTAAGTCATGAAATCAGAATTGCGTGATATAAGGTTGCAGCTACGTGTTATAAATAGGGTTGGGTATCGTTTGAATTTTAACGATTCCGATTGTTATCGATTCCTAATTTCGATAATAATGCAAACATTTTTTAGATATCATTCACATTTAGTCTTATTGCAAAACATTTAATAGTAGCTGAATATCTTGAAAATAAATCAACAGTCAACTTGCCTGTGGTTTAAAATATACCATAGAAAAACAACTATCCTAACTCATATAAATGTAAGGCATTAATAAAGACAATAAACACTGAGTAATTAAAAAAGAACAAACAAAAAATTAGCAATTGCAACAAATAGATACAGCTGAACAAAGATATAATTGAAAGTGTTTTAAGATTTTCAGGTATTCTGTTACAGAAACTGTAATCAACTGTAAAATAACACTGCACTTTATAAATAAATTCTACATTAGTTACAGAAATTATTCAGTCAAGAATGAGTGAATTTTCTCTTGTCTTTTGTTGTTTGATTAGTGTTATTATAGAGATGGCAGCAGGAATATTAGGCTACTGTCACTTTAAGATCCAATATACTTTTACACGTGTGCAGCTCTGAGATTTAAAGTCATTTTGAAATGCTCACAAGGGAATCGATAAGAGGAATCAATTTTTATTTTATAAAAAAGTATCCGATTCCTGACCTCGTATTCGATTCCAGAATTTGAATAATTTTTCGATTCCCAACCCTAGTTATAAAGTCAGAATTGTGAGATATTAACTTAATTGTGAGACTTAATAACTCACAATTGAGTTTATACCTCACAATTCTGACACTTTCTCGCAATTATATCTCGCAATTCTTAGTTTATATCTCGCAATTCTGACTTTATTTGACGCAATTGCGACATTATATTTCACAATTCTAAGATGTAAACTCGCAATTGTGAGAAACACATTATCTTATCTAAAATCTTTATTCTGTGTTGGAAACAAGCTTCTATAGAAAACAGCATTGACTAAAAGATCTTGGTTCATCAAAATGAAGATTGATTATAAATGAGAAACTGAGCCCTGGCGTCCACAGAGCTGACACGGTTATATGTTGTAGCTTATCCATGTTTTGTGTGCTAGTTTTGACGTTTTGGTCAGTGATTTCACCCATCCATGCATTTATTCAGCCGAATATTTTCAGATGCCATCACCAAAAGCAGATTAAAAACACAGCTATATATTTTCTATATTGACTTTTAATTGCTAGACTGTTTTAATTTTGTAATCGTCTAAATTTATTAGGCAGACACGCAAGCGCTGGGAGAACTTTGTTCAGCCGGAGAATCAGCACTTGGTGAGCCCAGAAGCTCTGGACTTGCTGGATAAACTCCTGCGTTACGATCATCAGCAGAGACTGACTGCCCAAGAAGCCATGGAGCACCCCTACTTTTGTGAGCCAACTTTCTTTATTAACTGTGATTTATTCATTTCTCAAGTTAATATATGTAGATATAGATGCACCTCTTGATGGAAATAAATGCTGTGATGTTATTTCCATCATGAGGTGCATCAGTTTTTGTTCAAGATCTCGTATTGCCAATGCAAGAGTCCAGCACTCTGTAAAGTCTCCTCCAGAACAACCCAAAGACTATCAATGAGTTTAAGGAGCCGATTCATGTGTGAAAATGACTCTTCGTGCTCCTCACAACCGTTCTTTCACAGTTTGAGCCTGATGAATCTTGACATTGTCATCCTGGAATATGGTCATGATGTTCTTCATACATGGTTGTTTAAGAAATGAAAAGCTACACACTCCATCAATTAGGATTAGAAGAACTGTTACAAACATAATAATCACTGCAATAATGATCCAATCATAGACTCTAAAGAATGATTTAATGATCCAAACAGCCACTTTTTTGTTTTTGTCCGGACAGTGTATATAATCCTGCATCTCCTCTTTGAAAACCACTAGGAAATAGTTTTTTCTGCATTCATTAGTCCTATCAATCATATTGAGACCATGTTTTAACATGCTACCAGCATATAAGGGTTGGACAATGAAAGTGGTTTTAGGACCACAATGATTTATTAGTAGGTTGTAGGGCCTCCTTTACAGCATCATTTCATCTTGAAACTGATATAGATACAAGTCCTTCACAGTGGCCAGAGGGATTTTGAGCCGTTCTTCTTCCAGAACATCAGCCGAGTCATTACGTAATGCTGATGGAGGAACGTTTTCTGACTCGCTCCTCCAAAATTCACCAAATAATATTCAGATCTGGTGACTGTGCAGGCCCTTCTTATGTTCATCAAACCATTCTGTCACAAGTCTTGCTGTGTATTGGTGCATTATCATGCTGATACACGACACTCCCTTCTGGGTACAATGTTTTAACCCCTAGGTGCACATGGTTCTCCCAAACGGTTCAGTAATCCTCGGCGTTGACACGACCAACAAGCAACCATGATATTGCAGCCCAAAATATTTGTCCTCTTTTGAACTGTGATATGTTGTGTGGATTGCAATATTGTATGTAGATGTATGAAGGAATGTAAAATCAGTGAAGATTTGCACATATGATCCAATGAAACCTCCAACACTATATTGACCAGTGATTCAGTTTCATTGTTCAATATATCCCTAGTTTCATTATTGCAGTCTCCTAAAGATGTTGTCCTCCTCCTATAGATCCCGTGCTGAAGGGACAGCCTCTGTCAAACTCAGAAGGCGCTCTGGCAATAAGCAGCTCGACCACAACATGATGGGCTAAAAGCAGGTAAGAATGATCAACATCCAGTTAGGGGTGTGCGATATTGAGACAAATTAAGTTTTCTTAATAATTGGACGATATTTTGCTGAGTGTGTTTATTGTGTTGGTACCTTGGCAGGGTTAGGACTGCTGTGGAAATCTGAAGTTTTTAATATTCTTCATATTCTTCTGTGTTGTGGTCAGTTCATAGCAGAGACAAAAATCATCTTTTCCAATAGGTTTAAATTGATTTTTACCTTCATAAAGCCATTTTTAACCTAATTAAATGGATGCATCATCTTTTGAGTAAAATTCTTACATTTAATCAAATTAAATTAGAATAATAAGATGCTATAGGGCTGTTACCGATCAAATAAAATCCGTATCAACAAAATTCATCTTTGCAGTGCAGAGGAAAAAGAGAAGCTGCATCTGAAGGGCATTTATGCGAATAATGTTTGGATGTTTTAAACATTGAATATTGACATTTTGAAATGAAATATACTTTAAATGTGAAATTAAAACTGCCAGTAGTTAATGAGAGCCATTGAGATTCATTCAAGCTACCGATTCCTTCAGGAATGAAGCATTGTCTTCAGGGTTCGAAATGAGGGGGGTCTGGGGGGGTCCCGGACCCTCCATAAGTCATTAAGGACCCCCATAAGAATTTATTTTTGGATTTTGGGGGGTCCCCGACAAATATATTTTAACATTAAAAATGATTGTGAAAATTATAGGTCTTTAGTGACACTTTATATTTATACCAGTAATTATTTAATTACAGCGCGAGGCAGCTATAGGGCAGCTATTAGCCGAGTGAGTTGTTGTTGTGGTGCTCCCGCTAATGTACGGACGGTAACAAAGTTGCGCTGTTGGGGCTCGCGCAGTTATACCATATTCATTTGTAGTTAAGAAACAATATATAGCCTACACACGACCAAAGTGCTGTTTTCCTGAATGCCGATTGAAACCGAGATATTGATTTCATAACAGTTCAATAAACAAATAGTTAAAATAATTAAAATTAAGTTACTTACATTTTTAGACGCAATGGCTGTTTTTGTTCTGTTTCAGCAGCGAAAATAGTTCCAAACAACAGAACCACAGCGCATCTCACAGCAACACTCATGATTCATTACTGAATAATTCAGCGTTTTGAACTATTCGCTCGAGTCAAAGATTCAATTACCCATTATTAAAACTCCTCATTCTGAATAAATCAGCCGTTTGAACGAAACGTTTAAATGAATGACTCAATGACTCGCTCATTCAAGACGGTCGCCTGCCACCTCCTACTGGCGGTTTAGTTTCAAAGCATCATTCTTTTCAACATTCCTTAATTGTATATTCAAAAAATATTTAAAACAATCTCAGAATCTCATTTAATACGGTTATAATTTTTCAATGTAAATTATTTAATTTGTTTGGTAACAGCCGCTAGGCTGTCTTATTATTTTAATTGAATGTAGCCTATTAATACAATGTAAGAATTTGAAATTAAATTTAGAGCATACACTAAATAAAATTAGGGGAAAAGTGCCCTTTTTAAAGGTACAAAAAATTATTCAGATAAGAGTGTTTACAAAAATGAAACATTGACTATTTAAGTTTAAAGGGAGTAAAGCGTCTGTTTAGGCTATAAAGGAAATTTAATTTTGCCAAAAGAAGAACTTTTATTTTAAATAAATGTTGCTTTAAAAAAATCTGCCTTCTTCAGTGTGATATGTTACCATATTATCATGCTTGATTGAATATTTGTAATGTGATGATCAGATGCAGATATCTAAATCAAAGAATATGAGTGGTTGGCGGATGGATTATTATTTATTTTTAACAACAGATTCGAGTGACTCAAAGTGCACCAGATTAATGAATTTATCTTTAAAATGTACAAAATTTTCTCCGGGGGGGCATGCCCCCGGACCCCCCTAGTGTTACGATTTTGCCACCTCTGCCTCATTTTGAGTAAAGAAGAAAACCCTGACATTGATCCATATAATTTTGCGTACAGTGTAGCAAGATAGTCTTCAGAATTGTTTTAATTACATACATTGTAGGGGACCCCCCAAGAGTCAGAAGTCATTTCGAACCCTGATTGTCTTAATGAGCGAGTCATTGAATCATTCAAATGATTTGTTCATTTAGTAATGAAACAGCCGTGTGTTGCTCAGAGATTCAAATCAATCCTGTGGTTTTGTTTAGAACTATTTTCGTTGGCAAAATGGAGAAAAAACAGGCAAAGTTATGTCTAAAATGTAAGTCGCTTAATATGAAATTATTGGTTATTGAAATGCTGTATAAAACCAATATCAATGATGCTGATATTTGGAGAAAAAACGGCACTTTTCGAGTGATCTTGATTAACTATTAAATTATATAAATCTAAAAGACATACAGAGGTATTTTTGCTCCCTTATCTTGAATATTGAGGACATTATTAATGCATTTTAATAGACTAAATCATGCATTGTATGCGTGCGCCAGGTGTGTTTTTATAAAGTGTTGATAATGTCGCTCATCATTAAAACAACACGATATTATCGTACACTATAAATATCGCACACCCCTACATCCAGTATTTTTGACTTCTCTCAAATGTTTTTTTTTTTTACTGACCTCATTCATTAATTTAGAATCTTTCTTCTAGGAAAACCTTTTTACCTCAACATGTCGTGCAGAGACATGCTGCCTTTCAGGTGTGAAGCTTCAGTTTACTGGAGCAAGAAGTTATTAAGCAACACAAGACTTGTACAGAATGAACACAATGGGCTGTAGTCCTTCTCTTACATTCACTTTGTATTCGTGCTGCTTGCCATCGTTATCTAGGTTCCAAACTGGTGTGTTTCCCCCCCAATCTTCCCTCCTTTGAGTTGAACATCTCCATTTCATTTTTGGATCAACACTGAATTAAGCTATAATATTATGAGAGGGAAAGAATGCCTGCTCTTTCCCCATGATTCTCAGGCTGTAGATGATTGATGAAGGCTCCTGATCCTGGTTGCATTATGTTCTGGAAGATTGTGTTGTTCAATGACTTGCCCTGCTGATATGAGCTCAGATTATAAACTATAGTATTGTCGGGTATGGAGGCTTTACTGCAATTTATTGAAAATAAGATATATTAAATGAAACTGTTTTTAATCAGTCTGACCTGTTTTTTTACCCACCATCATAACTTTGATCATCAGCTGTGAATGATTACGTGAAAGGCAGTTATTCTCTAAATCAGTGTCACGGTTTCTGAACTTTGTCAGACTTCTGTCTCGAGTTTTTTTCCGGAAACGAACACGTCACAATTCCTCATTTAAATATTTAATACGCAGAAAAAAGGGGCGGGGATGAGTTAGTAAGTTAGTAGTGTTGAAATTGGCGGTTATGGTGAGGGGCGGGGCAATTCCCAAACACGCTCAAAGCGCTTGACCAATCACAACACACTGATCCAGCCGACCAATCAGAGCACAGTGTGTTTTTCAGAAGGAGGGGCTTCATAGAGGATCTAAACAGGGGTGCGTTTCCCAAAAGCATCGTTAGCCAACTATGGTCACAAGTTTCAGCATTTTTCAACGAGTGTTTCCCGAAAAAATAGTTCCAACAAACATTATTACAAAGTTTTATGATTGGAACGACAGCTGTGGTTAAAAGCAGAGTTTGTTGTTTGCATGATGTGGACATTCAGTACCATATATATATTTTATTTAGAATACATATAAATGTAATTTGCATATTTAGTTTGTCAAAAGATTTACAGCACCGTTTTTGAAGAATGCGTTTCTGCTCTAGTACGAGCATATGATTGAATCTGGAAATAAAGCAACTGGAACAAAAGTGAGAAATAGTCCTCATATGCCATGTTTGTAATTTTTTGCAAAAAAATCTGGCATTAATTCGATCTCAAACGGATTCATTAGTCCCCCTGTGGTGTAAATCAAGTTTTTAATGTTTATATGTCTGTGGTGTTCTTAATATGCATTTGCATATGGTTTGTCTTAAAGCATAAGTCGACAGCATTGCTGAGCATTTTCTGCTTAAAACTGCAGTGAACCAAAGACAGTCTCAAAAACACGCTTTGAAATCGCTGGTGTTTCTGACGTCACAAACTACCTTGTAACCAATCAGATCAACGAGTAATCGTCAACCAGTGGATCTCTGAGTGAGTGGAGGCGGGACTCATTTGCATATTCATAGAACCCAATATACTAAATAAGGCAAGGGTGTCGAGTTACATTCAAGCTATTTTAAGGCATAAAGAATTTTTTTCAAAGCTAAAATTATTTAAATATGTCATTTTGGTGATCAAAGATGAGATTTAAGAGATAAAATGATTGACTACAGGGGGACTTGAAAATAAATGACTCCACCACCTGCGTGACATCATTAACCAACGTGGTTGAATGACAAATTTGCGAAGAGGGTTTTGGGAAACAGTCGTGACTATCGAGTTGATTTCTTCAATGATGCATCGATGATAGTTCAGCAGCGAGTTACGTCATTGTACGGGAAACGCATCCTGGAGCTTTACTGGGAAGAGCTGCAACACTGTCAAATATATGAAAAATAAGGTTTTTTTGAACATTCAAGCTATTCCAGTAGAGCCCAAAAACAAAATCAAGACTTTGTAAAAGGGCATATCTTTAATATAGGGAAAATTAAATATGTTGTACTTAAAATCCAGCACTCAGACAATGATTCTAGGGTCTTCAGTGTATAATTTTAATAACATAACAGCAACTTATTGTGAAATGTGCAATATTCGTGCAGTACTGACAATGATAATAAATACAAATGGATATGTAATTTCAAGCATATATGACACGACACATGAGTTTTGAACCCAAATAAGGCACATCCACATGACCTCCCATTATTCTTCCTGAGTCCATCGCAATCTTAACATGCACAGTGAGGAAGCTGGACTGTGTTACACGGGTACGAAAGGCTGAGGTTACCTACGAGGTGTCACGTCACATTAGCACGGGTAATAAACACCACCAAGGGTGCTCTCAGAAGAACACTGATTATCTGTAAATACAATAGGAGCACTTCATAAGCCCTGATTAGAAATAAAAAAAGGACAAAGGAGGCCATTCTTTTTTTATTCATGACTGGTGACCTTTTGAAGCTCCGCCCCTTTTTCTTCGCCGCGCTTGTTTATTCCACAGCGTGAAGGTAAGATCTTACAAATTTATGAATAAGCCGTTCGTTTTTAAAATCTTCCCCCTCTACTGACATTCGTGACATCTGCTTCAAACATTACAATACCCATAACTTTCCTTAACTCTACAATAAGCAAATCCACTAATTACTCTTCAACAGCGATGCCATACAAATATTTCCACAAAAACGGACAAAATTCAAAAAATCTTGTTTTTCTGGCGCATAAGGTCTATAGGCCTACTGAGTTGAAAAAATGCATTTGCTACTGCATATAAAGCTAATACCACAGACATTCAGTGCTTAACGTGAATACAAGTAAGCAAATAATAAATACATAAATAATAGAGAAACTAAGTAGAAGAACCGTAATGAAGTGCTCATGGGTTCACATGTGAATTCCTACATAAATACTGTCAGGGTGGATTATTTGATCAAGTGCTGATATAGTTCTGCCTTGTGTGTGTAATATAAATACTGGCTAGCATGATATAATGTGCCATTACATTATGAGTGCAATTAAAATGCTACATGACCATCTTTCAGCTTCTCACGGCGTTCGGAGAGGAATACTAGTATATTAAAACAGTAGGTGTTGCGTACGATGATCTCTACATTGTATGTTTAAATCGGCACATAACATCCCGTTGAAATAATAAGGACTTTTTGCAGTTGCATTATCCTATTTTGTTCAGTCTGATCAACCAATGACTCAAGAAAGAAGTGACAGTTCAGTCATAACAGTGAAAACCGGGTCAAGTCAAGCCCAATGCATTACAGTACTGACTGTATACTGCACATTTTAGCATAATGAACTACATCCTTCATGTACAGTATAACCATGCATTCAGAAAATGTGCATACTGTGCACAGTAGAGCTGCACGATTTATCGTTAAAAGATCTCGATTCAAACACCCGATTCGGCTATGTCTATTAAACCTTTGACGAGCCTTTTTTTTTTACATCACAGCTTCATTATTTCTGTCTTACAATAATTAAAATTATCACAGAGGTACTGGGATGAATTTTTATAGGTCAGATACACCGATGCCTATGGTAGTGATCAAAATCAATAACAACGCTTCATATAATTGTATCATTACATCGTTACACCAGTAGGTGGCGGCAAGTGACTGTTAAAAAATGCGTTTGTCATTGAATAATTCATTCAAGAGATTCGTTCAAAAACACTGAATTGTCATTGAATCATTCACTCAACCAGATTAAAATTTATTTTAATTTTGTATTTATAATTACCTGCATTCTAGTAAATTATGTAATTTTTTTTAGTTGTCTATTCAGAATCGTTATCTCTTTTTTAAACACAAAATTGCGAATATCAATTTTTATCCAGAAAGATGCGTTTGTCATTGAATCATTAATTCAAGAGATTCGTTCACTGAATCATCCAGTAATGAAACAAGTGAGTGAGTCACTGAATCATTCACTCAACCAGATTAAAAATTATTTTAATTTAATATTTATAATTAACTGCATTTTAGTAAATGATGTAATTTTTTTTAGTTGTCTATTCAGAATCGTAATCGCTTTTTTAAACAAAAAATTGCAAATATCAATTTGTATCCAGAATCATGCAGGTCAAGCACACAGTATACTACAAAAATAGTGAGTATGGTAGTATGCTATTCCGATCATACCTTCGGTTTGCTAGAATCCAAATATGTCTTTCATGCCTGAGATTCATGTTGTTTTTACAAAACAGACAATCATTGTGTTTGTAAACAGACTTGCTGAGTAATATGGCACTTGATGTAGCAAATTACTACATCAATCATTGGACACAACCATGCTGTATGTAATACTTTTTTACATTTGTATGGATGATCATCATGAATTCCGTTTTCATGATAAACCATCCAAGATCATATCAATCGTATGTTTTAAAAATCAGTTTTGCAGACACTGAAAGTGGTTTGTAAATGGAGATCCAGATCTTCATGGAATGAGCTCTTGAAGCTCAGCGTCACTCAGTTCGTTCACTGAGACGATGTGGTCGAGGTGTTGAAGATAACGCTCTTCGTCCTGCATGAAGTGAGGAATCCTGGTTCTCTTTAGAACGGCCAAATGCCGAAGTCTCTCCACATCTTCATAGGAAACCTAAAAACGGGAATTACAGAGAGTGGTATGTATAAACATTTTTATATGGATAGTTGGGATATTGCATTAAAACGGTTAGCATTTATAGGACCTGCCTTTCCAAGAGCGGTTAATATCTTAAAATCAATGTTCCTCCTGTGGCGTAAAATCCTTAAAATTCCATCAAGGTAGACCTGATCTTTACTAAAGCAGCCTGTACACAGACATATGCAAAAACATATTAGTTACAAATATAGAGAGGCAATATGAAACCAGAGAGTAAGCTTTGACAAAAAATGTTTTAATTGTTTTTGCTAAAATGTTTCTAGCATGGTTTATTCCATTGCTATCATGTTTTTATCATGTTGCAGCACGATGTTAACATGTTGATAACGGTTTAGGATGTTACTAGCATGATAGATAGAATGATAGATAGATAGATAGATAGATAGACCTATAGATAGAAGGATAGATAGATAGATAGATAGATAGACCTATAGTAGATAGATAGATAGATAGATAGATAGATAGATAGATTAGATAGATAGATAGATAGATAGATAGATAGATAGATAGATAGATAGATAGTAGATAGATAGATAGACTATGATAGATAGATAGATAGATAGATAGATAGTAGATAGATAGATAGATAGACCTAGATGAGATAAGATAGATAGATAGATAGATAGATAGATAGATGATAGACTAGATAGATTAGATAGAGATAGATAGATAGATAGATAGATATAGATAGATAGTACCGATAGATAGATATGATAGATAGATAGATAGATAGATAGATAGACTAGATAGATAGACCTATAGATAGAGTAGTAGATAGATAGATAGATAGAAGATAGATAGATGATAGATAGATAGATAGATAGATTAGATAGATAGATAGATAGAGATAGACCTGATAGATAGATAGATAGATAGATATGATAGACTTAGATATAGCATAGATAGATAGATAGATAGATAGATAGATAGACCTATAGATAGATAGATAGATAGAAGATAGATAGATAGATAGATAGACAGATATAGATAGTACTAGTAGATAGATAGATAGATAGATAGGATAGATAGACTAGATAGATAGATAGATAGATAGATAGACTAAATAGATAGATAGAAGATAGAAGAAGATAGATAGACAGAGATAGATAGATAGATAGATAGATAGATAGATAGATAGATAAGATAGATATACCTATAGATAGATAGTACTAGATAGTATATAGATGATAATAGTAGATAAGATAAAGATGATAGATAGATAGATAGATAGATAGATAGATAGATAGATAGACTTAGATAGATAGATAGATAGATAGATAGATAGATATAGATAGATAGATAGATAGTACGTATAGATAGATAATAGATAGATAGACTATAGATAGATAGATAGATAGATAGATAGATAGATAGATAGAATAGATAGATAGATAGATAGATAGATAGATAGATAGATAGACTATAGATAGATAGATAGACTATAGATAGATAGATAGATAGATATAGATGATTAGATAGATGATAGATAGATAGATAGATAGATAGATAGATGATAGATAGATAGATAGATAGATAGATAGACCTAGATAAGATAGAGAGATAGATAGATAGATAGATAGATAGATAGAAGATAGATAGATAAGATAGATAAGATAGAAAGATAGATAGATAGATAAGATAGATAGATAGCTATAGATAGACCTATAGATAAGATAGATAGATAGACCTATAGATAGATAGATAGATAGATAGATAGATAGATAGATAGATAGATAGATAGATAGATAGATAGATAGACTAGAAATAGATAGATAGATAAGATAGACAGACAGATAGATAGAAAGAAAGAAAAGAAAGAAAGAAAGAAAGAAAAGAAAGAAAGAAAGAAAGAAAGAAAGAAAGAAAGAAAGAAAGAAAGATAGAGCTATAGATAGATCGCCTGTGAAGAGACGACTAAACACCGGCGATATGTTATGCCTAAATTTATACATGATTAACTAACTGTATTTTTCTTTGTACATTTCTGAAATGCACTTTCTGTAAAGCTGCTTTGAGACAATGTGTATTGTGAAAAGCGCTATACAAATAAACTTGAATTGAATAGATAGATAGATAGATAGATAGATAGATAGATAGATAGATAGATAGATAGACCTATAGATAGATAGATAGATAGATATAGATAGATAGATAGACTATAGATAGATAGATAGATAGATAGATAGATAGATAGATAGATAGATAGATAGATAGATAGATAGATAATAGATAGATAGATAGATAGACAGACACACACACACACAGAATAGTAATAAAAAGCTCAAGTATTAGATCATAATGTTTGCTTTCTCAAGTGCAATAATCTTGCATTTCACACATGTCTCCTCCTCGGTTCTATAGTTATCGCTGACGTCACCTGGTCTCGCGGTGTCCGTCTGTCCTCGTTTGGCGCGCAGACAGTATTCCCAGCGCACCGCGGGGTCTCGCACGAAGCGCGCGATGTGTTGGAACAGTTGGCTGAAGCTCATGCTCGCGGCGTGATGTACAGTGTAGTACAGCAGCGCGGCGCGCCACAGGAAGGGCTGTTTCCGTAGCAACACGCTGTGCAGACTCGCGAGACCCTCTTCGGTGGGATTCGCCGGTTTCAGGCCGAACTGCTTTCTCCCGACAGAAGTGGCCCACGGCTGCATGCTGTTATTCACACCCCGCAAGTAATGTGTGCCTGTCAGGGAAAGTCACACAATTGCTGGAAGAGCAGGTCTTGTGAAGATCACAAAACAATCACAAAACCAGTCATAAGTCACGCGGGTGTATTTGTGGCAATAGCCAACAAAATCCCAAACATTTCATTCCCAAAAAGTAAAGATTATGTTCCATGAAGATATTGTGTCAATTTCTTACCGTAAATATATAAATCATTAATTTTTGTAAGTGAAGGCAGCTTAAAGGATTAGTTCACTTTTAAAAAAACTTTTGCTGATAATTTAGTCACCCCCATGTCATCCAAGATGTCCATGTCTTTCTTTCTTCAGTGGAAAAGAAATGAAGGTTTTTGATGAAAACATTCCAGGATTTTTCTCCATATAATGGACTTCAATGGGACCCAAACGGTTCAAGGTCCAAATGACAGTTTCAGTGCAGCTTCAAAGGGCTTTAAACGACACCAGACGATGAACAAGGCGAACATTTGTGCTTATAAAACTTAAACGGTTTTATTTATTTTTTAAATGAGCGATGGTTTGGCTAGATAAGACCCTTATTCATCGTCTGGTGTCGTTTAAAGCCCTTTGAAGCTGCACTGAAACTGTCATTTGGACCTTGAAGCGTTTGGGTCCCATTGAAGTCCATTATATGGAAAAATCCTGGAATGTTTTCATCAAAAACCTTCATTTCTTTTCGACTGAAGAAAGAAAGACATGGACATCTTGGATGACATGGGGGTGAGTAAATTATCAGCAAAAGTTTTTTTTAAAGTGAACAAATCCTTTAATCGCGAACATAAATGCACAAATTTAAAGGCGATTTTTCTCAATGTTTTGATTTTTTTGCACCCTCAGATTTTCAAATAGTTGTATCAGGACCAAATATTGTCCTGTCCTAACAAACCATACATCAATGGAAAGCTAATTTATTCAGCTTTCATTTAATGTATAAATCTCAATTTTAAAAAAAATGACCCATGTGACTGGTTTTGTGGTCCACGGATCTGATTAACACTGAAAAATGATCAATTACCAACTAGATCATACTAGAAGAATGTCAATGAAATATTACAAAACAACAAAATAAACTGTTTTCGTCCAAACCAGGTGTGACCCAACAGAAACAAGCGTAGTCTGCCTCAACCCAAGGCTAAAATGTTGCTCAATGTGACAAAATTAAGACGATTGCAACGGATATTTCATATAGTATAGATTGCTGCAGGTATGGAGTATTTTTGTTGGTCAAAACTTGGAAATTAGTTGAGTTTAGCACTTCTGGTTCCATCAGCCGATTTAGATTTAATTTTAGTCATATTTTAGTCGTCTGAATTGCTTTAGTCAATTAAAATCTAATGGGTTTGGTTAAATTGTAATGCAAACTTCTTATATACTCTGGGAGAAATCATCTATTAACCTGTTAATATGAATGATGAGGAACATGCAATAAAGACAGATTTAGCCAAATTCCTGTGACATATAACATGTCATTATTTATCTTAAAATTAAATAAAGCCACTTCCCATAAAGAAACAAAAACACAGTCTTCTTTTTAATTAATGATGCATTCTTTATAACAACTTGCATACAACATTGTTCAATCTTTCAAGCAGAAATATATATTTGCATACATTAGATAAATTCTAATTAAAGCTGTTAAAGTTATTGAGTCAAGTGATTTTCTTTTTTTCTTTTGTTGTTTGATTAACATTAATGACAAACATTAATTTTTCCTTGTGTGTTTCGACCTTTAATGATGACCTTGCTTAATCAACCATCGATACGTTTGATCAATTAACTTATGAATCAATCGCCGATTAATTGTTAGCATCCCTAGTTAAAGGTATGCGATCGTGGTGTATTTTGCTTAAAATGTATAAAAGCTATGTTCATATGTGAAGATTATCATGATCAACAAAACATGCAAGGAACCTTTTGTTGCTCACAGGGTTTTTTTCTGATGCAATAATCCAGAAGCCAGTTGAAAAACCCAATTAGCATTTTATCAAGGAAACCAAGATGATGCTAAATTCTGTGTTGGCCTACAAAAACACACCATCACTGCAGCTCTTAATTATGCCAATCAGGATTTTTGAATTTTGAAATTGTTCGTCACAGTCAAGACTGGTTAGGACATTACTTTCACAACATGTGTAGGTTAAAGTTCATACCAATCTCGTGTCTAAGCATGCCCTCAAGCCAGTGTTGGCGTGCTCCGGACAAGTTAATAGTTAGTGTTGGTCGACAACTCTCCACCATCATTACCGCCTGGGACAGAAGCTCATCGGAGAGACTAACAACCACCTGTTGACACAATCTGACGTTAATATTGCTTTCTTATTTGGCAGGACGCTAATACACAAGCCAGTGGCATAGCCAGTCCCGGTCATATGCAAAAAAAAATATATGGGCCCCCTAACCCAGCCCTCCAAGTACATCGAAGACACATTTATAGGCGTTCACTGTAGCATAAAAAACAAACAGTACCATAAAAAATGACAATACCCAACAACTTTTCACAACCAGAACGGAACAACAAAAAAGTCTAACATAACCAAGGCTCAGTCAGTGTCGATAATAAACTACATGCATAAACGATCGTAAAAGCACATATAAACCAACTCACTAATTTTAGTCGGATTCTCAAGGCCTTTCTTTGGGCAAATTCATCCACGATGTCTTTGGTGTTTAATTCACGACTTCAATGAAAAATATTCTGTGACATGGTGCTCGGCAATTTTTTTTTATTAGCTTCAGTTTAAAAAAATGAGCAACAATAACCTCTCACACGGTTTTCTTTTTTTAATTTGGTGCTATGCAGCGTTTGCTGCAAATATTACGGGGTAGTTCCACAGGGTGAAAAAAAACCCACACATGCACAAGAAATTACAGAGAAATGAGAAATTACTGCACATGCATACAAAATATATATTTATTGTGGCCACGAATTATTAATACATTCCCTCGTTCTATTGGGCGACGCCCATTTGCACGTGCATACCCAGACGCTACGCCACTGACACAAGCACTTATCCTCAAACGATATCCACACACCTCACCGACACAGCCCTCCTTCTGTAGGTACTTGCGTGTGGCGGCCCATACTTGACTCTTCGGGAGCAAGTTTCCCCCTGTGACCTCTTCAAAGTTTTCATAGGTCTCGTACTTCCTCAACACACACTCCATAATCCCAACGGCCTGAGGGAAGACAAATGGCAATAGTTTAAAGACTTAACCAGCATTATATCTGCGTTCCAAAACCTAGCAAGCTGCCAACATAAGCAACATTTTAAGACATCATAATTGCGCTTAGAAGAAAACGATAAAAGGGGAAAAATGCATTCTGGGCAATATTTTGCACGGTAAGATACTACTGTTAATTTACATTACAGAAATAGGTGTGGAGAATATAAGAAAACTAATCGAAGCAGAGAGGAAAGGGAACTATGAAACTTTTAAAGTCCCTCTGTGGTGAATTAATGTTGTTTATATGTGTATGTGGTGTTTTTAATATGCTTTAAGACAAACCATGTGTAAATTCATAAGTCGACAGCATTGCTGAGTATTTTCTGCTTAAAACTGCAGTGAACCAAAGACAGTCTCAAAAACACGGTTTGAAATCGCTGGTGTTTCTGACGTCACAAACTACCTTGTAACCAATCAGATCAACGTGTGATCGTCAACCAGTGGATCTCTGAGTGAGTGAGTGAGTGGAGGCGGGGCTCATTTGCATTTTCATAGATACACGCATACTAAATGAGGCAAGGGTGTCGAGTTACATTTTAGCTATTTTAATGCAAGAAGTATTTTTTTTTTTTCAAATAATGTTTTTTTTAAATATGTAATTTTGGTATAGTTTTAAGGAATACACTTATTGACTACAGGGGGACTTTAAAACTGAACCGGTGAGTGGGAACTGAAACTGAAAACAAACTTGTTCATGTTCGCAGCACTTTGAGGAAACTGACTGCATGAAGATGATTTCTTTTAAAACTCGAGGATTTTGTCGAAGTGTTATCGCTCACATCCAAATCACAGAGAACTTAAAAGTGAGTGATTATAAACGCACAATAAACAAATATAACATTAATAAACATTAAACAAAATATAGATCAAAACTGCCTAATGTTACTGAATGAAACGTCGACCCAGGACGAGCTACATGAGCTTTGGGTGTTGATGGACTCGATCGACTACGTCTGTGTTTTGATCATCGTTCTAAATACACCTGGATGTAGTCTTTGACAAAAAATGTGATTTTATCAGCTTTTTGCTCAAAATGTTGCTTTTTTTCATGAAACTTACATTTAAAGCTACACTGTGTGATTTTTAACCCCATCTAGCGGTGAAAAGGTATATGACCATCCAGTGAATATTAGTTTCTGTTCTCCTCAATTCCGATTTCGGTTTAACTCCTACGGTGGCCAATGTAGTCCAAGATTAACATGGCTTCCAGTTCGACCTCTCGACAGGTGCCATCGAGTGTTAAACGCGAAAGGCGAAGCTTGATAACGTGTCCCTCTTTGGCTAATGTTCTTTCAAGATGGAGGGGCAACATGGCGACCGACATTAGAACCCCTTACCCGTATGTATTTTCAATGGCATATTATACACTCACGAGAATACTTTATTACTTGAACGAAGTAAATATACATTAATGAGCACATATATTTTTGAAAGAACTAAGTGTTTTAGCTAAGAATAAACTAAAAAAGTTACACAGTGTAGCTTTAAATGTTGATAAAAAGAAAAAGCATGAAGCTAGAAAAAAAACTGTTTGTTTGTTTAAAAGCAGAGGATATGTTCTTCTGATATATGCATGATGTTCAGATATTCATACAGCCAGATATTCTGGGGGCCTTTGTGAAAATGATCACACATGCTGGTGAGAAAAGAGTTAATTTCCAACCTATTTTTGGGTTATCTTTTTGGCAGTTGACAGTAAGGCGGCTCACTAGTTTTTGGAACAGAGCCAATTAGTGTTATTTAGACATCAATCAACATGTATCAATTAAAAAAAATTAAAAAGATTTGCACTCTTTTATTTAGTTATGTTTATATTTTGTTTATGAATGGCGGTTATTGTTCCCATTATTTATTTGCTGTCCCAGATGGAATTAAACGAGTCTATAAACTGTTTAATTGACTTTGGTTCATATGTTAACCTTTTTTTCTGATGTGTAATTGTTCCAATATTGTTTGTGATCATTATTCACTGTTTGGACTTAAACTGGAGTCTGACGACTAATGATTTGATTGTTTAATCACGATCACGATCACCTGGAGACCTGCAGAGTGCTCTCTATTTAGTCATTGAGAATGAGTGAAAGTGTCACACTGATGAAGGCAAAGAGCTGAAACGTTTGTTAACTTTATCTCCTGTCTATAATAAAAGATTTTTTTAGAGTGCAGACCTCTTTTTGCATGTTTGTTATTTAAGCCGCTTTTCCACCGCAGGAACTTTCCCCAGGAACTAGGGACTTTGGGGTGCGTTTCGAACAAAGGTAAAAATGTCCTCCTTAGAAAGTCCCAGCTCACGAGGTAGTACTTCATTCATTCATTCATTCATTCATAGTTCAGGGACTTTCAGGAGTTTGGCGCTGAACATGCTGATTGTTCGAGTTCATGCCGCATTTTGATTGTTGATTTTATTTTAACCAGCATCTGTTGCGATGCGTAGTGCAAGTAACAGTTGTTTGCTATTCGAATCAACAATGAAGTTGAAAAATTACGAGGTTCAGGCTTTATTAAGCTTTAAATTCAGAGGATGAAATCCAGTGGGAACTGGAATGTCGCGCACAGTCCTACGTCACCGGACTAATTTCCCTAATCTTTACGGTACTTTAGACCGAGGTGGAAATTATAGCCAAGTTTCCATCCACTTGTCAATCGAATTATCTGAAGTTCGGCTTTAAAGCGAATAAAAACCTGTGTGTAATGACGTCACATGCTGTTTTGCGATCAAACTGGTATATCGAATTGATTTGAGACATTTTAAGGTGTTTCCATTCATTTTTGCACAACATTCAAGCAAACATTTGCGAACAAAGTTTTACTAGACAAAATGGATCGCGCCGTATTAACGTTTCCATCAGCGTTTATCGCATAAGCCGTATATCCATCAAGATAAAATCCCATGAGACCGAACGCATTTGAGTCGATACTCATGAAATTCAATTGAATTTTACTGTTTCCATAAGGCATTTTTCATTCGATATCACTTAATGCGGATAAAAACGTGTGGATGGAAACACAGCTTCAGACAGCTGAAAAAAGTTCCTGGAACTACTTGTTATTTCGGTGGAAACGCGGCTTTAGACATCAAATATACCTGGGACAGAAAGAGACCAGAGCCCTCTCTGTACTTCTCCAAAACACTGATGGGCTCTGGAGGGGCATACTCGAACTGAGGCTCATACTGATAGTCAGACTGAAAAAAGGCCTGACGCTCCTGTTCCAGGTTGGTGGGACGCAGAGCCACGAGGAGGCACGGCCCGCGAGGCGTTGACGGCGAGGGAAGGGGTCCGACACCCCTGGCGATATGTGGCAAAGAGGTCGCAGGTCTCATTTGACCCCTGCCCGAACGCAAAGGCATCGTGGAGCTCACCGTACATGTGCTCTCACTCGCCGAAGCCAGTTTCCCGGCCTTAAACTAAGACTCGTCAGGCTTCGCGTGGGTGGAGAAGGGCCACCGCTTCGCCACGGTGGCTGAATCACCTTCCTCACTGGCTGGGTTGCTCTAATTCGCTGTGGTTTTATTTCCAGACTAAGAGGCCTTCGACACGGTGGCTGTTTGGAAGGTTCCCCAGTTTCTCCTTTATTTCCACCGTCCGTCTTCGGGAGCCTTCGCTGGACCTGGGAGCCGACGTCACTAGCGGTACAAGGCTGCGCGTGTGGCCCATTGTGGGTCGATTTGGTGACGCTGCCGGTCCTGGCTCGGACTGGTTTGGGTTTCTCCGTGCTGGGCTCTGGTTCTGACATCTCTGAGACATTGTTTGCGAGCCCTCCTCCTCTATTAGCCTGCTCCATGCAGTTCTCACCCAGATCCAGCACCATCGCTACATCTACGCCTCCGTCCAGCAATGCTGCACACCTGAAGAAGAAAACATACCTCCATTTTCTGATTTAACAGCATCAAGGCTGCAATCTAAAAAATGCTGGGTTGTTTTAACCCATGTTTGGGTCAAATATTGACAAACCCAACCGTTGGGTTAAAAATTGTCCAATTGTCCATATTTGACCTAAACATGAGTTAAAACAACCCAGCATTTTTAAGAGTGCAGATATTGAGCAGGACAAGCCCATTTTGTCCATATTTGACCCAAACATGAGTTGAAAGAAACCACCATCCCACTCAATGTCTGCACTCTAAAAAAATAGGTTGTTTTAAGCCATGTTTGAGTTAAATATGGACAAACCCAACCATTGGGTTTAAAAATCATCCAATTGTCCATATTTGACCCAAACGTGGCTTAAAACAACCCAGCATTTTTTAGAGTGCAGACATTGAGCAGGCCAAGCCCCTTTTGTCCATATTTGACCCAAACATGAGTTGAAAGAAACCAGTATCCTGCTCTATGTCTGCACTCTAAAAACAACTAGGTTGTTTTAAGCCATGTTTGAGTTAAATATGGACAAACCCAACCATTGGGTTTAGAAATGTTTTCCAATTGTCCATATTTGACCCAAACATGAGTTAAAACAACCCAGCATTTTTTAGAGAGCAGACACTGAGCGGGACAAGCCCCTTTTGTCCATATTTGACCCAAACATGAGTTGAAAGAAACCAGCATCCCGCTCAATGTCTGCAATCTAAAAAATGCTGGGTTGTTTCAACCCATGTTTGGGTCAATATGGACAAACCCAACCACTGGGTTTAAAAATTGTTCAAATGTCCATATTTGACCCAAACATGGGTTAAAACAACCCAGCATGTTTTAGAGTGCAGACATTGAGCAGGCCAAGCCCCTTTTGTCCATATTTGACCCAAACATGAGTTGAAAGAAACCAGTATCCTGCTCTATGTCTGCACTCTAAAAAAAAACTAGGTTGTTTTAAGCCATGTTTGAGTTAAATATGGACAAACCCAACCATTGGGTTTAGAAATGTTTTCCAATTGTCCATATTTGACCCAAACATGAGTTAAAACAACCCAGCATTTTTTAGAGAGCAGACACTGAGCGGGACAAGCCCCTTTTGTCCATATTTGACCCAAACATGAGTTGAAACAACCCAGCATTTTTCCGAGAGCAGACATTGAGTGGGACAAGCCCCACGCCCCAATATACACAACTGCCAAATTTTCTATATATTGTCATCATTATGATCACAACTTTAATGAGATCATAAGCCGCTTTAACAGCAATTACCATGAAATTACCAGAATGAAGAGAAAAACATTCCTCCACATTCTGATTCAATAGTATCAAGGCTGGAATCTAAAAAACACTTTGTTGTTTCAACCCATGTTTGGGTCAAATATGGACAAACCCAACCATTGGGTTTAAAAATTGTCCAATTGTCCATATTTGACCCAAACGTTAGTTAAAACAACCCAGCTGTTTTTAGAGAGCAGACATTGAGTGGAACAAGCCCCACGCCCCAATATACACAACTGCCAAATTTTCTATATATGGTTATCATTATGATCACAACTTTAATGAGATCATAAACCCCTTTCACACAGCAATTACCATGAAATTACCAGAATGACCGGTAAATACACAAATATGGCCTTCACACAAGCAAGGCATTCTGGCATTTTACCGTTAAGAGTAGGGCTGGATATCGAGTGTTCGATACTTTTTAAACACCGACCAAGTTGCCTCGATGCCATCGAGTTTCAAAAAATGTCTTGTATTTCTATACCTAAGGGGTTAATTTCATCAACGTCAGTGAGCTAATGAGCATGCAGCATGATCAGGAAAAACACTAACAGTGCGCAATGCAATATTTGTGACAAATACTGCCAAGTCCAGGCAGCAACACGTCTAATCTGATGAAGCACTTGCTCTGAATAAACTTCAACTTAAGAGCAGAAAGTTGCAAGAAGAACTGGAGCGCTTCAAATGAACCGAAACTCACAGACATGAGAAACAGGGCTATAGAAAGCTTGAAATGTCTACTTTTAAATGCACCAATTCAATCGAAAACAAATACGGTGATTATGTAATCTAAATGAAAGGTCTCTAGACGCGCACATGTTCACTATACATCCAGAGATCGTCAACTTCATCTTTGCAGCCAACACTGACTCAGAAAACACTAGTTTATTAATAAACGTTTAAAATGTCTACATGCAGTTTTTCCTGACGCATTTATAATCAGTTAGGCTACTTTTGCCAGTGCTTTGCGGCTTGCTTACTGTGCGCTTGAGCGCGATGTTTATGTTCAGCCCCCTAGTGGCCTTTATGAGTCAACAAACTGAAAAAATATTTTTTTAGTTAGTAATATGTAACGTAATCTTGTTAAAACCGGATTTCATAAAATTGGTATTTAAAAAAGTATATTTCAGGAACCGGTATCGAAGTCAAGGTATCGGTATTAAAGGATTAGTTCACTTTTAAAAAACATTTGCTGATAATTTACTCACCCCCATGTCATCCAAGATGTCCATGTCTTTCTTTCTTCAGACGAAAATAAATGAAGGTTTTTGATGAAAACATTCCAGGATTTTTCTCCATATAATGGACTTCAATGGGACCCAAACGGTTCAAGGTCTAAATGACAGTTTCAGTGCAGCTTCAAAGGGCTTTAAACGATACCAGACGATGAATAAGGGTCTTATCTAGCGAAACCATCGCTCATTTCAAAAATAAATATAAAAGTTTAAGTTTTATAAGCACAAATGCTCACCTTGTTCATCGTCTGGTATCGTTTAAAGCCCTTTGAAGCTGCACTGAAACTGTCATTTGGACCTTGAACCGTTTGGGTCCCATTGAAGTCCTTTATATGGAGAAAAATCCTGGAATGTTTTCATCAAAAACTTTAATTTCTTTTCGACTGAAGAAAGAAAGACATGGACATCTTGGATGACATGGGGGGTGAAAAAATTATCAGCAAAAGTTTTTTTTAAAAGTGAACTAATCCTTTAAAAGACCAAAATACTGGTAATTTAGGTGGTTAAAAAGGTTACAGCTGCCAGAACCGATTTACTAGTATTTTTAAAATAGTCTTGTTCGCATATGATTCTTTCCCAGTAAAGACTGTATGTGTGAAAGGCTCTATTGTTTCTGCCTAAATGAATAGGAAGAGCGGGACACAAACTAATGCGGGTTAGTTGTAACACACACACGTTTTAAAACTTTCCACACATGCCATCATGACGAAACTTAGTGTATTTACCAGTTGCCATATCAACACTATATAGCGAAAAAATTGTGGCAAAATTTAAAATTCCTTGGAAGATATCACTCAGCATTTATTTAAAACATAGCAAAAGTACATTTCTTACTTTCTTAATTAATTTTTCATCTGTTTTTGTGTTTATTTAAAATTAGATATTAGAAATCTGATATTATTTTAATCTTATATCTGTTATTTAATATCTTACAGCAGAAGACACTCACTGGGTTTAAATCACAGTTGTGCAGGCGGGGCATGTTGTCACACTGCGTTACAATGAGCCCCTGTTACAACTACGCTATTATATTCTATAATTTTATGAATTATATTGTGAAACCATGAGAAATATGTGAATACAGAGTCAATGTTCAGAAACTATCAAATATTATTATGTTTTGAACGATGTTGTATAATTGTGTTTTGCGGTGTGTTTGTTGTCAAACTCAAAAATGACTATTTTTAATTATTTAAAAATGCCATTATTTTATATGAAAAAGTTAATACTTGTATTTTATTGAGAATACTTTAGTTTGTCTTTTATATTTTTTAGATTAGATCAGATATATGGTCATGTTATAACGTACTCCACACATATGGGGCATGTTGTCACAGTTCACTTCCATTCTTTCAGGGTAAATCAAGAAATAAAGTCTACACTGTATTAATGAAACAAAACCACATTATTGTACTAGAAATGTGGGAAATTACACAAACTGAGAGTGTTAGGTTGTGCCCCGCTCTCCCGCTAACCTCATGATTTGTATTATCTTCAAAACTGTACATTTCTGGACATTACTTGGACACAGTCACATCTGATAACAAATTACTCTGAATTGTAGTGTAGAAACATGCATTTTCTGTAAAGCCGCTTTGAAACGATATGTATTGTGAAAAGTGCTATACAAATAAATCTGAATTGAACTGAATATTTGATATTCTTGATGCAGGTCTGTTTATTTTTAGGATTACAAAAAAGTAAAAAAAAAAAAATGAATAAAGGAAATGACAATTTAATATAATAAATCAAAATAATCAAGTAAACATAAACAATTACTTGCAACAATTACATATTCAGAAAGCGCATACTTTGTGCTCAAAATGAGCCTAAAATGCAAAATAATAAGCCTAATTATAGTAAGGATCAATAACCAAAAGCACAAGCATAAAATAGCATTTAAAACATTTTATTTGTTACACTTAAGTATACATTTAAGTACATTTGAGTAAATTTAGTGAACTACAAGCACTAACTATAGTGTTAGGATTAGGGTGTGTTTTGCATGCAATGCAATTATGCATAATTTATAGTTATTACTACACTAACTACATGTAACGTTAACAATGACACTAAAATAAAGTGTTACTCTTTTTTTAAGTTGTAATTACGGGAAATAGTACATTTACAGTTTCTGGAAATAAAAATGTTAAATACAATTAAATGTTAAATAATTTTTTGTTTGATTACTATTTTTCATAGTGTTGTTGGTGACCTCTGATCTGTATTAAAACGAATTTAATTAATACTAGCATCATAATTAGTAATTGTAATAATTGTGCAATAATTAATAATACTTGTTAAAGTTGTATTGTATTGTCCACGTGTTATTTAACTCATAGATAATAACAGATGCTTATCAGAAACTTCAGAAATCTGATCAAACAGCATTTGGCTGATTTTTATATAATTTTACATGCAGTTTTTTTAAAACCTCATAGTTTAAAATTATAATGGGAACTTTATGCATTTTAAAATTCTGAAAGATTTCCTTTACATTTATTCTGATGTGCATTTATACCATTAGCACTGATTCCATTATCAAGGGAAATGATCTGAGAAATACTGTGTTGTAAAATGTCTCGTTAATGCATAATGGAAATAAAACAATAATAATAAAAGTAACCTTAGAGATTCCCGTTTCTGGCTCATTTTAAAATGAATAACTCGAAGGGTAAAGCTTAAAGAAAACATTGTCAGTGCATGACATCAACATCTCTGACAATAACACTGTCGATTCACATCGAATGAGACATTTGTATAAACAAATAAGTAACGTTATATAAAGACACAACACATACCGCGCAGCGCTTCTTTACAGGCAAACAAATAAACTTCAGTTCATGTTGGAGTCCCACCCATAATATCAGCGCTTCAACTTCAGTTCAGACATGGAGGAATAACGGTACAGGATGCCGGGAATACTGGGAGTTTGGGATGGGATGGCTGGGATTGCGTTGCAGCAAATGACGCGCTGGCGCATCTGAATGACGTATTCGCGTCGCGGTCAGTGTGCGTGAGCCTGTGACGTCAGCGCGTAGGGGAGACTCGATTTTTCAAATTTTCACCACACCGGGGCACCAAAGATTGTTGTTTGATTTGACTAACAACATTATATTATTGGCAAAATGCTTTATACATAAATGTAGAATCTTCTCCCGCTTTGTTTATTAGATTCAGAAATTAATGTAAATACGTCTCTCTCAGATGCCAAAATGCAATAAAACCGAGTAACATTTTTCTATTTTATAATCTGTTGTAGTTTTTTTTAATTATTACTATTTAATTTCATGTATTATTATGTTTGTTATAGTGGATTTATTGTGGTTCTGTTGTGTTGGGGCTTTTTCTGCCATTTTGTGTAGCCAGATTTTTTAGTCTATTCAATAAAAATGGGTGCCATTAGGACCCATCAGAAAACAAAAACATAACCACGCCGTGGCAAATTGTCAATAAATGTCTCTTAGGGAAGATTAATTTTTTTAAGTCAGTTTAAAAACATACAGTACACACATACAAAAAGTTGTTGAACATTTCTACCGTTATTGACCAAGAAAACTAAGGCTTACTCAATAGCGGGGCATGTTGTCACAATGGAAACCAGCTGATTTAATAACAGTATATATATTTTGTTTTGTTTTTTTGTGAAGCGTGAAATACTACCCAACGTCACTTTAATAAACAATAAAACACAAAGACAAAAAAATTGCATTATTATAAACACAATTCAACTTTTCAGTTTAAACTTACCTGCATTTTTAAAGTTGACTCCAGCCTGAAAGTATTCGAGCATGCTTTTATTGTTCATGAATGTTACATCAATTACTTCATTATACAAAGAATAAATCTTGAGATTGAGATTATGTGAACAATTCTGTGAAAAACATCCAAAACAAAATTTCTTTTTGTATTTGTAGTCAAAATGTAAAACAACATGATTATAAATGTATCATAACACAACAGATACGTTACCATATTAAAATGCCCAGATTTTTCTAATAGGAGTTAATAATTTATAAATAGTCATATATTAATCTATATTTGACAAGTTATTTCATTAAGACACCAAGATGAGTAGAAAAACTCAGATTACAATAGACATTAATAAGAATGATTGATTAGTCACATTATTCAGTTGATTATTGCTGGTATAATGTTGGTTATATAAGGCATAAATGACTGGCTGATATTATAATCTCAAG
Organism: Chrosomus eos; assembly: GCA_036326025.1. Taxonomy (NCBI): domain Eukaryota; kingdom Metazoa; phylum Chordata; class Actinopteri; order Cypriniformes; family Leuciscidae; genus Chrosomus; species Chrosomus eos. The sequence continues at coordinate 61,137,735 of CM070818.1, forward strand.
CACATTTCTCTAAAAACTCCCCTCATTCTGCTAACGATTCTTTGAAAGACTAATGCTAACACTTTACAATAAGGTTCATTAGTTAACATTTAACATGAACTAAGAATGAAAAATACTTCCACATTATTTATTAATCTTAGATAATATTAATTTCAACATTTACTAATACATTATTAAAATCAAAGGTTGTATTTGTTCACATTAGTTAATGCACTAACATGAACAAACAATGAACAGCTGGAATTTTAATAACTAACATTAACAAAGATACAAACGTATTGCTCATTGTTAGTTCATGTTAGTTAATCCATTAACTAATGAAACCGTATTGTACAGTGTTACCAGAGTAGCTAGTGTTGTTTCGCTGGATCCTTTAGCTTTAACTAACATGAACAGCTGGATTTTTAATAACTAACATTAACAAAGATGAGCAAATACGGTAACAAATGTATTGATCATTGTTAGGTAATCTATTTACTAATGAAACCTTATTGTACAGTGTTACCAGAGTAGCTAGCGTTGTTTCGCTGGATCCTTTAGCTTTCTTTAGCTTTGGTCTGGTTGTCTGGAGGAAGTGGTTTTCCTAAATGATGAGCTGTGGTGATGCCATGAGTGAGAGACGCACACTTCTCTCGGACCTCCGGCCGAAGACGAAATCCCCCTTGGAAACTGAGGTCAAAGTATTCGCTTGGAGCGAAGGACAGGGGCTTTTCGGCAAACACGCCATGAAGCCTTTCCCGCCATGCTTCTAACATTTGACTCCTCACACTCGCTGGCGAGTGCGCCGGACACCAGAAGACCTGCGGCGCGAGGACCTGAAACCCACAGTAGCGCAGCATTCCATTCTGTGTGCGAGAAAACACAAACTCTTTGTTATCTACATTTTTCTTAATTAATGTTAAAGGAACACACCACTGTTTTTATAAATAGGGTTTATTCCCCGCCGTCTCCCCTACATTTAGGCCACATCCACATTCCCAATCCGATCTTTTGTTTTTTTTCCTCGTTCTAAATTTTTTTCGTAAACAGAGTCATCAAGAAATATATGCGTGCACCGACTGAAAACGATGTGGTATACATGCCAGACCAGTGTGTGGCGCTGTAATTCTGCCACAGAGATACACTAAACAAGGAGAAGAAGACTTGGAGCGTGCGCATAACCCAGGCGCTCTATACGAACCCAACGCGACAGCAAGCTGAAGACGAAGATTGCTCACCGTAGGAGCAGTAGATATCGCTTTAGTAAAGCTAATAGGCTCAGTAGCTTCAGCACGATCACAAGCATATAGTCCGCCATTGTTGTTGAGGTCACGTGTGACGTAGTGGTGTGTGACTAATGCTGACACTTGGTGTGATGACATCATTGTTTCACAAAATGTACGGATTGGCCGTACATACAAAACGCAAGTGTCGGTTTCAAATTTATCCACTTTGACCCGGTTTAAAAAAATAGTGGTTTCAGTGTCCCGAAACGCCGGATCCGTCTGAAAACGGCAATACGATACAAAGTTTGTACGTATAGAGAGCCTAAGCCCCTCCCCTTCCGGTCGGCCACCATAGGACCTTATTTCGGAAAAATATTGTATGGTAGTCAATGGCGAGAGACAACAAATATTTGGATCCCGTTTAAATTGTGCCCTGAATTACACATATGATGTTTGTCAATATAAAGTGTAACTTTAACCTTTGAAGCCAACTTTACTGAAGCCATACTTTACTGAAGCCAACTTTACTGAAGCCAATACTATTACTGAAGCCAACTTACTGAGCACTTTACTGAAGCCAACTTTATACTATGAAGCCAACTTTACTGAAGCCAACTTTACTGAAGCCAACTTTACTGAAGCTAACTTTACTGAAGCCAACTTTACTGAAGCCAACTTTACTGAAGCCAACTTTACTGAAGCCAACTTTACTGAAGCCGAACCAACTTTACTGAACCCCTTTAAACTTTACTGAAGCCAACTTTACTGAAGCCAACTTTACTGAAGGCCAACTTTATGAAGCCACTTATGAAGCCAACTTTACTGAAGCCAACTTTACGAACCCAACTTTACTGAAGCCAACTTTACTGAAGCCAACTTTACTGAAGCCAACTTTACTGAAGCCAACTTTACTGAAGCCAACTTTACTGAAGCCAACTTTACTGAAGCCAACTTTACTGAAGCCAACTTTACTGAAGCCAACTTTACTGAAGCCAACTTTACTGAAGCTAACTTTACTGAAGCCAACTTTACTGAAGCTAACTTTACTGAAGCCAACTTTACTGAAGCCAACTTTACTGAAGCCAACTTTACTGAAGCCAACTTTACTGAAGCCAACTTTACTGAGGCTAACTTTACTGAAGCCTAACTTTACTGAAGCTAACTTTACTGAAGCCAACTTTACTGAAGCCAACTTTACTGAAGCCAACTTTACTGAAGCCAACTTTACTGAAGCCAACTTTACTGAAGCCAATTTACTGAAGCAACTTTACTGAAGCCAACTTTACTGAGGCCAACTTTACTGAAGCAACTTTACTGAAGCCAACTTTACTGAGGCTAACTTTACTGAGGCAACTTTACTGAAGCCAACTTTACTGAAGCCAACTTTACTGAAGCCAACTTTACTGAAGCCAAACTTTACTGAAGCCAACTTTACTGAAGCCAATTTACTGAAGCTAACTTTACTGAAGCCAACTTTACTGAGGCTAACTTTACTGAGGCTAACTTTACTGAAGCTAACTTTACTGAAGCCAACTTTACTGAAGCCAACTTTACTGAAGTCAACTTTACTGAGGCTAACTTTACTGAAGCCAACTTTACTGAAGCCAACTTTACTGAGGCTAACTTTACTGAAGCTAACTTTACTGAAGCCAACTTTACTGAAGCCAACTTTACTGAGGCTAACTTTACTGAAGCTAACTTTACTGAAGCTAACTTTACTGAAGCTAACTTTACTGAAGCCAACTTTACTGAGGCTAACTTTACTGAAGCTAACTTTACTGAAGCTAACTTTACTGAAGCCAACTTTACTGAAGCCAACTTTACTGAGGCTAACTTTACTGAAGCTAACTTTACTGAAGCCAACTTTACAGAAGCCAACTTTACACATTGTTAGTGGCACACATTGTTCTAGTCTGGCAGCGCCGACGCTAGCTTAGCTTAGCATAATGAATGGAATCCTTTATTGCCGGATAGCATGTCTCGAGTAAAAGTGATCAAAAAAAAATTACTTTAATTACTTCTTGTGGCCTGCGCATTCACAACGAGTACAAATAGCAATGCAGATTAAGACTAGGCGATTTCCTAGCCTGATATTGACTATATGGGGGGCTGCCATATCAACACTATAGAGAAAAAAATTACGCCAAAATTCAGAAATCTTTGGAAAATATCACTGAAGATTAATTTAACCATAGCAAAAGTAAAATTCTTACATATGTTAATTTTTATTTAAAATTAGACAAATCTGATATTATTATTTTTTAATCTTATATCTGTTATTGAACAGTTCTTTAATGCTGATCTTACAGCAGAAGACACTCGCAGGATTTAAATCAAAGTTATGCCGGTGGGGCATGTTGTCACACTGCATTATAATGAGGCCCTGTTTCAACTATGCTATTATATTCTATACTTTTATGAATTCTAATGAGAAACCATGAGGAAAAAGATTAAAGACTGAGAGTCAATGTTCAGAAATTTTTTATTATTATTATGTTTTGAACTTTGCTGTATAGCTGTGTTTTGCGGTGTGTTTGTTGTTGTCAAAATTGTTTATTTTTAATGATTAAAAAATGGCAGTATTTTATATGAAAAAGTTAATAAATGTATATTAATTGAGAAAATATTAGATCAGATTTATTAGATCAGATAATGATCTAATCTTTAATGCCACATTTCATTTCCATTCTTTCAAGGTAAATTAAGAAAAAATATATACGCTGTATTAATGAAACAAAACCACATAATTGTACTGGACATGTGGGAAATAAATGTGGGGAAAAAAATAAATACTCTGAACCCCAAATGGATTTACAAAAACTGAGAAAGTCAAAAAGCTAAAGGATGATTGAAAATGGCAGACTCATTTGCACAAAGATTTGTTTTCGCAGCTTAATTTGAATAAATGCTCTGTTTGGGAGGGAAGTTTTAACTGAAAGGTCAAACAAATCTGTGCTTTCTCTTGACATGATAAATGTATCTCACCTGTAAAGGCCAAAGGAGAACATTGATGTCCCCATGAATGCCGTCGGCCAGAAACATGGACTCTGTTGCCCAGTGGTGAATGACAGTATGGCCTTCTTATCCTGGTGTAAAATGGTGCACAACATTTTAACTACATCTGATCACCATTAGAATCACAACAACAGAAATCAACAATGTCAAGTGCACAAAACAAGCTTTTTCGGACCTTAAAATTGCCATTGTCGTACATCTTCTGCAGGGTGAAGGCAAATCCTTGAGTAAAGACTCGGTCTATCCAGCCTTTCATGATGGCAGGCATACTAAACCAGTAGAGAGGGAACTGTGAATATATTACAAATGATGTTATTGTTCTGAGATCAAGGTGAAATGTATAACAATTTGACGATGGATACCGGGGCTCTGATGCTCCAACACAGCTTTCAAAGCACAATTGTATCACATACTGTACCGATCAATCAATCAATCTTTATTTATATAGCACTTTATAGCAGCCACCAGCAGGGACGTGCGGTCAGGGTAGGCAGGGTAGGCAGTGCCTCACCAAAGGAAATGTTGACATTACATGTATTAATTCCAAGAGCTTTATTAATTCACCACATTATTAATTGCATTTATTTTATTCCAAATATTAATTTTTGTAACAATTTTTTTCAGGAATACACATATAATATACTCCTTTTGCCATTTTTGCTCCTAAAAACCATTGTTTCAAGCAGGAAATTCAAGTCCATGGCCATTGAGGCAGAGGTGAGCAGTGCCTCTTTGGTCCATAGACCGTAGTTTATGTAGACTTGCGCATGCGCAGTCAGTTCTCATGCTGTCTCGAATGATCAACATTGAGGCAGAGACCGAGCGTGCTTCATGTCATGTGATCCACTCGCTCTCACTCATTCCACGCTTCCCGCTACTGGCATCTAGTGGCGCCGGCGATGCTGTCAACCTAATTCGACGGCTGTGAACCGTTGGATATTTGGATTTTATGGATATGTATTACTTAAAAAGATTTTCAACTTTGTCCTATGAAGAAAAAAAAGAGTAAAAAAAGTAAGCACCCCTTTAAAACGTAATTTCGTTTTTCGTAAGGGTTAAAAATGCTATTTGGTCTTTTTTTAATCCTGGTGCGCCGTCGCCAGACGCTCATTGCGTGTCGGTGTGTGTCCCTAGCGCAGTTTGTAGGAGCGAAGAAGCTGTTTTTGTACTTTAAAGCTGTACTGCTGACACAATGTTTAATGACCGTAGCGTAGCCTATTCAAATCCTGGTGCGCCGTCACCAGACCAATAGTGTGTGTGTGTGTGTGTGTGTGTGTGTGTGTGTGTCTGTCTGTGCGCGTTTGCGCATTTTGAAGGAGTGACTAGGCTGCTTGTCAGTTCGCTGACACCGCGCCGCCTCCCTCTGTGTCCCGCACAAAACATTTGTTTGTTGTATAGCCTAAGTCATAAGATATGTGTCCATTATTTTGATTATTAGATTTGATTGTGCATTAGCCTCACATACTGACTTTGCTGTATGCAGGCAGCGATGTGATGATGCCTAATATGAACTTGGGTTGCTATATTAACTGAATGAATATATGAACATATAGGCTATGCCTAATTGATAGGTCACTGCCTACCCATGACAAGAACTCACCGCACGTTACTGGCCACCAGGTGTCCAAAGTGCTTCACATCAGGTACAAATAAACAACGTTCAAATAAAAACAAAGAAAAAAGCATGAAGCATAAAAACAGTAAGCTAGAGATGGTTACTTAAAGGATAATTCCAGTATTTAGCACTTTGAGTCCATTTTCTAGTGTGTTTTGGATGAACTAGAGTGTTGGACTTAGAAATGTTGACGATGGGTCCTGTCTCGACTTTTTGACTATTTTAGAATCGCTTCAGAGTGGCTGTCTATGGGCATGCACAAACATGCCCTTAAAACAACCCTTAACGTTCGTTTTCAAAACTGTGAAACTTTCCGGTAGCGCAGTAATATCAATGAGCAATGAGTCCTCCAACAGACATCTATGGAATTTAAAAAAATGGCAAATAAAACACAACAGAAACTGTATTTCGCTACGCTCCTTGTTTTAGAACATCAACGAACACCACTAACCACTCGGTGAGTTGCACAGTTTTGTAAACGAACGTTAAGTGTTGTTTTAAGCACATGTTTGTGCATGCCCATAGACAGCCACTCTGAAGCGCTCAGAGGCGATTCTAAAAGAGTCAAAAAGTTGAGGCAGGACCCATCGTCAACATTTCTGTGTCCACCACTCTAGTTCATCCAAAACACACTAGAAAATAGACTCAAAGTGCTAAATACCGGAATTATCCTTTAAAATCATCAGAAAAATTGTTGTACCACTACTGTGTATTAAAAGCCATTCTAAACAAATAAATTTTAAAGGGATACTCCACTTTTTTTGGAAATAGGCTCACTTTACAAGTCCCCAGAGTTTTACCGTTTTTGAATCCATTCAGCCGATCTCCAGTTCTGGCGGTACCACTTTTAGCATAGCTTAGCATACATCATTGAAGTGGACAAGACCATTAGCATTTCTCAAAAAAAAAAAAATGACCATGTTTCGATATTTTTCCTATTTAAAACTTGACTCTTCTGTAGTTACATCGTGCACTAAGACCGACGGAAAATGTAAAGTTGTGATTTTCTAGGCTGATATGGCTAGGAACTATACTCTCATTCCTGCGTAATAGTCAAGAAACTTTACTGCCGTACCATGAGTGTAGCAGGCGTAATGATATGACGCACAATGTAACTACAGAAGAGTCAAGTTTTAAATAGGAAAAATATCGAAACTCTTTGGTAATTTTTTTTTGAGAAATGCTTATGGTCTTGTCCACTTCAATGATGTATGCTTAGCTATGCTAAAAGGGGTACCGCCAGAACCGGAGATCGGCTGAATGGATTCAAAAACGGTAAAACCGTTTAAAGTTTAACTCTGGGGGAGTTGTAAATGAGCCTATTTCCAAAAAAAGTGGAGTATCCCTTTAAGTTTTGTTTTAAAAAGTACAACATCAGTTATAGTACGAATGTCAGGGGGGAGCTTGTTCCAGAGTTTAGGGCCAGCAACAACCAAGGCCCTATGGCCCCACTTTTTGTACCTCGACTCTAAAGTCCGTTGATCTGGGGCCTCATTTATAAAACTTTGCGTAGGATTTGCGTCAGAAGTGGCGTACGGATGAAACATAGGACGTGCGTACGCACAGAAATATTCGGATTTATAAAACCGTGTGCACGCACATCCTACGCAGTTTTCCCTTAATAAATCACAACCAATTCTAAATGTAGCGCAGCTTTTGCGGCTTCATGTCACGCCCATAGTTGCCCATAAATAGCCCGTGAAACGCCCATAGTTGCCCATAAATAGCCCGTGAAACGCCCATAGTTGCCCATAAATAGCCCGTGAAACGCCCATAGTTGCCCATAAATAGTCCGTGAAATGCCCACAATTTAATATGCATCGATTGCGAAATCATGGCAAATACAGAGAGGAAAAACCAAGAAACGTAACTTCACTCAATGTCAAGAAGAAATCATTGTTGGCGAGGTGGAAAAGAGGAGAAAATGTTGTTTGGAGGGCACATTGTGGGCATTACTAATGCCAAAAAGGCACTTGAGTGGCAAAAGTTTGCAGATGCCGTTAATGCTGACTCACAACCTCGGACCGTGGCCGAAATAAAACAGAAATGGTCGGACATCAAAGACAAGTCGATGCAAAAAAGCGTCTAGCGCTCCATCATAATTACGCATTGTGATGGCATCATGGCATTTTATTACCATTCATTTGATTGCATCTGACAAGCTACAGATGTGTTATGAGGATGAATTGCATAACATGGCAATATTATTGCAGAACATATTTCACTTTTCTTTTTGCAAATATTAATTTGCATTTCTGTTGTAATCTTCGTTTGATTTTGTTTGTTTTACACTGCAGATCGATCAAACGGGTGTTTGTGTAGTAGGCTGTTAATTGTAATACTTTCTTTGTAAAGTCTTCCTTTTTATTTATGAGAGACAGTATTGCCATTTCTTTAACACAACGGTCTACACTTTCACATGTTTCTTCCATCTGCCGACGGTGTCGCCATTTCTCATTTAACCCGTTTTTGTGCGTACGCCTGGGTCAGAGCTTGCGTGAAGGACCGCACATTTTTCCGTCAAGTTTGCTTTTTATAAATACCAATTATTGCGTAGAGAGCGGCGTACGCCTTCTTTTGTGCGTACGCAACGTTTATAAATGAGGCCCCAGAAGACCACAAACGCCGATTTTGTCCACCCAGAGTTAGAAGCTCAGACAAGTACTCAGGGGCTAGCCCATTCACAGCTTTAAAAACAAACAATAAAATCTTAAAATCAATCCTAAAACGCACCGGAAGCCAGTGTAGAGAAAATAGAACTGGAGTGATCTGTGCACTTCTAGGTGTACTTGTTAAAAAGCGAGCAGCTGCATTTTGTACAAGTTGAAGACGCAAAAGAGATTTTTGACTCAGACCAACATAAAGAGCGTTGCAATAATCAAGCCTTGAACTAATAAAGGCCTACTTAAGAGCCTGTTAAGAAAAGACTTAACTTTAGTCAGAAGGCGAAGTTGGAAGAAACTCGTTTTAACCACATCGCTAATCATTGCAACATAAAGAGCGTTGCAATAATCAAGCCTTGAACTAATAAAAGTCACACCCAAATTTCTGACAGTTTGCTTGGCGCACAAAGTCAAAGCTCCCAGACTTGAAGCTGGATTGATTGACATACATTTTGTATTGAAGATAATGCATTGTTTTATCTTCGTTGAATTTAAGAAAGTTCAGAGAAAGCCACAACTTAAAGTGATAGTTCACCCCAAAATGTAAACTCTGTCAGTAATTACTCTCCCTCATGTTGTTCAACCCCATAAGACTTTCGTTCATCTTCGGAACACAAATTAAGATATTTGTGATTAAATCTGAGAGCTGGATCACTCCTCCATAGGCTTTTAAGGGATTGAAACTTGCCATCCCCGAAAAGTTATAAAAAAAAATCGTTAAAATAGTCCAAGTGACTACAGTGGCTCAATCTTAAGATTATAAAGCTACGAGAATACTTTTTGAGCGCAAAAAAACAAACAAAAATAACGACTTTATTCAAGTATTCATTTCAATCTCTGTTGGCCTTGAGATATTCACGTAGTATAATTGCTTAGTGCTTCTGGTTGAACGTCACACGCATGTAAGACTTGACTTTCCTGCTAAGAGATAAAACTCCTGCAATAAAGCAATAAAACGCACCCTGAACAGAAGATCGCAAAGAAAGAGCACAGGACATTGTCCTGTCCAAACATTTCTCCTTCCTTATCTCTGCATCCCCCTCTCCCTCCTCCCTTCCTTTCCTCCTGACCTTAAGTCACTAAAAGTTCACTGAAAATGTCTATACAGGGGTTGGACAATGAAACTGAAACGCCTCTCATTTTAGTGTGGGAGGTTTCATGGCTAAATTGGACCAACCTGGTGGCCAATCTTCATTAATTGCACATTGAACCAATAAGAGCAGACTGTGAAGGTCCAATTAGCAGGGTAAGAGCACAGTTTTGTGCCGTGTATCAGGAAGACAATGCACCAATACACACAGCAAGACTGGTGAAAGATTGGTTTGATGAACATGAAAGTGAAGTTGAACATCTCCCATGGCCTGCACAGTCACCAGATCTAAATATTATTTAGTCACTTTGGGGTGTTTTGGAGGAGCGAGTCAGGAGACATTTTCCTCCACCAGCATCACTTCATGACCTGGCCACTATCCCGCAAGAAGAATGGCTTAAAATCCCTCTGACCACTGTGCAGGACTTGTATATGTCATTCCCAAGACGAATTGACGGTGTATTGGCCGCAAAAGGAGGCCCTACACCATACTAATAAATTGTTGTGGTCTAAAACCAGGTGCTTCAGTTTCATTGTCCAACCCCTGTATGTCACATATGATGTATCTTGTGAATCTAATGCTTTTCCTTTTCATGTTTGGTATCATTTTAAATGTCTCAGTGTGATTGGTAAAATGGTCTTAATTTCATTACAGTCATTGGTATTATGAGAAAGATTGAACACTTAGGAGAATCCTGTCCTCTTCTTTGGGTGGTGTCTCTTCAAGATATCTGATAATCCTCCCCTCTCCTCTGAAACCAGGTGCTACCCCCTGGGGTACAGGAATTGACCCAAAACAAACTCTGAAAAATATTGGTACAAGCCTTTTGTTCTGGTCTGGGTATATAAGGGTAAGTGGCAGAGCAGTCTTTGGGAACCTGTAACCAGGAAAACCCCCATGCAGTGTGTGTCAGTGTTTTCCCGGTGGAAAGCACTCACACACTACTGTGTGTCTCTGTCAGGATTGCGTTGCTTACTTTTACAATCATCTTTGAGTAATTGATGTCATGTATTTATTATTTCTGAATTGGCTGTTAATTACTTGTGTAATTGGCATGATGCATTTTACCTGACAAATAAATGTTACATCTTGAGTTATTCTGAAGTATTCTGAAATCGTTATTTTAGTAGATTATGAGGAGGCTGGTGCTACCGCAGCTCTGTGTCCAGGATAGGTCAAACTAAAGGCGCATATGAACGGAGCAGTAGGCACGTCATCTGAAGACCTTTTGATTTCTGTCTATCACTGACTTGGCAAGTTGTAAGGAAGTGGCTAAATAAACTACACTTTTTTGTATGAGTGAGCAGTTAGCAACCGACTTAAGAGGTATTAGCAAACCCTGCACCCTCTGGCGAGACTGTGCTTGCCACGAATGCGAAAAACGCAGAAAATCGAAGCCGATCCGATTATTTTTATGACGGACTAAAGTTTCGGAGGCAGTGTGCAAGCGTGATTGACATAACGTGAGGTCGTATTTATTTTTTAACGTGCGAAAATTTCGGATGCGAATTTCGGACTCAGTGTGCAATGGCCCTGAGCGTAGAGCTAAAGTAATATTGAAACTAAATTCTAATAAATTAAGTGAACTTCACTGGAGCGCTGAAAAGACATACACGCATTATCCCTTCGCCCAGGCCGTTGGATTCCGTCTTTGGACCAATGGGTGGTCCTTACACGCATCACACACATGACCAGCGTCGGCCAACGTGTTCTACACAATTATACTACGTAAATATCTCAAGGCAACAGAGATGGAAATTAATACTTGAATAAAGTTGTTATTTTTGTTTGTTTTTTTGCGCTCAAAAAGTATTCTCGTCTCTTTATAAACTTAAGATTGAGCACTGTAGTCACTTGGACTATTTTAACGATTTCTTTAATAACTTTTCGGCGATGGCAAGTTTTAATCCCTTAGAAGCCTATGGAGGAGTGATCCAGCTCTCAGATTTAATCAAAAATATCTTAATTTGTGTTCCGAAGATGAACGAAGGTCTTATGAGGGCGAGTAATTACTGACAGAATTTTCATTTTGGGGTGAACTAACCCTTTAATATGATCACTGCCATTTTGCAGACGGTTTAATGCAATACTGTCATTAGGTTTCATAGGATTAGATTTAGATTAGATTTCAAATTTGCAGATCATCTGCATAACAATGAAATGACAGGTTATGCTTGTTTATTATACCCCTAACGGCAACATATGCAAAGAGAACAGGGTGGGGCCAAGAATTGAACCCTGGGGCACACCACAGTAGAGAGGAGCACAAATGGCACAAATGGAACCCCATACTTCGTGACCTCATCTGATGCATAAAAAGGGAAACGATTATGGAGGACAATTACTATAATTATGATCACATACTTGTATATTTTACATTATTGATCAATATGTGAATCCATTGACCAGGCTGACAAGTGACACGAGTTGTGTTCTCATTGGCACAAATTAATTTAGATGATCCTTTTATTGATCCCAGACTGAAGCTTTGTTTGGTCACATGCTTTTTCTGTTCTGCAGTGATTTGCTAGATATGGTGGAGAAAACAAGTGTGAACACCAGATGTCACTAATGCGCATTGTATTAAAGCTTCAAGTGATTAACCTTTTTTCGGCACAACTTGATGAAAGCCTCAAATGCTTGAGAGCGTCACTGGACATGAGCATGACATGTTACCTGAAATATCACCAGCTCTGCCTGCTCCAGCTTGAGCTGCTCTGCTGAAACATCATCACTCAATCGCCCGTCCTGCCATGCCGCCCGCATCTCCTCATTGTACACAAAGTGCTCCGGGTTCTTCAGATCACCTGTAATAGTTACAGTAATACAATGGTTCTTTATACCATGATCTGTCTGAATACTGGATTCTGATTGGCTGGAAGGTGTGAATTAAGTAAGGGATAATAAGCGTGTGTGTGTGTGCGTGTGCGTGTGTGTGTTTAATATAGAACAGTGATTAAACTGACTGGAACTCCTTCTGTGGAGTGGAAGAATAGTCTGTACCTCACCTTTTTAGGGATTGTGTGTTTATGTAGCTACTTTTTGGGAGAAATTTTGTCTGTTTGTACGTGCTTCTTTATTAGTCAATTTTTATTTGGTGTTTAAGGAGG